>JAVXUP010000288.1:0-576145 GCA_033070095.1 Escallonia herrerae
CCTGGGCTTGGACCAGGCCAAAAAAATATGGGAAAAGCCCGGGCCAGGCCCGGCCCGGTTCTCCAACCGGTTTTTCCGGCCCCATCTGTTTGAATTTTTTGTTTTTCCCCCCTTTTCTTCCTCCAACGGATATATTCCCCAAAAATTTCACTTTTACCCCCCCAACAGCAATATAACGGCTAGTTTGGGGGGTATTTTAGTCTAACTTAATTTTTCCAACTCTTTTAAAGGTTTTTACACTCTTACCCTCCCCAACAACTATAAACGGATAGTTTTTAGGGGTATTTTGGTCTTTTGTGAAGTTTCTAAAATCTATAAATTCACACCATTTCTCTCTAATTTTTCACACCAATCTTCTTACTCTCTCTTATCTAAACATTCTATATTTCTACAAGCTTTGCTACTATTTCCCTCTCCAATTACTACTCTTGCTAATTACTACTAGTATTTGCTAATTAGTACTCTTGTTTATTAATTACTACTCTTGCTAAATTCTAATTACTAACTACTACTCTTATTAATTTGTTACTCTCTAATTCTTTTGTCTAGTAATTAGTAATTAGTGAATTTTTATTTATTAATTACTATTACTAAATGCTTTTTAATTACTAACTCTCTCCAATTTTAGAATTATCCTCAGTGATTAATATTTGTTACTCGTTCATTCTTTTAATTGTTATTTCTTATTACTACTCTTATACTTGTGTATTTAGTTACTCTTACGTTTATTTCCAATCTAGTAAAAAAGTTTAGCGTGAAATATGGCTGGATTATTGAAGAAACTGAGGCGTGGATCATCATCACGAAAAACATCATCATCATCGCAAGCACAAGCGCCAGCGCCACGGCCATCACAAACACCAATCCAAGCACCAACACAACCATTCGTTCCTGGACGAATGAGTACAGGCTGTATGATAGATACCCAAGCCAATTGGGAGTTCAATCAAAACATTCCAGATTTTGAATACACGCCTGATGAAGACCCCCCGCATTATAGTCAAGGACGCAGCTCGGTTGGCGAAGCTACTACTCCGTGGCATAATCTCAACCCTATGCCTGGTCATGATGAAGAAGGGCCGAGCAATGCCTCCGGTAATGAGCCAGAAGTCCAAAAGGGGAAAAAAAAGAAAGCCGAGTGTTGGAATCATTTCGATGTAGTTACGGTGGACGGCATCCGAAAAGCTCGATGTAAGTACTGCGCTAAATTATTTTCGTCTGGTAGTGGTAATGGACATCTTAACAGGCATTACCCTCAGTGTGCACCTCGACAAGGCCACGTCGAACCTACCCAAACGCAGTTATCTTTTGACGGTAAGTTATTTGTTTATAATCAGCGAGAGCAAAGAGACGGTCTCGCTGAATTTGTTATTCACGATGAACAAGCCTTTTCTTTTGCCGATAATCCTAAGCACTCTAGATATATGAACACATACGTTCAACCTTTGTACAAAAAGGTTCATAGAAACACAACTAGATCCGATGCACTCCGACAGTACAATGCTGCTAAAGCACGCCTTATCGATTATTTCGATAAATTTGACGGTAAAGTTAGTCTTACTTCTGATATTTGGCAATCTCCATTTACTTTTGTTAGTTATTCTTGTGTGACCGCTCATTGGATTGATGCAGATTGGGTTATGCACAAGAGAATCATCGCTTTCGAGCTCTTTCCTTTTCCGCATGATGGAATGAACATTGCTACTCTTATATTAAAAGCATGTACCACATTTAAATTAAAGGATAAGATTATGAGTATTAGTTTTGATAATGCTTCTAACAATACAGCTGCTGTTGATGCTTTAAAGGAGAGCCTCAAACCTGTACTTTCTGGTGAATTATTTCATGTTCGTTGTGTTTGTCATATAATTAATTTAATTGTTCAAGATGGTTTAGCTGCTGCAGGAGATATTCTTGTCAAAATGAGGGGTATGACAGCGTATGTTAATAGCTCGAGTCCGAGAACACAACAATTTAAAACGTTGTGTGTTGAATATAATATGCCTCGCAGGAGAGCAGTTACAGATGTGGTCCACAGGTGGAACTCTACATACCATATGCTTTTACACATTCTGGCATACCGAGAAGTCTATACGCATTTTCTACTAACCCAGTTCCCAGCCGGCTTGCCAACTCAAGAGGAATGGCAGATGGCCACATACCTAGCTGAATTTTTAGAGGTATTCTACACGTCTACCAATTTATTGTCTGGTACGTACTATCCCACCTCTCCTCTCGCTGTAATAGAAATTCTCAAGATGGCTACAATGTTAACAAAATGGAGATATATAGGACCCTTTAGGGAAATAGTAAAAGTGATGGATAAAAAGTTTAATAAATATTGGAGTAACTGCCTGTTATTTTTGCTGTGGCTACTTGTTTAGATCCTAGGTTAAAGTTGCATGGCGTGAACGCCTCGATACAAGAGATATCGAAATTAATGTGCTACACAGCAGAGGAGACAACCGCACTCACAGCAAAAGTGAGCAAGAGGTTTGAGGAATTGTTCAACCTCTATCGTAATTCTGCTGACGTGCGCGGGCGAGCTACATCATCCACTGTTGAGAGGTATTATGCGCCATACCTTAAGGGCTTTGAACATCTAGTAGCAAGACAACTACCAGGTGAAGGTACTTCTAATTCGGCAGGTTCGTCTACTTTTTTCTCTTTTAATGAGATTGGTGTATATGCAAATACTGATCATTATTCTGATTTATCAATGCAAGAACAGGTTAATTTTAATTTGTTAAATTTTTGGAAACAAAATCAAAACATGTATAAAACTTTATCCCAAATTGCACGGGATGTACTGCCAGTGCAAGCCTCCACGGTTGCTTCAGAGTCGGCATTTTCAGCCAGCGGGAGGATTTTGGATGACAGGAGGAGTCGTCTTAACCCCGAGTCGCTCGAGCTATGTGTATGTTGGAAGGATTATCTTGATGCGAAATACCGCGAGCAAGATAAACCGATTGATGATAGGAAGAGCAGTGACTCGGATATTGAAGTACTTCCGGATGATTAGGTAATTTCTTTTTATTTTCCTTCTCTTAAGTTTTAAGAATAAATTTTTTCACAAAATATAATTTTTTTCCATATATATAAAATAAATTTTTACAAGCAAGATATATATTTTTTCGTATATATAAAAAAAATAGGTAACTTCGTCTGTTTGTTTACAAGCAGCCGATCCCAAGCCCGGATAAAAGGAGGAGGGCCTATGAACACATTTATTTTTCTATACTTATTACTAAGATCGTCTCGAAATTAACATGTATCAATCCCGGGTTTTCGGCCAATTAGTTTGAAGTAAAATATCAAATAGTAAAAACAGTCTCTCTTAAATAGTAATAATTGTTATGTG
The DNA here is from genome assembly GCA_033070095.1 of Escallonia herrerae. Lineage (NCBI taxonomy): Eukaryota > Viridiplantae > Streptophyta > Magnoliopsida > Escalloniales > Escalloniaceae > Escallonia > Escallonia herrerae. The sequence continues at coordinate 3,362 of JAVXUP010000288.1, forward strand.
TTCAGATTTTATTAATAAAGATCACCAAGAAGAGTAAGAAAAGATTTAACATATAGCAAAAAATAAAATGAGAGACAAATAAATATATCTATACATACATACATATATATGAATATTACATATAATGAAATAAAATGATAAAAATTAGATTTGTCAAAATTTGAAAATTGGACATGCCTAAAGATGAAATTTAAAATTGAATAACAAGAAAATTTTAAAAAAAAATTAAAAAAAAGGGCCCGGGCCGGCCCAAGCCCGGCCCTAGAAATTGGGCCTAGGGTCAGGGCCTGGACCGGGCCTAGAATTTCTCCTCAGCAGCCCGGCCCGGCCCGGATTGCATCCTCCTTGGCCCGGCCCCGGCCCGGTTTCTCCTCAAGCCCGATGGACCCGGGCCGGGCGGCCCAAGCCCGGCCCGTTTGACATCTCTAGTGTTAGGGGTCGAGGGGAAGTATTGTAGGTTGTGTGTGCGCTTGGTCATGGCTGCTGAGTGGATGTGTGTGAGAATTTACGGTTAATTGTGGTGTAAAGTGTGTTATGAATGTGTGTTTAAGAGGGATATAAGGTGGTAGATGTGTGTTTTAGGGTGTAATCTGAGGGTTTAGTGTGTGTTTCGGTGTATACTGTGTGTGTTCTTGACTGTGCAGTGTACTTGTGTGACTGAGCGGATAGTGTGTGTGTGTGTGTGTGTGTGTGTGTTTGGATGTGTATATGTAGGTGTAATCGCGTGAGATTTTGTATTAATGTGTGTTTTAGAGAGGGCAATGAGTGTTTTAGTCTTAGGGTAGTGGATCATCATGTGTTTGTGAGTGGTGTGTGTGTACTAGTGTATGTCTCGGCTGAAGGTGAAGAAGAAACTGTGTATAAAGGTGAGTTAGTTGTGTTGTGATTGTGAAAAGTGTCACTAATGACAGAAAATCAATTAGGCAGTTTTGAATCTGATTTTTTTTTATAAGTAACTAGGTTCAAAATTTGGTAAAGTGAAAAACAGTAACCCCTGATATTTTTACGAGACGTACGCCTTGAGTTCTTTTTGGGAATTTTCAGTGTCTGCGAAGGGTGCTAAATTAAGGTACCGATTAAAGAAAATTCTCGAATTAGTTGACATAGCAAATTAATTTATTCTTATCTAAAAATTTTATGGGAATCTTATTTTACTGATATGTTTAATTATCTAAAATTTCATGCCATTCCAAGGTCGATAGTTATTTTTAGCCGAACTGACTTCTGCGCGCTCAGTCCGGACACTGGTTCAGGACTTTCGGACAAAAAATTTGTAAAATACTTTTTAATCCAAAAACGACCTCAGGATACGTAAAATGGTGTTTTAGTATGTTTTAAGATTTTTTCGTAGCCAGGAACTTTCAGGGGATAGTTTTGTAATTTGCCACCAGATGGGGGTATTTTGGTAATTTTATTCTTAACCTATATTATTGAGTAAATTCACGTATGGTAGGTATATTTAAGTGGTTTTAGTTACGAGAAGGCTGTTCTGGTGATTTAAGACCGAGACGGGTATTTTTGGTAATTTTAAACATAAGGGCGTTTTGATAATTTTACATATCCGATGAGGGGGTCATTTTGGAAATGTGCGTGAGTCAATAGTGAGTTTATAATACGGTAATGTAAACTATTCTAATCATTGGAATGTTCTGTTTAGGTTAAAGCAAAGGATCATTCGGTTAGGATACCTTAGCTGTGGACCTAGGCAAGGGTTTCTATCTTAACCTTAAGTCATTCGTTTGCGTTCGTAATTATTCGCTCATTTTGCTTATGGCCATTATTGAACTCTAAGTATGTATTGATATCGATATGTTATTGTCAATTAAGCCTTGATATTGAACCTGAGTTAATTATTTGAACTCTTATCGGTGCTCACCTTTTATTACTTGTTGAGCATTAAACTGCGTATTGATTTCATGATATTTTTCTTCTATATACTAACATGGGGGTCTGTATTGAGGCGGACATTATAAGGCTGGTTTGAATCCTGCGTGGAATGCAAGCTAGTACCTAAATGAACTAGTATTCGTACATCATGCATGTGTATATTGTATTGAGTATTGCCTGTATGGTATTGCATCTGCCCATGGTCGATATCTTTAAAATTTATTTGCATTGTATCTGAATTGATCGTTTCACGAATGACTGAGAATAACTGTTTGGATATCTTATAACATGAGATTAAGTTGAAACTGTTTTCCCTATTCTTGTCAAATTGTTATGATTGTTTGTAATCCCTTGGCAAATTGTCTTTGAATCGTTGTAACTTCTTCAGGGATTATCCTTGAACTACTTACTGAGCTCTCAAAAGATCACCCTTGTTTGTTCCGTTATGCAAGTAGCCATCATCAGTAGATCGCGTGAGGAAGAGCTAGAATTTTGGGTAAGACATTGAGACAATTACCCTATTCTATGTATATAGGACCCCAGCGTGGGCTTGTACAGTTAGCGTGTTTAGTTAATTATATACCCCAGTGTGGGCTTGTACAGTTAGCATGTTTAGTTAAGAACTTATGTTTAAGTTTTTAACAGCTTAAGGTAGGAATTCCTTTTGTGGAATTTTACGTTGTTGGAAGAACTTTGGGTTATGTTGCTTTGGAAGATCTAAAATTATGACAGATGTTACGATATATGGTGATGTAATAGGTTAACGCTCCGGGGGTCCAGGGCGATGGAGCTCCAGATTTCTGGGTTGTTGCAGTTGGTACCAGAGCTTAGGAATATGATTCTATAGACTAGAAGGATGTGAGGGGAATACCAAAATGTTTGATAGGACAATTAAGGAAAAAATCTCTATAAGATTTTTGGATTGAGACAATGAACGTTTAAATTAATGTCTGTACTTTGTGGTTGTAGGAAATGGACTAGGGACTTTATGACCTTGACGGATGGTACGACGATGGGATGTTTAAGGAACCGAACCTCGAAGAGGATCCGAATGAAGATCCCGAGGAGGATGCAGAGGAAATGGAAGAAATAGAAGAAGGCCTGGAAGTAATTACAATAGAAGGACCCGTTGTGGATGATGAGGACGATGTTGAGACCGAGCAATTTTATGTTGCAGATCTCGAATCGGGGTGAAGGTACATGACTAGTGTAGCTCAGGCAGAGCGTTGGAAAGAAAAGTGTTATCGGCTGACTAAGGAAAAAGATGATCTGGCTAATCGGTTGGCATCCCTAGAAATTACTGCCAGCTAGATGATAGGAAAATTAAAAGCTGAATGTGAGTGTGGAAGACAATCTGTGAGCCAAATCTAGGAGCAGACATGGGACGCTAGCATGAGGGTGATTTGATGATTCAACAAGTTGTCCGAGATTGGCCGCCCGACAGGGCTTTGTCAATATATAGGCGACAGTTAATTCCGGACGAGGGTCATTGGAGTTTTGAACTGTTTGTGAAACGTTATGATTGTTCTTAGACTGAATAACTTAGACAGAGTATTATAAAATGTAGTAGGGTTCACTTTTGATGTATGATAGTTGGACCATTTCTTTTGTAACTAGTAAGAGCATAAATCTGTTGTAAAAATTGAATGTTGCACACACACACACACACACACACAATATATATATATATAGTAACCTTTAATTGTGTTGTTTTCTCAGATAAGTGCTTGTATATCTCAATAATAGCTATCGGTATCAACGTGGTTCGCACACGTAGTACTGCTAGTGGAAACTATCCCAAGGGCCAGGAGGTCCCGGTGGGAAAAACATCTCAGAGAAAAGGGCTACGACAGAAACCCGAACCATTGATTGAGGTTTTGCATACTACGAACTAACTTCTGACTTTGTTGGCTGCAAATATGACCGACCATCAACAGGGGGTGCGGAACCCCATTCCACCTCAAGCCCAACCTCAAGACGAGAGTACTTTATCTGAATTTAATGAACACAATGCCACCAATCTTAAGGGGTCGTTGGATCCTATGGAAGCGGAGAACTGGATAAAAGAGGTGGAGAAATATTTTAAAGCCATTCACTGCAGTGAGAGGCAAAAAGTTGAATTCTCTATCTATAAATTGAGAGGTGAAGCAGATCAGTGGTGGAAGATGGTAGAGGAGAGTTTTACTCGTCAACAGTTAGACGAGAGAAATTGGGAACAATTTAGAGAATTATTCTACAATCGGTACTTCTCGACAAGTTACCGTGAACATATGTAAAGGGAATTTGTGAATGTAATGCAAGCGGATCATGAATCAATTGATGAATTTGAGATGAGGTTTTTGCACCTCGCTAGGTTTGTGGGAAGAATGTCACCAACGGAAGTGGATGGATGTCAGAAATTTGAATGGGGGCTTAGGCCTAGTCTGAGAGACGGGGTGATCTCCGCTTGGTTAACGAGTTATATAGAATGTGTCGATTTAGCATGTGCATTGGATCACTCTAAGTTTGATTATAAGAGGAGGTTTGAAGAGAGACAGGGTGGTAATAAGAGGGATATATAAGAGTTTACTTGGAACAGACTTGTGGGAGCGGACAGTCCTCGGTCATTTGTGCAGTCATCCCAACAGGGTGCTTAAGGGCAAAGAATAGGGCAGAATCAAGGGTTTAGGCCTGGTCCCACTCAAGGGAATTGATTTGGGCAGAGTTTTTAGAGTCTACCAAGATAGAGCATGGGTTTTAGAGGGGCACAGAGCACAGGCACCCGACCGATTCAGAGTACTCGAGTTAGACCACCACACAATTTTGGAGTTTGACCTACCCAGCGTAGTAGGCAGGGTAGCGTGTTGGCTTTTCCAGCCATCCTTTGTGACACATGCAAAAGAGTTCATAGTGGTAGGCTGTGCTACAAAGTTATCAGCGGGTGCTTCAGGTGTGGCAGTACGGAGCATCGGGTTTGGGACTGTCCAGTGGCTAGCGGGAGCCAGACTATTTTTCGTCCTACACTAGCAGCGAGTACAGTAGCAAGCAATGTCCCTCGACAGGGAAGGGGACAAGTTCAGTAGGTTTCGACTCAACAGACTTAGGCTCAGAGGGGACAGAAGTCCAAGACGTCAGCCCATCTTTATTCCATGTCTGCTAATGATGCTGCAACATCTAATGACGTGGCGTCAGGTACACTTCTAGTGAACTTTTTAGATGCCCATATATTGTTTGATTCTAGAGCATCATACTCCTTTGTTTCTTTTGCTTTTGCACACGACGATTGAGGGTAAAAACCCATCCTTTGGAGACAGACCTTGAGATAGGCACTCCGTTGGGAGAATCTTTGCTCTTTCTATAGCTCTTTGTGACTGTTCGGTTCACGTCGAGGATATAAATCTTCCTATGTATCTCATTCTATTAGTGATTCGGGATTCTGATGTCATACTAGGTATGGATTGGTTATCCTCTAATCATGCATCAGTGAATTGTCATGGGAAACTAGTTTGTTTTAATATATCGGGAGAATCCGAGTTTACTTACCATGAGTCCAAACCAAGTGGATTAGTTAGTATTATCTTCGCTATGAAAGCACAACGGTTACTACGTCGGGGTTGTCAGGAATACATTGCACACGTCATAGACACATGTAAAGATAGTCCAGAGTTGTCATCCATCCTTGTGGTAGAGCGTATCTGGACATGTTTCCTAAAGAGTTACCTAGGGAATCGATTGATCGCGAAATAGAGTTTGTGATTGATCTTGTTCCTAGTAAGAAGCCTGTTTCTAAAGCTCCATGAAAGAGTTGAAGGAACAGTTACATGAGGTACTTAAGCGGGGATTCATACGTCTCAGTGTATCCCCGTGGGGTGCTCCAGTCCTCTTTATAAAGAAAAAGGACAGTACTTTAAGACTCTGTATCGATTACAGAGAATTGAATAAGATTACAATCCACAATAACTAACATGTTGCCCGCATTGATGATTTGTTTGACCAACTTCAAGATGCTTGTTGTTTCTCAAAAATTGATCTGAGGTCCGGGTATCATCAGTTAAGGTGACAAAGGAAGATGTTCCAAAAATAGCGTTTAAGGCACGCTATGGACATTAAGAGTTTCTTATGCCTTTTGGGTTGACGTACGCCCCAACAACATTCATGGATCTGATGAACATAATATTTAAGGATTACTTAGTTCAGTTTATTATAGTGTTTATTGATGATATCTTGATATATTCAAAATCTGAGATGGGAATAGGAAGCATTTGGAGTTAGTGATGCAACGACTAAGGGAGTTGTATGCGAAATTTTTGAAGTGTGAGTTCTGGCTATAACAAGTTAGGCTCTTAGGGCACATAGTGTCTAAGGATGGAATTCCAGTGGACCCAGGCAAGATCAAAGCAGTAATTGAATGGCACATGCCCAGTTCAGTGAAGGAGATCGCAGTTTTCTAGGCTTAACGGGTTACTATAGAGGGTTTGTTAAAAGTTTTTCTAGGATTGTGGGACCGTTAATTCGATTGGCGCGCAAGAATACAACAACATCATCAAACTGTGCATATGATGCCCTGGACCTTCTGTCAGCCCCAAAAACACTTATGAGAGAAGCATCTCTAGCTAAATCCGCAGTAAAGTAGTAGCTATCACCCAACATCGCCTTCTCTTGAAAATGTTTAATAATCCGATAACATTCTTTCCCTATCAACATGTATAATACTAGAACATTGTCTTGGAGTTACGTCAGCTTCTTTGCTGGGCTTTATCACATTCACAAATTTAGTAATCTGAGAAGGTTTCAAGCCCTCATTGTTAAGGGCAGCCACAAGAGACTTACATACATTTGTACGATTGTACTTACTATGAGAACGGTGCTTGATTACTTTTGATGGAGTAGTAGTGAGAGGATGGTTGTGAACATCTTGAAACTTGTCAACAACCCACATTTCAAGCTTCTTCAACAAAGTAACCTACATCATCACCTCACAACTGGTTCTTAAGTCCCTATACCTTTTTTTCATTCCCATTCAGTCTCTTATCATCCAGTTCCTTGAAGCCCTGCTTATTGCACACAAATTGCCTCCTAAAAATTGCACCAGTGGCCATATTCTTATGTGCATTATGTTTACTAGCACCAAAACCATTTAAAAGGGCATACTGACTGTAGAACTCATATGCTGCTTCTTGTGTATCAAATGTTTTTGCAGCTACGCATTCACTGTTAAAATCCTCAAAACTTCCATATGTCTCATTCTCTTTATGCATCTCAACCTCATCATCACAATGTGATAAACCCCAAACATCATAATCAACAGTCTCAAGTTCATCACAGACATGGCTATCAAGGATATCATGATCCGCCAAACACTCATTGGCATCAATTTGCTCAATCAACTAAAAATTATGTAAAGCCATATGTGTACTTCCCGTGTCAGCCACGTAATTACACAATGTTCTATGTTCTAATTTATTGTTTGAGAATAAGGAGACAACAGGTTCCTTGATGTGGTGGGGGAGAAAAAGGCGACAATGAAGAAAAAGTGAATTGTGAAGGTAGGTTGTGATGATGCGGCAGTGATGGTGCTGTGTAACCGACGAAGGAGGCTGGCTGGCAATGAAGGGTGATGAACAGGCAAGCTAGTGGTGACTAAAGTGTGATGGGAGAGAACAGCGACAGTCTGGGCTAGTGAGATGGGCAATTGTGGTGGAGAGAGGGGAGACAATGGTGCGTCGTTGGTGTAGAAGGTCAATGGAAATTAGCGAGGTACGGTGGATGAGTGCAGAGGCTAACGGCCGATGATTGGTGAGGTGCAGTAAAGAGAGAGTGATTGATTGATATATTGGTTGCTTTCGTTAATTTGGGAGAAAAGCGTCGGTGATTGGGCAAGGTGCGGTGGACTGTTGTATTCTCTGATAAGAAAGGGAAATTAATGGGGAGAGAGATTTTGTTTGGTAGTCGATTGTGTGGATAAGCGACGGTGTGGATGAGCGACTGTGGGCTGCTGATTCATTGTTGCAGTGGGAGGAGAGAAGGGCGGCAATGGTGGTTTTGCTGGTGATGAGAGGTGCAGCCGGCAAAATACTAGGATAAAGGGCCGGTGTGGAAGGTCGCCGAAGATGGGAGGAGAGAGATTGTGGCTGCTATGTGATTTGATCTAGGAGAGATAAATAGACGGGAGAGGTAACAACAGAAAGTGAAATACAAGGATAAAACTACGTAGTTTTATTGTCTAGCCTTAGGCAAGTTGCCTAAGGCTAGCAGTATAATGGCTATACACACACACACACACACACACACACACAAACACCCCATAGGTTGGAAAATTATCCAAAGACCCCCTAAATTTTCGATAATTATTCTAAATTTACCCAAAACTTTCTATTATTATGAAATGGCCCAAAATAACTATTTATAATAAATTAACCTACTAGGAGAAATTTTAACGGGTTGTAACATAACCCCGCTACACTAATCATCGCTAAAAGTCGCTAATAAGTACATCGATGTTAACTAAAAAAATTCGTCGATAAAATTTTTAAATTAACCCGTTAAAAATATATCGGGATATTACAAGGTCTCTTACTTAATAAAGCCAGTCGTGCTACTCTAATTTACTCGGTTCTTTCTTCTTTTTTAGTGCACTAGATGTCTGTTTATAAATTTCCTGGGGCGGTTTGTAAGCAGCTAGACCAAATCCTGGCGAGATTTTGGTGGTCGGGTGATGCGACTAGGAAATTCATTTATTGGATAACCTGGCCAATCGTTATATCTTCCAAAGAAAATGGGCGGCTTAGGCTTTAAGGATTTTAAAGTTTTTAATGAGGCTTAATTAATTAAGCAGGCTTGGAAATTTTGGAGGAATCTTAACAATTTGATAGCTCAAGTACTTCAAGGGAAATATAATCCACAGAGCAGTTTCTTCAATGCTAGAAATCTAAGATAAGGCTTTTGGATCTAGAGGAGTCTTTTTTAGGTCAATGAGTGTTTAAGCGTGGAATACAGTGGCAAATTAGGAATGGACGCTCTATTTCTATCTAGATGGATTTGTGGTTACCTCAATTATCGCCTGCACAACTGCAAGTCTTCCGCACTGAACATAACGAACACTGACGCATCTCTAACTTGTTTATTCCTAGTGCAAATAGATGGAACTTAGGTATCTTGCTTAGCACATTTCTCTCCGCCATGTTCTCTCTCATTCTGCGTGTAGTGATTTTGCTCACTGGCGTTAAGGATGTCTTGTGTAACACCCCAAAAATATGAGGCCGGATTTATGCTTATAAAAAAAACTAACTAATCATTTGTTGAATCTTTAGCGGCAAATTGGTGAGCATTATATATTATTATCTTAGCAAAATAATTTTTAGAAACCTTAAGTTATAATTTAACGTTATAAGAGATACTGATTTAGATCTTTAGTGACAACTAGCGTGACTGAATTTTATCGGCAACTTTTAGCAACAATTTTGAAGCAGGGTAAAATAGGAAATTTATGACAGTTAAAGGGATACTCAAATAATTAAATTTAAAGATTGGCCTATTGAATAATTAAAGAATACATGTCTAATTTTTCAACTCTCTATTTTTGGAAGGAAATCAGAAAGGGAACAAGGGGAGGAAAATTAGGGGGATTTAGGAAAAAATTAAGGCCTACCTTAAACCATTTTTGGCTAAAGAGATAAGCACATTCAGTCACAACCGAATCAAGAGAGGAGCCGGGGGGGGGGGGGGAGAAGAAGAGGTACTTGAAAAGGAGGAGCTAAAGGCGTTGGCCATTGGTAGGCTCTGTTACCAAGTTGAAATGCGATATAGATATCTGTAGAAGCACTATCAAATCTAATGATCTGTCTAGACTGACTTAATGAAACCAATTAAAAAAAAGAAAAAAGAAAGCACCGTATTTCTTGGGCAAGGAGCGGTGCTAAAGAGTGAGGGTTATGGTCTCTTCTGCTGCTAGGCACATAGAGCAATCATTTATAGTGATCAGGTTTCTCCTCTTAAGTTATCTTGCTTAAAAATGTTATTCGGAGAAGTACATGCAGGAAAATGGTTGAGTCTGAAGGAGATGCGAGTTGTTGCAGGGATTTTGGTCCAGGTATTGTCTTCTAGCCTGTGTGTGTTGGTTTTCTTAGTAGGTTGTGTATAGACTTATACATTTATAGACGTGCATGCGTGCGCGCATACACATATGGGTTTTAGCTTTGTGAAATCAATGGGGTCATATGTGGTTCCTGGAGTTAGATACTAATAGAGATCAAGTTAGAGGATATGGGATAGATCTCTGCTGCCATGAGTGTGTCTGTATCTAGAGAATGAGGGGGGAAGCAATGTAGTGTGTGCATTATGAGCATGACTGTGTGTCCTGTGTGTATAGTATGTGTTAATGTGAGTATGGGGTGGGGATGTGGGGGGGGGGTGTGTGTTAATGTGAGTATGGGTGTGTGTGTGTGTAGAGAGGGAGTGATAAGTCGCTATGAATGTGTTGTGTTCTGGTAGTGGACATAGAAAAAAGGGAGAAGGAGATGGAAATGGGTAATGGGTTTATTCAGTGGGGTGGTACACTGTGCTTATGTGGCTGTAAAATATTTGCGAGTGTCATAAGATGCTGAAACTTTACATGAAGGTTTTTAGGGCAATAATAGAATTATAATTAAGATTTCATATTTTTCTAATATCATTTGGTACTTTTAATATTTTTTGAAAATTCTATTTTTCTAAAATTTGTTTAGAGTCTTTAAAATCTTATTAATTTTGAAAACATTAAAGCATGTTTTTATAGTACAAAGAAGGATTCAATTTAAGTTTCATGAATTTTAGAGTTGAATTGGTACCACTCACTATCCATATCGAATTTTTGAGTTAGCTAAACAGATGATTTTAAAATAGTTTTGACCCTTTTTAATTTTTTTATTTCAAATTTTGTATTATCGTTGTATTTTGTAAAGCTATTGTAAAATTTACAGGATTTTGATTTGAGCTAAAAATATTAATAGCTATTTTTGGGCTTTTCTTGTATTTAAAGAAATTATTTTAATTTAAAAATATTTAAAAATTCAAAAAATTCATATTTTGACTTTTTGGATGCTTTAAGTTATAAAAGTATTTTATTAGAGATTATTATGAATTTTGGGGTGTCTTAATGCCTTATAGAGTGTGCGAGATTATCAGTTAAGTTTGGTCATATAGGGGATCCGTTTTGTTTGGTTTAGGTTGAGAATGTGAGAGTGAATAATTAGTATAGGATTTGTAGTGTTATGAGGGTAGAATTTGTTCTACTAAGTAAATTGTCAATTTAGGTTAATTCAAGGAGTTCTGAACGAGGTTGCGTAACATTGCATAACGTTGATCGAGGTAAGAAATTCTATCCGAACCCTACTTTATCACTTTAATTTCGTGTATTTTATTCTATTGTTTGCCGAATGCCATTGGAATTTGTTATGTTTTGAGTTGAGAATTATTGCCTTAAAAACCTTTCATTGAGCCTTAAAAACCTTTCATTGAAACTCTTATTGATGCTCATTATTTATTGCCCATCGAGCATTGAATAACATGTTGAATTATCGAATTGTTGTCCTTCTGCATATTGACATGAGATTCTACATTGGTGTTTATTGGCGGGAATTGCTGTGTAGTGGAGAATTTGATGTGTATTGGTGTGGGCTAGTAACTTGACGTACTAGCCGGTGTAAATATACATATATAGTTATCAGTGTTAATGAGCATCGCCTTTGTGGCTTTGCAATGTGATTACCCTGCACTGCTTGGTGGCTTTACAATTGCCCATGTTCAATAGCATTTGTGACTGTTTGCATCGTATCTGAAAGTCATATTGATATCTAATCGACTAGATATGATCATTTTGAAACTCTTAGAAAACCAACATCAACTTGCATCTGTGAAGTATTTCGTAATTCGTTCGTTTGAGCGACCTTACTGAGCTCTCAAAAGCTCACCCCTTTTCTGTTCTCCTATGTAGTATAATCATCAGCAGGATTCTTGGAGTAGTTAGAGCTTGGTTAAGGAGTTGGTTTAAATTATTAATATTTTGTTTGTTTATGCTCCGGGGAGGGAACCATTGTGTAAACTTAATTTTATTCTTTGCATTTAAGAACAATTTAATTGATAGTTTGAGTTATTGTAGAAGCTCTGATATATTTTGAGGCTTTCTTATCGAAATTGAGGTGATTGAATGATTCAGTGATTGATCGAATGATTGTCTAGCGCTACAGAAATTCTTGGGTGTTAAGTTTTGAATGATTGTGTAATGCTCCATAAATTCCAGGGTGTTACATTTTGTTCAGGTCTTACGCTAAGAATGGTGTCTTTTATTTTGCAAATGCTTATAAGCATCTGACGCATAAAATTTTCCAGTAGGTGACCTTGGATAACTCCTTTTTCCCAATGTCTAGCACAAGCTCTGGAAATTGCCAATTCCAGAAAAGATGAAAATCTTTATATGGCAATTTCTTCATCAAGGACTTCCACTCTCCTCAACCTTAGTTCAGCGGAAATGCCAGATCTATGGGTTGTGTTTGCTTTGTTCATTAACGCCAGAAACTCAAAATCACCTCTTCCTTGAATGCGATTGTGTTCAAAGTATCTAGCCGTATCAATTTAGATTAAGATGTGTTCCTCTAATATCTTCGGCCAAGAATTGGGTAGTCAACTATTTTCTCTGGCCAATTTCCATAATAATTCCGACCTAGTTCACCTTGTAGGTTTAATCGTATTGCTTTGGTCTAACTGGTGTGGCCGGATTTTAGGAATGCAAAGTTTACTGCTACAAGCATCATCGTTCAATATAGGAAGCTGCTGAGAAATATCCGAGCTACTCCCCATTACAATCATTGCTTGCAGAGAATTGCAAATAGGATGCCTTCCATGCGCCAGCAAAGTTAAGTGGAATTTGAACATTTTTTCTACCCATTAATTCCAATGATTTTTCCAATTCATTATGACTGCTCTTTTCCCTCAAAACCTGTATTCTATGCTATCTCGGTTACTTTGATCTTGCCTGCTAATAATGATCCTGGAACTTTAAGCTCTGCGTCAACATCTGCTATCGGTTCAAAGTTTGGACTAGGAAGAGTGGTATCTAACTCGGAATGGGTTGAGGCTGGGGTTTATATGGATGTTATTTTCTCGACTGATGCATCTACTGCAATGATTAATGCGGTGTTGCTAGCTATTGAGTTGTTATCGCAGCATCTCTGTTTACATCTAATATTTCTTGTGCCTCACTCAAATTTATTATTGTTAGGTGCAACCTCTTGAAGTGAGCAGTACCTTTGTTCAACAACTTTTGTGTTACATATCTAACTATAGACAGGAAATGCGTTCATTGCATATTGCCCGTGACAGTGCAAGGGTTTCGTAACTGTCCTCGGCAATGGCTTTTTTATGCTTCCAACTCAGGGCAAGGTTTGAAATAGAAATGGTTTGGTGTAGCCAGTTCTTCCTCCCTGAAGGGTGTTATTGCTGTTGCAGTGCCTTAGTGGTGTTTTGACATTTAACATTTTCATGCAGTTCTATAGTTTTCTTTTCTGTGTGTAATCTTTCTTTCTCAATTGTGTATTTGACTACGATCTCGCTGTAAAGGGTCTTTTTCAAGTTGGTATATATTTATAAATTCCCGCAAAAAATAAAGAAACTAAAAAAAAATCGTAAATCTTGGAAATTGAAAGGGTTACCTATAGAGCATTACATCACATAGCTACTTTTTTTCATATATCATGACACTCATTATTACATGCATACGAAACAAATTCAATAAAATCCAGAGAAAACAGTTTGTGGATAAATTATAAACAGAAAAAAGAAAATTAGTGTCAAAAAAATGGGATGACCCTGCTCTACTTCGATCTCTTGATGTGATACTTTAGCATATTGTCCAAGGGCATTAATATTCTGCACATTAAGAAATATATAGTATAAAATAGTCTAAAATTAGTAATAACAAGATTGATAAGGAGGAAAAGAGTGGGGTGGGTTCAACATTCAAGAGCTGCTGCCCCAAGTGAATACCAGTATATATATATATATATATATATATATATATATATATATATGCTTGATAAAATAGATAAACAACATAACAAAGAGCAAAAAGACACACAGCTCTTACATCAGCATGTCATCGAAGATTAGTTTTATACCAGTAACCCCAATGTAAATTTGCCTTTCCAAAACAAATCATGAAGATGAGAAATATAAGTGTAGCATAAGTCAAGCACATATAATATATGGTGTAGAAAATGTTACATAAACATGTAAACCATAAACAAATGATGCTTAAGAGAGTAAAAGTGTAATACCCCGGATTTTTGGCTACTTATGTAGGTAATAATTTAAAAATTATGCTGATTTGAATTAAGTAATGGACCATAGAGAATTTTCTTGAAGTCCTTTTAGTGATGAAATTAAATATTTAATAGTCTTAGTGGCTAATGTGATTAGATTAAATATTATTTAAACAAAGAAGAAGAAGAAGAAGAGATTTCGACTTGGATTAGGATTTTAAGTCATATTGTGATTAAGTTAGTTGATTAGATTAAGAATTATTTCAAAGAAGAAGAGATTTCGACTTGGATTAGGATTTTAAGTCATATTGTGATTAAATTAGTAATGAAGACTTTAAGATGTGTTATAATTATACTAGCAATAAGGAGTTTTAGCTGTGTTATGATTGCACCATCAATTAGGACTTCAAGTCATATTAGAATTAAATTAGCAAACTATATAAGGGAGAAGAAGACATAAGAGTCTTCATATTTTTTAGAGATAAAGGAGAGGAAAGAGAAAAGAGTCAATTGCATTCTTTTGGGTATTCAAGCAAAAAGGTGGTGATTGATCTAAGATAAAGAGTCAAGTGCATTCTTTTGGGTATTTTCAAGCAAAAAGGTGGTGATTGATACAAGATAAAGAGGAGATTTTTGACATGATATTGTTACTTTGAAGTAAAGATCCAAGATAAAGAGGAGATTTTTGACATGATATTCGTTACTTTGAGGTAAGGATTTTTACGCCGTCTTTTCGTTTCATACACGAGAATTTTTGCGTCTTCGTTTGATTTCAAAATTGAATTTGCTTCTGAGCCTATTATTGATCATTACGCTTTTTGTAACGTTATCAATGATCTTGTCTCACTGTCTTATAATTTGAGTTAAAGACAGTTCCCATGTGATTTATAAAAATCTTTGTTCGTTATATCGTAAAAGGTCGTTCGTGATTATTTTGTACTCTCAGCCATTCTTTGTTCGCGGTCAAAAAAGTTTCTTTCAAAGATTTTTAGTCCAACGTATCTCTCTTTTATTGGTCTTGACATGTGAATTCCGAGTCTCTTTTGCCACGTGTCAACTTTCTGCCGGGTATTTTTGGTTATTAACAATTTGCTTTCGCTTTCTCGATTTTCGCGCATTTCTTTTCACCCAAAAATTCTTTTGACGATATCTCATTCACCCGATCTCCGATTGAGCTGATTTTTGTTTCGTTGGATTCGTATTTTTGTTCTCTTCGATTTGAGTCTATAATGACTATTTTTGGACTTTGAATAAATATTCACTATATTTATCAAACTATTTTGTGGGTGATATTTGTGTTTGAAAGTCACTTTTAATTATCGTGACTTATTTGTGACGCGCCGCCTGCGACATTCGACATGGTATAACCATGATTTGTGATGCTTAATAATAAGCCATTTGTGTATGTGACACCCACAAGTTTTGATAAATATATTTTGATATTCGACTTATTGGTTATGTAAACCCTTTTTTGAGTCGATTTGTTATTCGTTTTTGAGTCGATATTCGACTTATTGGTTATGTAACCCTTTTTTTGAGTTGATTTGTTATTCGTTTGTAAATCAATATTCGACTTATTGGTTATTTAACCCATTTTTTGGTCGCTTCTGTTATTCGCTTGTGAAATTCGATTGAGTTATCTGAATTCTTATTTATTGGTTCTATTTGATAACTCATATTTGTTAATCATTTTTGGTAACCTTCTTTTGGTCACTTTCGTATTCGCTTGTGAAATTTGACTGAGTTATCTAAATTCCTATTTATTGGCTCTATTCGATAACTCTGAATTTGTATTCGTATCCATTTTTGGCCCTCTGTGTGTAAAAACTTTTACTGGGCAATTTGTGCTCACCCCTTTGTTTTTTGTTTCCTTTCCCTTCCAGGCCAAAAGTAGCACGAAGGGCGAGATATTAGTACAGCGGTTGAAATTGCTCTGGTTTTTGATATTGAGAATAGAGCTTATGATTTCTTTAGACAAAAATTGGTTAGTTGGTTTATTTTCCTTTGGGTTCAGATATTTAGTCTGAGAGATTTGTAATAAAGTTTTGGATTATTTTTGGGAGTTAAGTTTTGAGATACAAATCATTTTGTTTGTGGTATTTTAGATGCTCTGCTCTACCATTAAGGTTGTTATGTTTTGGACAGGATTGGATTATGGTTTAAGGACGTGTTCGGACCTCGGGTTCGGGGCGTTACAAAAAGGTTAGGGATGAATGGAAAAAGAAACTATGTTTGAGATGTGTAAATAGCCCAAGATAATATGATTTGGTGATTGTAAATTTAAGATAGACATGGAAGCCATACTACGTGAGAGGATTATAATTTTATGTCAATAAAAGAGAGAGAATATGTTAAAGGGATAAAAGTTATAATTTGATTACTGTAAAAGCTAAATGAGATAAGTTGGGTAGTCAAAACATGTAGATTTTTCTAGCTAAATTTTGGGTTTCATTTGAATTGATTTAAATTGCTATTTGTTTGTGATTATCAAGGAAAACAGAATCAAAATTAGTTCAAAGTAAGTGATGACTTGGACAACATTCTCTTATCTTTGACTTTACTATATACGTAGTTAGATAATAAAACTTTCAAAATATGGTCGACGTTTTCAAATATGAGATATCTTTTGTAATAAGAGGACACATTATTATTATTGGATATTATTTGAAAAAGATAAGAAGATAAGGCCATTATATTACAATAGAGGCAAAGAAAATGGGAAGAGGGAAGAGGAGATGTTAGGAGAATATTTCTAAGTAAAAAATAACTAACCCGAAGTGGGAAAGAGGTGGAGACATGATTCGCCTGAAGTGGCTAATGAGATATTTTAAGAGAAAACTAAAAGGTGTGAAAGAAAAAGTAATAAATAGGTCTACATAGTGAGAGGAGAGAACTCCAAGTAGACGATGACGTGCCAATGTACTCTCAGAATCGGCTTTACACATAGAACATGCATGGAAAATTAGGCAAATGGGCAAACTTGAATGAAGATTTTAATTCGTGGTTTAGACATCTTCAAGTTTTAAAATTTAATACAGGACAAATAAAGGAAATTAGAAAATATGGTCAATTTTGTTTTTTTTTTTTAATTGTGGCTTTAAGAACATAGAAAGTGACAAATTTTATCCTTTTTGAAAGATCTAAAAATCCGACAAAACCTATGATTCCTTTTAATCAAGTAAAATCACAGTATGACACAAAATATGAATGTTTATAATGTCAGAATTAGCTTTAATGGAGCTTTTTGAGAGACAATTATAAATTTAAATTATCTTAAGTAAAGGTTTATAAGGATCTAATATCCTAGGAGAGATTTTAGGAATAATGAGTGTTATGATAAGACTCAAGTGTGGTATCCGTATAGACGTTTTGAATTTTAAACCTTCACATAAGATTTTATGAGACAACAAGGAAATATTGATAAAATGAATTAATGGGTCAAGAAATTAAAATTTTAGTTTTCAATAAGTCAAAAAAAATTATAAGATGACCGATACAATTTGATTGATTCATTACCAATACTAAAGGAGGTTAAAAGCGCTTAAAACAACCACACATGGATAAATAATTTTTTTCCCTCCAAATCTTTAAAAAAATGACATATAGGACTTTTTTGGAGGGAAGCATATCCGTTCACTCTCCAAAATTCCAACTTTTGCTAAAAATATTCATACATATACATCTGGAGGAAAAGAAAATATGTGGTAGCAATTGACAAGTTACTTAAGACTAGTGACAGAAACTATGTAATTTTGCTTGGAAATCCAAAACGTTAACCACTCACTCGATCATCTACAAATAGACAATATTATCCTTACAACCCAATAAGCAAACATTATCAGAGCAGCTAAACCATTAAGTAATATAATACTCTCAGTGTACAATCATACTTAGAAACTAAATTTAAACCTGAATAATAAACTAGCAAAGTTCACCCACGCAGGGGTTCTAAAGGCCAATACGGTAACTAAATACTAATTATCATGCTCGGCTCTAAACCCATTCTTGAACAATCTACTTGTGAACATTACTTTAAGAAAGGAAGTCAAACGAAGGTGACCTTTTGAAAGCTCAGTAAGGTCGCTCAAATGAAGGAATTACAAAATAATTCACAGATGTAGTTCGATGACTGTTTTTTAAGAGTTTCAAAATGATCATAACTAGTTCGATAACAAAAGAGTTTCAACTCAATAACTTCAATAAGATATCAATAGAAATCACTTTAGATTCAAATTGTATCGACATGAGCGCAGGGTAACTAACAGATAAGCAAAGCCATACAGTCAGTGTAAGGTAACACTTAGCAAAGCCATACAAGTAGTGCTCACTATCACAAACTATAAATACATATGTACACCGGCTAGTCCATCAAGTTATTAACCCACACCAGTATACACCTATTCCTCCAATAAACACTAACTCTCTCCAAAACACACCAATGCAGTATCTATGTCAATCTACTAAATGCAATAAGTTAATTTAATGAATAAACCGATGCTCAATGAGTAATGAATAACGAGCACTGATAAGAATTTTTAAAGAATGCTTAACGCTCAAAGCAGGGTTTTCAAGGCAAGAATACATGCTCCTCTAAAACATAATAAAGTTCAAAGAATTTCGATAACAATTCAGAATAAAAAATTCACGAAACCAAATTCGAGAAAATTGTTTCAAATAGAACTCACTTACTTCAATCCAAGCTA
Source organism: Escallonia herrerae (assembly GCA_033070095.1). Taxonomy (NCBI): domain Eukaryota; kingdom Viridiplantae; phylum Streptophyta; class Magnoliopsida; order Escalloniales; family Escalloniaceae; genus Escallonia; species Escallonia herrerae. The sequence continues at coordinate 22,224 of JAVXUP010000288.1, forward strand.
TGCGCTGCTATTTAACCTCACTCGAAATCCTCGAATTAACCTAAATTGACAAATTACTTATCAAAACAAAACCTAGCCTCATAGTACTATGAACCCATTACCAATTTCTTAAATGTTGTTCACTCCCAATACACTCAACACAACCTAAATCGAATCTGGTCCCAAGTACGCTCAACCTAGCCAGAAAACCCAACACACTCCTCAAGGCTTAATAATAACCCATAATTGATAATAAATTGTCATGAAACTTTTATGGCTTAAAACAACATATATAATAAAAATATAAATTTTCTCAAATTTTGAATTTTTTTTGGTGACATCTTTCAAACATATATAAAAATTATTGAAATTAAAATCAAAATTTAAAAGGCAATAAAACTATTTTTAAATTATTCATTTTGCTAAATCTAATGCAATTCAGGTAATACTACCAAATCAACTCTAAAATTTATTAAACTTAAATTGGGACTTATACTATACAAAACATTACTAAAATTTTTCTAGAATTTATCATGGATTTTAGAGACTCCAAACTAATTTTACAAATATAAATGTACAATAAAAACTACAAATGATTTCAAAAAATTATAGAATATTGCCAAGGATACGCAATCTGCTAAGACCCACAAACCCACTTCATCTTCTTCTTCTCTGCAACACATGCACCCGTAACATACCCAATACACCAACAGACCTATAATCACCCAGCGAACACACATATTATAGGCATGAAACACACGCATATACATACAAGCACACACCAAAACACACCTAACACGCACACAAACACATCCATGCACATAGCGCACGCGCACGCGCGCGCGTGCACACACACACACACTCACATTCACACATGCTGCTCGGCAGCTTCACACACACCCACATATACGCACACTCATGCACATAATAAACCACCATACACACGCACATACAAGCACACACTCACTACACACCCAAACCCCAAACCCCTAATACATACACACATATTCGCACACATATAAGCCCACATAACAAACGCAAAACTCACCCAATACTTACAAAAACACTACCTTACGATAGTACCATCTTTCATATCCCTTACACATATTCCCACACATACATAGACATACACCAACACTCAAGACACTCACACACACACACACACAAGCTGCCTTGTCCCTTTACACCCACAATTGCACACATAGTATTAATCGAAGCTACTACTACACCACCCTACAGCTACACGGCTGCATCACTTCCATTTTTAGTATATGCACTCCAACATACACCAAACTTAACAAATCCACTATTACACACAAAACACACACACACACACACACACACACACACACTCATTGCATGGGTTTACTGCCTATCAGCAGAACCTTCATGCATGTTCCCTTCCATGTTCAGTCACACATGCACACTCAAATCCACTTCATGATAGCCCCTCCTTCCTATCTCATGCACCACAACACCCACTCGCACATCCAAACACCTACTGTAGCTACCTTGGCTACCCCTTAACACACAACTCAAGTATGCCAAACTGCCATCTCTGATGGCTTCACTCTCTCCCCCCTCCCCCTCTCTCTCTCTCTCTCTCTTTCCCTCTCTCTAAATCCCCAATCCCTCACGGCTATTTCTCTCTAAACCCCACGGCCCCTCACGACTATTTCTCTTTCTAAACCCACATACACCCCACGAGTATCACCATGGCAGCCATGGTTGCCCTTACTTCCCCTCACACACATGCATATACACACATATATCTCACTCTACACGGTTCTAAGTACACCAAAATTTAGTTGTAACGAAAGAAAACTTACCCGGTATCGAATCGCCTTGCCGAAAAACTTCGTCTTTTTCTTCCTCTCTTTCTCTCTTCTCTCTCTATCACTCTTTTAGGTCTAACGTGAAGAATGAGTAAGGAAAATATGTGACGGCTAAGATGTATTTAAACAAAACTCTAAGATGGAAAATTACTAACAAATCCCTCTGACTTTAGGTGTTTTTCAAAGTTTACCAAAGTTTCTAATATTATGAAAAAGCCCAAAAATAATTGTTTACGATAAATTAAAGTACTAAACAAAATTTACGGGGTGTTACATTCTCCTCACCTTATGGTGATCCTTAGGTTGGTGCCCTTAATCATGTCCGATCTCAGCAATCAACTGACATAGACCTCAAGTGCGTATATAACTACATCCATTGGAACAGTAGGCAATCAACCCAAATACAATTTCAAGCGACTTACAAATTGTATGCCCTAAAAAACCTCAACGTACATGACTGCTACACAATGAAGTCTCACAACTGAACAATGGTTGTTAATTGTTTAAGCAAACTTATAATAACTAATTGTGATCTTAATTTGAGACCGAAACATTACATTGTCCTTCTGTTAAAAGAAGTTTGGCCTCGAATGTTATGATACTTATAATATCCAAGCACTAGGCTTTCACTATGTAACTCTCAAATGAAGGTATCATCAAATGTTACATATAACCTCCAAAATATTAGTCAAGAACATCAATAGCAGCCTCGACAACTTCAAATATTCCACCATAGTATAAGATTCAGATTATAACTTAGGATATGATGCCTCAGAACAAATTAATATATAAGAATATAAATGAATTAACCGAAAATGTACCTGTCACCACATCATTGAGTAGACATAGCAAAAAGTCTAGCGGATGTCCTAGGCCTCTGCCCCTGCTGAGTCTGGCCTTACTGACTCTGACCTCCTCGCATACGAGGTGCACTACTTGCTGCTAGACTAACTGTAGGTACGTGGGCTGAGAGTTGATTGGTTCTCCCAGATTGAAGGACAGTTTCGAACCTGATGCTCCACACTGCCACACTTGAATGATCCTCCGATACGTCTATAGCATGGCTTACCACCATGGACCCTCCCACAAGTAGGACACAGGAAATACCAGAAAAGCTGACCCTGTACTTTGAATTAGCCTAATTCCTGTGCTTTGTGCTCTTCTAAATTTAGCACTCTACCATGATCTAATTCCTTGAGCATACCCCATCCTCTGACTCTGAGCAGCCTGTTGTGCTAAATAAGAGAACTGATGATGCTTGTCAGCCTTTGAAGCTCTAGTCTCCTCTTTATGCTGCTGTTCAAACCTCTTCTTATTGTCCGACTTAGACTGCTCCAATGCATGTGCGAGATTTACGCACTCTACTCGATAACCGAGCAACGATCATTCCATATTTCAAACCAGGCCTGAGACCCTACTCAAATTCCCGGCATCTGTCAGCCTCTATTGGTAGCATATTATTTGCAAATCTTGCTAGCCGCGATAACCTCATCTTGTACTCATCTACCATATCCTGATCCACCTGAGTTACATTCATGAACTCTCAACATCTGCTCATGGTAACTCGTAAAGAAATACCGGTTGTTGATCAATTCTTTAGACTGTTCTCAAGTCATCTTAGCCTTCTTTTGTGGAGTCATACTAGTCTCCATAATCTTCAATCACTGGTCGGACTCACCCTCAGCTTGTACACCGCAAATTTCACCCTCTGCTTCTCATTGCATTTGATAGCCCAGAAGATGTTCTCCATCTTAACTATCTAACCCTTTGCCTTTGTAAGGTCCATTGGTCCACTAAAAGCTGAAGCATTCTGCTTGTTAAACACACTCAGGGTACCTCCCTCTTGAGGTTGTGGCTACAGCTGAATAGGATTCTGTATACCTTGCTATTGATTAACCAAATTCTGGGCCATGAATACCAGAATCTGATTTATGATATTCAGGGCAGCAACCATGTGTTCCGGGTTTGCTCCTTTTACTCTACATCGGGTACTTCCCTAGCTGGGATCTCCTGACTCCAGTATGACCCTCTGTGCAATCTCCCCGACCCTTGGTGCCAGCCCTACGAGTGCGGACCATCCTATAACAAGTAAATTACTATCAGAGTCATCCAAACACATTTCAAAAGGACAATGCAGTTGAAAGTTAAACACAGACTCCCTAACTCTACCATCATCTTACCCAACTTTCATTAGCCTAGGTACGAGTCTATAGAATCATGAACCTATGCTCTGATACCAACTGTAACACCCCTGAGATCTGGAGCATTAACCACTCACTCGATCATTTACATACAGATAATGTTATCCTTGCAAACCAATGAAACAACCGTTGTCAAAGCAGCTAAACCATTGAGTAATGTAATACTCTCAGTGTACAATTGTAAAACCCCAAAAATTTAGAGCATTAAATATTCACTCGGTTAGTTACACTAAGACAATAATGTCCACATAACCCAAAGTGGACAACCATCATCAGAGTAACTAGCCTTGAATCAAACCATACTCTCAATTGATTTTCATAAATAAAACATCAAATCTAAGTCTTAATTTTTTTTAAAATAATTCAATTCACCCACGTAGGGGTTCTAATGGACAATACTAAAACTTAAATTCTCTCGCTCAGCTCTAATCCATACTCAGACAACCTAATGCTGGTTATCACCTGAGGAAAGGAAGTCAAACGAGTGAGCTTTTGAGAGCCCAGTAAGGTTGATTAAGGATTAACAACATAATGATTTGAACGGTTTTCCATATAGAGTCAAATGATAATTTTTAAAAAGGATTTTCAAATAAAACCACAACATTTTGATATAGACATAGGGAAGAGTATCAACTCTATCCCTCAGAGTTAATAAATATTTCAAAATATTTCAGGTACAATAAGTAACAGAAATAGATAAAATTGAATATGAACAGTACACTATAGCAAAGCCACCCTAGCAGTGCTTAGATATGCTTTACATATGCATATGTACACTAACTAGTCCATTTAAGTACTAGTTCAACCCTAACCAACAAACCATCCTTATCACACAAACAATACACACCATCCTTATAACTACTCAGATTTACTAATGCATGTCTGTAACGCCTCCAAAAATCCAGAGCACCGTCGCCCTAAACTCCCGGGTCGTTAACTTATTGGATCACATCATACCTGTCAAATCTATTCACTAACTCATACTTCAAAACATTTAATCTGATACCAACTCAAACTTTTCAAATACAAGCTTACAGAATTGCTTAAACTTGGTCTATTAAAACCTAGGTTCTTTACAACTCGAGTCCTTATAAAGCAAGGTGACAGTCCCGACCCATGCAGGGGTCTCACATCACTGTAGTTGCGGGCTTGCCATAATCTCATACAGAATCTAACCTATTCCCGAACTTGCTACAGCTTATCATTACCTGCAGAAAGGAATCAAACGAAGGGTAAGCTTTTAAGAGCTCAGTAAGGTTGTACAAGGACCAACAAAATAATTACAAACAATTCCAAGAATCCAACTGAAGAAAGATTTCAGAACACTTCAAACGGTCAAAAACTCAATGATTTCCAAAATGGATCAAAGTTCATCAAAAATAAATACCAAAATAGACAAATACCATCACAATGGGTTCCAAAACGATCAATAAAAGATTATTTCCAAAGTCATCATTTTAAAATACAATGATAGTTTTCCAAAAGATTTCAAAACGTATACGGATCATCTGAAACAGTCCTTTCCAAAATAAAATGATGAATTGTCAAGGGATTTCAATCTAAGCACAAATCATGGTACATATGACGCGAATAAAATAAAAAATCAACGTTGATCCTAGGCATTACAATGCCACCCAGGCAAAGTTAGTAGTGTACACATGCATGATATACAATAATAAATACTAGTCCTCTTGGGTACTAGCCTGCTTTTCCAAGTAGGATTCAAACCAGCCTTATTACGCCCTTCCACAGAACGGAAACCCAGGTCAACACAAAAAAATCAACAATTCCATGAGCGTTAACATAAGCTCAAATCACTGAATTCAATTCAGATTCCAATAACAATAATCATACTGACATAAGTCATCATTCAAAATTTCAGAAGAAAAATCACAAATATACAATAAAACGATTGCGAATAGTTATTGAATTTAGGCACAACAATTCAGAATAACGAATACAAACAATTATCAAATCTGCTCAGCATAACATGTTGATATCAATACATACTTCAAAGCTCAACATTAGCCATAAGTAGATCAAATGTGTACTTACAAGTACGAGTTGTCAAAATAAGGGTTCGGACGAGGTCCTTGCCTAGGGTTAGGGATGAGCATTTAAACAGTTGAAACCAATCCAACCGAACAAACCAATCTGTCTATTTCCAAACCAATTTAAAAATCAATGGGTTCGGTTTTTTTTCCAAACTGTACATTCGGCTCGGTCGGTTTGGTTCGAATTTTTTTAAAACTGCATAAACCGAACCAACCGTATATAATATAACATATCTATATTTTTACCTAATCCTAGTTATTTTTTACTAACCCTAGTTATCTAACCACTCATATAAATGAGATTTACCCTAAATCCCTTAACGTAACCCACATTTTTCACTCGCCGCCTACATCTCACCATGTGTTATTAATTATGATAAGAAAATTTAGTTTTTTATAAGTTATTAATTTTTGGGCCTAAACTTGTCCAAAATTGAGTTTGGCCCAAACCAATTAAACCGTCAAAACCGTTCAACCAGCAGAAATTGAACCGTTCAACTACGATTCGGTTTATTTTTTTTTTCAAACCAAGGTTGGTAGGTTCGGTTTGGTATTCAGCCTCCAAACCGAACCAACCGAACCGTGCTCACCCTTATCCAGGGTTCAGATAGAATCCTTTACCTGGATCGGTAACTAAATTATCCTAATCGGAAGTCTTTAACTTTAACCTAAACAGAATAATTAAATCGTCAGAATACAACCTGCAGTACAATATTATAACTTAATACGGACTCACACATGCTCCTAAAATGAACCTCCCTCACCGTGTATGTAAAATTACCAAAATGCCCCTGAGGTGTAAAATTACCAAAAAACCCCTCTCAGACTTAAATCATCCAAATGGCCTTTCCGTAAGTAGAATCACTAAAATAAGCTTCCCATATATGAATTTATAAAAAAAATACTTTTCTTACGTCAAATTACCAAAATACCCCTTCAGGTGGCAAATCACCAAAATACCCCCCGTTATACTTAAATCATCAAAATGATCTTTCTGTAAGCCAAATCACTAAAATATTCTTACTGTATGTAACTTTACTAAAAATACCCTTTATGGGTAAAATTACCAAAATACCCCATCAGGGTGGCAAATTACCAAAATGCCCCCCGGGGGTTTTCGGCATCTGAAAAATCTCAAAAATATCTTAAAATGCTATTTTAAGCATCCTGATATCATTTCTGACCTAAAAAGTATTTTAGAGAATTTTTGCTGAAAAATTTCGAACCGGTGTCCAGACCGAGCACTAAAAGGCTAGTTTTAAAAAAAATACCTATTGGTCTCAGAATGGCACGAAATTGTAGAAAATGAATCAAATTAGTAAAATAAGATTTTCCTAAAAGATTTAGATCAAAATAGCTTGGTTTGCTATGCTAAATAATTCGATAAATCTTTTTAATCGGTACCCTAATTTAGCGCCTTTTGCGGGCACTAAAAATATCCAAAAAATTTCAGTGCATACGTCTCGTAAAAATATCATGGGTTAAAACTGCCTATACTATTTTGGACCTTGTCCAATTTTAGCCCTAACTATTTTTAAAAATTAGTGGAAAAACTGCCTAAAGTAATTTCTAGCATTAGCGACAATTACGTCTACTATTCAGATCATCACACATACTAACACACCTTGGCCACACACACTCATCTTTTTCCTCCTTCAGCCGTCACATACACCTGGGCACATTTCTCCTTCAATCACACCTAAATTTCTCACTCTTTCTTACTTTTAATCACTAAATCGCATTGAAATTTACACTTTAATGCCCTAAATCTATTCAATTATACACAATCGACGAACCCTCAAAATTCGAACCAACTCTCACATCGAAGGACACCTCTGAAATCACACACCCAACACACTGGATCACTGCGAATCATGAGATCTTGATCACTTTCTCTTTCTTTTCCTCTTTTATTTTATGTTCATGTCGTATACAATTTATCACGATTTTGTTTCAATTTTCATTCCTAGTTACCATGTTCAACTGAGACTCATACATATATACATGTATATACAAGATACATTCGACCGAAATTCTCAATTCAATTCCCAAAATTTCACAATTTAAGGATCAACATCATACCCAAATGAATTCGAGATTCTTTCTTTCTCCCTTTCCTCTCTTCTTTCTTCCTCTTTCTGACGTGTTCACTGTGCGTGTTCTTCAGGTTCTACATGTTGTTCATAAGTTTTCTTTTATTGCAATTTTCACCCCAACATTTTCCTTTTGTATTCAGCCCCATTAAATCTTATCCCTAAAATAATTTATAATTTCCAACTTTGAGTCAACTTAATACCACCAGGAGGTTGCCATCGTGCATGACCAGATTTCCCCAAACTGTGACACATCTTGCAAAGTTTCAAAATTTGCACTTATAGGCCCCTCAACTTTGAAAAATTTTCACTTGACCCCAAAATCACCCTAATCCCTTATTTTCACTTCCTAACACCCAATTATCATCAACATAACGCTACTTAATAGCACATGCATTCCGTTCACCATATCTTTAATGCCCCTAGAATTTCAGAAAAAATTAAGTTTTTGTCCTAAATTTTTTTTAAGCTTTAACACGCTACTAATATCGGATCATTGCTCAAAATTATTGCCCGTTTATTTTTTGGAGCTCAGATCGTTATTTTAACCGGCTCCCAAAATTCAGGATATTACAATGTCATTATTCAAAGAAACAAACACAAATCAAAATGTTGTATCATGATTGAATCAATAAAACAAGAGAGCATTTAAAAGAATTTCAAACGATAGCTTTAAGGCTCAAGATAGGGTTTTATGAGCAATTTCAAAAACATTTTTATGGCGATCATAAAATCAAAGTTTAATGAAGTTCAACAACAAATCATAATAAAACATATGAAGACAAACTGATGAAATGGGTTTTTGGATAGAATCCATTACCTCAATCCTAGCAAACGAAGCTAGAAAACCTCGATCAACAATCCTTTGAATTGACCTAAATTGGGATTATATGTTCGAACATAATCTATGCTACTGTACTATTAATCTACTATCAACTACCCACAACTTGCTCACTCCTCAACCCGAAATGATACAACCCAAAGCGGGTTCCATACATGACCAACCTAACCGAAAACCCGACACACTCCTTGAGACTCAACAATAACCCATGATTGACATTAATTCTCATTAAAAAAATTTGTGGCTTAAAACAACATATGAAATAAAAATATGATTTTTCTCAATTTTTTTGATATTTTTGAATTAAAAATAGTTTCTTTAAATATAAGAAAAGCCTGTACATAGCCATAATTGCTTTTAGCTAAAAATAAAGTCCCATATTTTTTAAACATATTTAATATATATATATATATATATATATATATATATATATATATATATATATATATATATATATATAGAACTTAAAAGGCATAGAGACTATTTTTAAATTATTCATTTTGCTAAATCCAATGTGATACGGTAATGATAACAAATCAACTCTAAAAGTCATAAAACTTAAACTGAGATTTCTTTATACTATAAAAACATTACTACAATTTTTCCAGAATTTATCATGAATTTTTAAGGCTCTAAATGAATTTCACCTATCTAAAATTTACAAAAAATTATAACATTTTCCCAGGAATTCTAATATAGCCTAAGGTATCGTATTGTAAAATTTCACGTGGTAACGATCACTATACAACGTCCAATGATAGCTCGGTACCTAACGCGAACCCGTGGTACACCTGTGCAAGCATAGGGTACCAGCAGTTGCTCAACCCCACATAATCCATATCTTCTTCTTTATTACTTTCTGCCCATTGCCTAGAAGTACAACACGCCCAGTTCACTGTTTCCTCCATTCCCCTCACACACTCATTTTTCATATACACACACATGCACAGATTACACTACCCAACATACACTTCACACACACATTACACGCTCTACACATACCTTTTCACACACATCACGCATAGAGTACACACCACATCTTCTTCTTCTCTGCACTTTCACTCATTTCACCACCCAAGCACCTCATAACTCTTATACTGAACACTCACACAAGCACTCTTCAACACACCCACCTCTACACACCTTACACACACACACACACACACACAGTCATTGCACAATACACCTTAACATCTTTACATCTTAACCAAAAACACCCACAAACCTATCAAAGCTACTGCCTTTCTTTTCTGGCCCAACTCACGCACTCACATACACACCCATTACACATACACATAAGTTCACAAGTTGCTTTACACACGCGCGCGCTAACACACACACACACACACACTCACTCAAGCACACAAGCACACACACGCGGGCACACACACACAAGACATATTCACATCAACTTGTTGCCCACATACAAACCCCTCACTTGTACACAATAATACACACCTACATCCACCTGCAAACAACCCCACACACAACACCATGGCAGCCATCACCCCACAACCATCCCTTCCCGGCTTCCTCCCCAAGCCCCTAAACACACACAACTATGAGCATATAGTCACAGCCACCATGGTTGTGACTTGCTTGAATTACAACCACTTTACAGCCCCCTCGTGCATTACTATGGCACTCTCAAAACCCACACATCAACAAAACACACACTAAACTCTCAGTAGTTGTCACATCCCAAAATTTTCAAAACATTAGACACTCATTCGATCAACTACACTAAGACCGTAACATCCTCAAACTCAACTAATGAATACAAATCTATCAGAGCAACTAAGCCATCAATTAAATCACACTCCTAATAGGCTGTCATAAATGGAACATCAAAACTAAGTCCAAAAATTTGTAAGGGGTTCTAATGATCAATACTAACTTAACTTAATTTCTCTTGATTGACTCTAATCCACACAGGCAACACCTAATGCTGGTTATCACCTGCAGAAAGGAAATCAAAGGAGAGTGAGCTTTTGAGTGCCCAGTAAGGTTGATCAAACATTAAAAACAACAACGATTCAGACAAGTTTTCATATAGAATCAAATGATATTTTTAAAGGATTTTTAAATAAAACATAGCATTTTAATATAGACGAACAATACGAACAATTTTACATTCAAGTCAAATAACATCTTTTCAAAAGGATTTTGTTTTTGATGAAATCACAGCAATTCGATAGAAACATAGGGATGAATATTATCTCAATCTCTTAAATTAGTAGTTATTCAAAACACTTAAGGTGTAAGAAAAAGAGATAAGTAATATTGAACATGAGCAGTACACTATACCAAAGCCACCCTGGCAGTGCTCAATACGCTTTACATATGCATATGTATTCTGACTAGTCCATTTAGGTACTAGTGTAACCCTACCAACAGACCATCCTTATAACGCCAACAATACGCACCATCCTTGTAATTCTCAGGATTACTAACTCATGTCAACATTTAGACAAATAAATGCAATTGAAAATGCTTTACTATAATCGAATCAATAAACATATGAGAATGAACATATATAATTACAACTTAAAATATTTTACAATGATCGAATCAATAAACATATGAGAATGAAAAAGGAATTCCTAACGATCGCAATAAGGCTCAAATTAGGATTTCATGGGCAATATCCAAATATTTTTATGGAAATTTAATAAAAGTATATCCTAAGAATTTGCAAAACAGTTAAAATTAAACACATGAATTTAGAATGATGAGTGGGGTTCGGATAGAATTCATTACCTCGATCCAAGCTAAGCAATGCTATACAACCTCGATCAATAATACTTTGAATCAACCTAGATTGACAATTTTATTGTTAGAACACAATTTATACTACTATATTGTAAACCTAATATCAACTATATAAATGATGCTCACTTCTAATCCCAAAATCACGCAACTCAAAGCGGGCCTCACACACGACCAACGTAACCGAAAATCTTGTACGCTCCTTAATGCGTAACGATATCCCAAAGTCATTATAAATTATAAAAAATCCTCTTATAGCTTAAAACATTATTAAAAGTCAAAATATGAACTTTCTGAAATTTTGAATATTTTTGAATTAAAATAATTCTTTAATCCATAAATAGTCAAAATTGTTTCTAGCTGGAAATAAAGTCCCATAATTTTTGTAACAACTTTAGAATACTTATAAGAATTATAAAAATTAAAATCAAAATTTAAAAGATATTAAAACTATTTTTTACTATTTATTTTGCTAAAAACAATGCGATACAGTAATGGTAGTAAATCAACTCTAAAAATCACCAAATTTATATTGAGACTTCTTTACACTATAAAACATTTCTCTAATTTTTTCAGAACTTTTTACTAGCTTTAAAGACTCCAAAAGATTTTACAAATCTGAGCTTACAAAAATTATTTAATATACATACAATTTCAAAAAATTATAAAAAAAATTTCACGAATTCTGACAAGGCCTTACGCATCGTACTCTAAAGTTTGATATGCTAATGATTACTGTGCACTACCAACTCATGCACTGAACATAGCGCGAACTCGTGGTACCCACAGACCTTAAATCCACTTCACTTTCTCTTTTATTATCTTCACCCAATCTCTAACTCCCTTCCATTACACACACACACACCCCCATACACTCAAATATTTTCACACAACACCACACTGCACACATGTATATACCCACTCTTATGCACAACTCTCTCTCTCTCTCTCTCTCTCTCTCTCTCTCTCACACACACACACACACACACAGAGCTGCCTCTTGGCAGCTTTACTCATGCACTTATATTCACACCAACACACACACACACATACACACACACACACACACACTTATACACACATTCATTCACCACTTACACACACACTCACACAAACATAAACACACACATAGCTCACTTGCGCACACATTCATACAAACACTCATCCACTCATACTTTACTCACCCACACACATGAACAAAGGTTCACAATCACACATGGTTAGACCTACCATTTCACAGTACCTCCACACTTCACCCATTCCTTCAATTCGACACTCACCCAGCTGCCCCTGGTAGCTATACACACACACAAAAAAATAACTTTCATGCAGTCTTCCCTCCCCTCACACACACAAGCACAAGCACACGCACAACACACACACACACACACACACGATTCACTCAGCCATCCACACCCACACGGTTTGCACTCAAACACCCCCAAAAACACACGCACATAGCCTTTTGACAGCTACACACACACACACAAATATTATTGGCAATGTAACACACACACCCAAGCACACATTACACTCATGATCATGCACACAATTCACACACACACACACACACATCACTCACTTACTGCCTCACTCTTACAACAACCATGGCTACCTTTAAACCCAATTCATAGCCATTTGGCAGCCCTTCATAGCTATCTCTCTGTAAAGGTGGCCCCTTTACGACTGTTCTTTCTTGTCCAAACACTCACACATAAACACACAATTCACATGAGCCCACTTACTGCTGCCTTTACCGCAGTCATCCCTCTTTATTGCACGTATACACCATCACCAACACTCACTGCATAACACCATATACACACAGAAAACCACGACAAGGCTCCTTCTTCTCATCGCTCCCTCAGGTAGCCCATACACCCATTTGGTTCCATATGTACTATATACACACACGCGCGCGAGCGCAGCACACACACACACACATCATCTGTTATGTACGCCCAATAAATACAAGCACACATACGCAGACTATCCTTACCATAGTCATCATCATCGATGGAAAACCCCCCTTCCACAGCCCTTAAACCATTGAATAAATTTAGAGCAAAGTTAGAAGACTTGCCGGAAAGATTGCCAAAAAAATTTCCTTTACGTCCTCTTTATCTCTCTCTGCCCCTCTCTCTCTTTCTATCGCACTGGAGGAAGAGTGAATTGTAACGCCCTTGAAAATCCGAAGCTCCGCCGCCCCGAACTCCCAAGTCGTTAATCTACTGGATCACATCAAACTTGTCAAATCTATTCACTAACACATACTTCAAAACATTTAATCCGATACCATCTTAAATTCTTCAAATACAAGCTTACAAAATTGCTTAAACTTGGTCTACAAAAACCTAGGTTCTTTACAAACTTGAGACCTTATGAAATAAGGTGACAGTTCTGACCCACGAAGGGGTCTCACATCACTGTAGTTGCGGGCTTGCCGGAACCTCACATAGACTCTAACCCATTTCTGAACTTGCCACAGCTCATCATCACCTGCAGAAGGAAATCAAAAGAAGGGTGAGCTTCTGAGAGCTCAGTAAGGTCGTACAAGGACCAACAAAAGAATTACAAACGTTTCCAAGAATCTAACTGACGAAGATTTCCAGAACACTTCAAACGGTCAAAAACTCAACGATTTTCAAAATGATCAAAATTTATTAAAAATAAATACCAAAATAGACAAATACCATCACGATGGGTTCCAAAACGATCAATAAAAGACTATTTCCAAAGTCATCATTTCAAAATACAATGATGATTTTCCAAAAGATTTTAAAAAGCATATGGATTATCTGAAACAGTCCTTTCCAAAATACAATGAGGACTTGTCAAGGGATTTTAACCCAAGTACAAATCATGGTACATATGGCGCGAATAAAATCAAAAATCAACGTTGATCATGGGCAGTTACAATGCCACTCAGGCAGAGTTAGTAGTGTACACATGCATGATGTACCATAATAAATACTAGTCCTCTTGTGTACTAGCATGTTTTCCAATACAGGATTCAAACCAGCCTTATTACGCCCTCCCACAATACAGAAACCCAGGTTAACACAGAAAAATCAACAATATCAATGAGCTTTAACATGAGCTCAATTTACCAACCTCAATTCGGAATTCAATAACAATAATCATATTGACATAAGTCAACATTCAGAATTTTTAGAAGAAATCAGAATTTTCAGAAGAAAAATTACAAATAAATAGCAAAAATTATTGCGAATAATTATCGTATTTAAGCACAACAATTCAGAAGAACGGATACAAACAATTGTCAAATTTGCTTAACATGCCATAATAGGCGAGCATCACAGGATTTCCAAAATAATTGATTCAGATTTAATATTGGGATTTTCTGGGCAATAACATATTGATATCAGTTTACAATTCACAGGTTGGCATTAGCCATAAGCAATCAAATGAGTACTTACGAGTACAAGTTATCAAAATAAGGGTTAGGACGAAAGTCCTTACCCAGGGTTCAGATAGAATCCTTACCTGAATCCGCAGCTAGCTTATCCTAACCGGAAGTCTTTAGCTTTATCCTAAATAGAATGATCAATCATCAGAACATAGTCTACAACACAATATTATAACTTATTACAGACTCACACATGCCCCCAAAACGAACCTCCCTCGCCACATACGAAAAATGACCAAAACGCCCCCTGTGGTGTAAAATGACCAAAAAGTCCCTCTCGGACTTAAATCACCCAACATACACTTTGCACACCTAACTCATAACACAGTCTCACGACCCCAAAACACACACTGATTCATGCATATACGCTAAAACACACTCTTTTATTCCCCTTAATCCCCAATTAAGGCACCCAAGTACACACAACCTACCCCCCTACTCAGCCATATTCACGACACACACCTAATGCACAGTTCACTTTCATGCACACACACTGAACACTCAGAAACACATATACTGAACCCCAAACGCACACTAAAATAAGATAGGATGGTTACCCAAAGAAATCACTCAAAATCCCCTTTTCTTCCTCTGATTTTGCAGCGAGCACAGTGCTCAGTTTCTTCTTCCTTTCCTTTGTTCTTGGTTACTCTCCACTGTTCATCTTTCTTCTATTATCTTCCCTCATATTTTCTTCCTTATCCCACATTTTTATACGAGCATCAGATTAGTCAGCATTGAGAAGTAGGAGGTGGCTCTATGTTGTGAATATTTTCCCAAAATTTGACACCTAGGTATGAATTTCCAAGATTTGCAAATAGCCCCTCAAATTCCAAATTTTACAAAATGACCCCAGAAGTTTCAAAAGTTGCACTTTTGCCCCAAAATTTTTTTAAGCTTCGATACTCTACTAATACTCGAGCATCGCCCTAAAATTATCACCCTTTTATTTTTCAGAGCCCATATGGTTATTTAACCGGCTCTTGAAGTTCAGAATATTACATGAACAATGTGGGACGACTAAAACCCCTAATAGTGTTATATATATATATATATATATATATATATATATATATATATATATATATATATATATATATATATATAAACCTAAATTGGGCATTTACCAAACCCCACACCCCACACTTCCGTTAGTCATTTTAAATTTGTATCCAAATCTTTTTATTATCCAAAAAGGTCCAGAATGGTTATTTATGATTAAATAATGCACTAGGAATTTTTAACAGGTCGTTACCCAACCCTGCTTCACTATTCATCTCTAAAAGTTGCTATACAAAGATATCGAGGCTAAATAAAAGAAAAGTTTTCACTAAAGGTTGTCGATAAAATTTTACTAATGGAAATCGACGCTAAATCTTGGGTATAAAAGTTGTCGCCTAAATAATAACTAACTAGCTAGATAATATCACGGTTCGGGGTGTGACATTCTCCCCCACTTATAAAAATTGTGTCCTTGAAATTTCACATACTTATATTGAAGCACTATGCTTTCATTGGGGAACTCTAAAACGAAAGTGTCACCGAATCTTACACATAACCTCCAAAATATGAGTCGAGAACATCAATAGCAGTTTCGAGCATCTCACTACACTATATGATTTCGATTATAACCTAGGGTTTCATAATCCAACCAACCGGATATCATTACCCAACCTCGAAATTATTAGCTAATTCTTATAAGCACTCAAATCAAGATGTAATCTCTATCCTTTGACTACGCACTCTGATATCTAGCCATTACTAAGGTTCAACTAAGTTACTAAAGTTTTTCCCTAAATCTCTTGTTGAACTTAGGCATTCTCTCACTTGCTTCTAAAGTCTACAGAATCATATACCTAAGCTCTGCTACCGACTGTAACATCCCGAAATTTTCGAAACGTTACACACTCACTCGATCAGTCACATTAAGATAGTAACACTCTCAAACTCAACCAATTAATACATCTGTCAGAGCAACTAAACCAACAATTAAATCGTACTCCTAATAGGCTGTCAAAATGGAACATCAAAACTAAGTCCAAAAATTTTAAATAATAATAATAATATTAACCCACATAGGGGTTCTAATGGTCAATACTAACTTAACTTAATTTCTCTTGCGTCGCTCTAATCCACACAAGCAACACCTAATGCTGGTTATCACTTGCAGAAGGAAATCAAAGGAGAGTGAGCTTTTTAAGAGTCTGGTAAGGTCGATCAAAGATTAAAAACAACAAAGATTAGGACAAATTTTCATATAGAATCAAATGATAGTTTTTACGTTTTTTTAAAATCCGTCCACTATATTATGTAGCAGACGATTTTTTGACAAAAATACCCTCCAACTTAAAAAAAGCCCATCCGCTACATTATGTAGTTGACGGACTTTTTAGACATTTTTTTCTCTTTTTCTCATTAATGATCTGACTTTTTCTCTCTCTCTCTCTCTCTCTCTCCCTCTCTCCCCTTTCTCTCATCCGCTACATTATGTAGCGGACAAGTTTTCTGACATTTTACTTAGAAATGCTATTCAACTGCTCACTCAAATTCTTTGATGATCAAGACTACCTCAGAGGAAAAGGATTTTAGGAAGTTCCGGATGCTGAAGAAGACATAATGCTGGAATTCGTGTGGGATGAGGTGAATCGGATTACCTGGCCGAAGCAGCTACAGAAGCTGTAGTGGAAACAACTGTTTTTGCAGAAGGCGTGTTGATATCAGAAAACATGTTTTGCGACATAAATTGAATCTGGGTATGGAATTTCTGGACGAAATTGGATTGAATGAGAACCGGGGTGAAACTTTCTTGGGCTATACTGTTGATTTTGAAGTAGAGGAACCAGAGGAAACCGGCCATAATGCTTTCCATGTATTTTCATGGTCCCCTTTTTGGTTTTTCTGATGCACCTTACCTTGTCCTGATTTGCTTGACTTGCTTATAATTTGAAAAGATTAATCGCTGGTCTTCACTCTTCAGAGAAACAAAAGTTGGTCTTCCATGGTTCCATCCCGCCGTCGAGAACCGGCGGCGGTACAACAAAGGAAGTGCCTCCAAGAGTGAACAGCGGCTCTGGCGATTTCAGTCTTGTGATTAAGAGCTCGTTGCGGCTGCATAAAAAGGCGACGGCACACTACCTTAAGACGGGGCCACGCAAGACAAAGTCGTGGGATGTCCGTCGCGGGCACGCCGATACTGTCGTTGAAGCTTCCTCTCCTCCGGTGCTTCTCTCTACCATGACATCCTCATTTCTAGATCTGCCATCTTCAGAGAATGGGTACGAGGGAGAAGGAGAAGATGGAGAGGACGAGAGATGAGGAAGAGAGAGAAAATGAAAAGAGTTGTCTCTTTTCCAGATCTGACACATCGGGTCTTTTCAAAAAATTTATATCCATCCGTTACATAATGTAGCGAATGAAAGGAGAGAGAGAAAAAATATTAGAAAATTTGTCCGCGACATAATGTACCAGATGAGAAAGAGAGAGAGAGAGAGAGAGAGAGAGTCAGAGCATTAATGAGAGGAAGAGAAAAAAATGTCAGAAAATTCTGTCCGCTACATAATGTAGCGGATGGGCTATTTTTAAGTTGGAGGGTATTTTTGTCAAGAAATCGTCTGCTACATAATATAGCGGACGGACTTAAAAAAAATGTAAAAAAAAAGATCTGGACCATCCACAGATCATACGTGGACGGCCAGATCGCGTTTGCAAGATCTTCTATTTTGCTAGCGCTCTCAACGGATCAGCTCCCTATATATATTGTGGACAATCCAGATTTTTTTACGCTTTTTAAGTTCGTCTGCTACATAATGTAACGAACGGTACTTTTGACGAATAGACCCCTTAGCCATATTGATTGCACAGCAAAAGAGTCTATCCGCTACATAATGTAGCGGACTAAATATACAGATAAGAAGTTCACATTTCGCTTTCATTTCTCTCTCTCTCTCTCTCTCTCTCCCTCTCTCTCCCTCTCTCTCACCTTTGAGCTAAGCCCCCCCCCCCCCAAGAAATCTTATAGATGAGCAGTACCACCATCACCGAGAGCAACTAGGGGGAGACTGCCGCCATTCGCCACCATCGGTGGCCACCTTTACGAAATCCTCTCATCGTTACCACCCTTGACGAGACAAAGCTTGCTGTCATGGCCCATAGCAGCGCCGTACCACAATCCCCCCATCACCATAGCTCTCACGACCTCCTCCTCAAAGTCATATCGAGTTATACAACGGCCATAACTAAAAAGATTGGCTAAACAACTGGTGCATACACAGTAGTGTGTGGGCACCAAGGCATGGAATAGGCGAATCTGAGTGACAACTAGGCATTTTTAGACATGTGGCATCGTTATGCCTAGCATTCAATCAGACGTGGGTGTACTTAGGCTCGAATTAGGCATTCAACGAGGCATGCGGCAAGATTAAGGCATCGCTGAGGCATTCAAGGAAGCATAAGTTGCGGTCGACGAGAGATCAAAGGGTTTTGACAAAGCTGAAGATCAGTCAATTCCTTCTGGGACAAGGAGCAGAATTCCCCACGGAGAAAATGGGTTGAAAATTTTTGATTTTGGGAATAATAATCAAAATTCTGGAGAAAGTGAGAATGAATGTGTTGGGGGTTGGCAGATTGTGTTCTTTTCTGAAATACCTGGCGATATTTTAGAAAATATAGCATCTTGACTTGGAGATGAGGGTATTTTTGTCAACAAATCGTCCACTACATTATGTGTCAGACGAACTTAAAAAAGTAAAAAAAAAAAAAGATCTATCCGCTCACAGAGCGAGCGCGGACGGCTAGACCGCGCTGACAACTTAACCTAAGTTGCTAGCGCGAGCAATGAATCAGCTCCCATATATATATATATATATATATATATATATATATATATATATATATATATATATATATATATATATATATATATATATATACCCTAAATTGGGCATTTACCAAAACCCCTCACCCTTTCTTTAGTCATTTTAAATTTTTACCCGAATCTTTTTATTATCCCGAAAAGGTCCAAAATAATTATTTATGATAAATTAATGCACTTGGAATTTTTAACTGGTCGTTACCTAACCGTGCTTCACTATTCGTCGCTAAAAGTTGCTGCATAAAACATCAAGGCTAAATAAAAGAAAATTTTGTTGCTAAAGGTTGCCGATAAAATTTCACTAATGGAAATCGACTCTAAATCTCGCATATAAAAGTTGTCGCCTAGATAATAATTAACCGGCTAGACAATATCACGGTTTGGGTTGTTACAGCAGTCCTCAACCTAGGTTACACAGTCACACACTTATCATTCATGATTCTTGCCCGAAAAACTCATGAAAATTTCTTATTTATTAAATCATATGACCGGAATTATACACTTAGACCATGGAGTTGGAAAAACTGAGATATCATGATTATTAAATCAAATAATGGATATATCTCATGAAACTTTAAATATCTGTAGAACTCTAAATAAGATAACATCTCAGATATTGTTGAATTACACAATTCAGATAAAGGGTTAGGAAGTGAAAACCACGTCCTAAACTTAGATAACTTCTTATCAAACTTTGGAAGTTATAACACTACCAATAAATTCTATAGCAAATAAACTTCATAGTTATTTGAAGAAGTTATAGCATGTAGTGTTAGCAAAGGCGAAAGAAAACCCTCTTCGAGTGGCTCAAAAGACACCAAAGATCCCGTAAAGGGAATTGGTGCAGAAGAAATAGAAAAAATAATAAATGACTACTTAGACACTGTAGAAAAATAAAAATCATTGAAGAAACCAATGATGGATGAAATAGATACAGCTGTTCTAAAAGAACAACAATGTAAACAAGAAGAAAAAAGAGCCATATTAGAAGTAAATAAAGCTTTTGCTAATATAAATTTATGGAACAGAAAAACCAATCCAAACTATGTAGGAGCGTAGAATTTAGAATTTAATCTAGAAAGAAATTTTAAATTTAATAACGCTATAAGGACAAATTTAAAACAAGAATTTGTCCCAAAAAAATGGAATAAATAAGCCAGTAAATCAATGCAGCATATATCTTGATGTCGATTGTATTTCAAATACTGAAGAAACAATCGATAATTGGGCACAAGCCTTAAGGATTGCCATAATAGGTGGTAATTTAACAGAAAGGCATGCTATGAAACAATTTATTCGAGCAACCCTGTGAGGAAACGCAGCTAGGTTCTGGAATAGCATAGCTGATAACGAAATGATAATTGAAGCCCAGAGCAAGCTCAATATTTCTTAAGAATGGATAATGTTTTATGCAGACAACCTCAAAAGAGAGTTCTGCTGAATATCTATAAATAATATAGGTATTCAAGAAAAAAGTGCTTTCACAAATTTGACAAAACTACAAATATGTAATATGTGCTACTTTAAAAATTATACTTTTTAATTTAAAAAATATTTTTACAAGTTAGAACTCAGAGATAGCCTCCATTGGCCAAAAGCAATCTATTGCCAAACTTCCTAAACCATGGGACGAGTTAGCAGAATTTTTTCTTACTAAACTCTTAAAGGATGGAATACTTTGCCATTCATTAGGAGGAAGGATTGCAGCTATAGAGGAAGTTCTAAAGAAATATTGTACTGAAGGACAGGCAATAAAAGATATGAAAAAAACTCATATGAGTTGTGACTGCTGTTCTAAAGTCGATAACATAGTAAACAGTTATGAATGCGAAAAGAAGCCAAACATCAAGAAGAAAAAATTAGAGAAGAAAAGGTTTGGAAACGAAAAAAGATATGTGAAGAAATGGAAAAAATTTCAGAAAAGAAAATTCAATCCATCAAGAGAAAAACCAAAACCATGGGGAAGATATATTAGAAAGAAATCTAATATTCCGTATAAAAAAACTTTCATGTCCAAAAGGAAAATCACCAGAAGAGTGTGATTGCTGCTGGTTATGCGGCGAAAAAGGACATTATGCAAATAAATGTCGAAGCAAGAAAATAAAGCAAAATATAAGATCTTTGTTATTCGCTGAAGAAAGATACGAGCCAGCATGGGGATACGAATTAGATTCTGAAGACGAAGCAGAAGAGCTTGTTTCAGAATACGACTACGAATCTGATGATGAAGAATTTTTAACAGAACTTTAAAAGGCATAGGCGCAATCTTCACGAGGTCAAAAACCTACGACCATGAAGAAGAGATGATTCCCTTAGCTAATAACATACTTAGTCATAGTTAATCAATTGACGAAGAAACTCCCGGTTCTATTATAACCATTGGGAGATGCCTAAAATCAAGGTTAGAGATATATACAAAAACTTCATATTCAGGTTCAGAAGTAAGATGAATGCAGAGATTTCTGAAGGAGAAACCTCAGTAAGTCAAACTAAAGAAAGAATATTAGACATTCCTCTCTTCAAGACAGATAAGGCAAAACAATACGTTAGAGAAGGATATCACTATGTCCATATTGGTATGATAAAAGTTAGTCTTTGTCCATTATTCATCGATGGCAGAGATACACCAGTAATATGTTGGTTAATAGATAATCGGTGAAAAACTTTTGAAAAAGCCCTCATAGGGGGTATCCAAAGTAACTTGTATAATGGACCAGTTTGGTTTAAAACTACACCAAACTATTTCATGTCCTTATATAACGACCCGGTCCACGGCCCCACCACAGGGCATTGCCTCCCTCAAAAGGGCTAACCAAGTAGGTACTTATGAGTTCTTTGGCAATGTCTTATAAGGGTCATCTCATACTATTCCACATCCGATGTGGGATATTACACCTTAAAAGATCCTTATCTTAGTAAAGCATTAAGACTGAGGATTCAAACTCAAGGCATGACTAAATTACGAGAAGTCTGCAAAAATATTGCAGTACAATACCGTCTAGTTGAAAGAGTGGTAAATACCAGTAATTCACTAAGTAAAATGCTAAACAATAAAGTAGAACTATTTGAACAAACAAGTAGTAATGTCTGAGCAATAAAAGCATGAAAGATAAATCCAAAGCAACGACCTAAAAAATGGTGATAAGAGAAGGATTAGCTAGTAAACAACTAGAACAAATGCATATTAGGGAAAATAAAGGTATTGTTATCCTCGAAGAATCAAGAAGACATTTTGTCTCTTCGATACCTTCCACATCTAAAAATCCAAAAGACAAAGCAAAATAAAAAAATGGTAGAAGAAGCTATCAAAGAAGAAGACTGTTCTTATGAAGACATCATAGGGTACAAAACGGTTACCATTCCAATCAGACGAAGTATGTCATAACGTGTAGAAACCATACATGTAATGACCACAACATCAGAGATGAGCTTGAAAAGGGTATTCAAGACATTATGAGTATTATCAAAAAGAAAAGAAGGTCCGAAAAAAAATGAATAATAAATGGGTGGCACTAAGTTCAAACAATTCTTATATAGAATTAAGTTTCGACTTCCAAGGTTATCATCCTTTTAAAATAGATGATTTAGTAGATACTGGAGCATCATATTGCCTGGCACGACCATAAATTTTACCTTCTGAAATATGGATCAAAACAGATCAACTCATGAGCATGCGAATGACAAATGACGATAAGTTCGAGCCAGAATATGAAGCATATCATCTTCCGGTCATAATAAATGGAAAACAATTCATTATAGAACGATTAATCCAATTCGACGACTTAGATGTCGATTTTCTAATAGGAAATGCTTTTCTCAAACAAGCTGAAAATCGACTATTTATTCAACAAGAGTTTTATATTGAGATACAACGTAAAAAAATCCGTTGTTAAAATATGCTGCTAAAAATGTAAATTTGGCTTTTGTCCAGAAAAACTAGGAGAAATCCAAAAATATATCCAAAGTGAATCTCTCTACGCAGCCCAACGTGGTGAAGAAACCAAAACAGACTCATAGCAAAGGTTACTTGAAGAAGAAGTAAATAAGGAAGAGTTACTAAACAAACAAGTAACCAAAGAAGATGATAATTGGGGTTAAAGAAATAAACCAACATTATCAATGCAAACAAGGAAAATAAATTCCTAGTCTTGATAGTATAAAAAAGATGTTAGAAAATAATTTTAGTGAAGACCCGCTAAAATTATGGAAAAAGGATAAACCTTGGGTAGCATTAACTCTCAAGGATAAAGATTATGTGTTTAATGTAAAACCAATGCAACATAGTCTTGAGATGGTTCAGGAATTTGAAAGACAGATTCTTGAAATACGAAAACAAGGGTTAATAAGACCCAGCGAGAGTCCTCATTCAAGTTCAGCTTCCATGGTAAAAAATCATGCAGAATAGGCTAGAGGAAAAGTCAGATTAGTCATAGACTACAGAGCTTTAAACATAGCAACAATCAAAGATGGCTATAAAATTTCAAACAAGGATATGCTAATAAACAAAATCCAGCTAGCCAACTTTTTCTTGAAGTTTGACTTAAAAAGCGGATATTGGCAAATCAATATAGAAGAATCATCAGTTCCATTAACTGCCTTTAGTGCACCACAAGGGCACTATGAATGGACAGTGTTACCATTAAGATTAAAAAATGCTCCACCTTTATTCCAAAGAAGGATGGATAACATTTTTAGAAAGCACGGAGATTACTGTGTGGTGTACATAGATGACATATTAGTATTCTCAAAAACCAGAGAAGAACATATAAATCATCTAAAAAAGATAGCACAAGAATTCATTGACTATACTATCTATCAAAAAGAAATGTGAATGGGAACAAACCACCATTAATTTTCTAGGATTAAGAATAGAAGACAGCAGAAAAATTGTCCTCCAAGATCACATAGCTGAAAAAATAAAGCTATTTCCAGAACAAATCAATGATGTAAAGCAACTTCAAAGGTTTATTGGATTGTTAAATTAGGCAAGAAAATTCATCCCTCATTTATCAAACCTAACAAAAACCTTAAGTAAAAAACTTAGAAAAGGAAAATGGATATGGGAAGACGAAGATACCCAAAATATTCTATGGAAAAAAGGTCAGGTAAAAACCCTACCAAAATTAAGCTTGCTTAAATAAGGAGACAAGTTACTTCTAGAAACTGACGCTTCTGAAAATTGTTAGGGTGCAGTATTAAAAGCAATACCCCCTGATCAAGCTGAAGAACAGCTGTCTGGGTACTAGAGTAGAACCTTTAAGGATGCAGAAACTCGGTATCTCATAAACGAAAAAGATTTTTCAGCTATAAAATGTGGCATAAAATCTTTTTACATATTTCTAGTTTAAGAACACTTTCTTATCAGAACAGATATTATGTATTTTAAAGCTTTCCTTAAAAGAGACCTAAGAGATGTTAGTCAAACAAGGCTTTATCGATGGCAACAATGGTTCAATTATTATATTTTTGATGTAGAATACATTTCATTAGCCAAAAATGCACTTGCAGATAGCTTAACCAGAAAATTATGCTTTATGATGGCGACAATGGTTCAGTTGTTGTTACCTCAAAAAAGACTAATCAAAGGCCTTAAAAGAAAGGTATGAAGCTGGAGATCCTGAAGTCGGTCTATTGGGAGAACCATCAGGAAAATTCGACTACTACATCATTTACCCTTAAAAAGAAAGATGACAATTCTTTTTCACTCACAAATCCTCCCCCAGTAGCGGAAGAGGACAGTTAGAACTACCAACCCGAAAGCCTTAAAACAGAACGATACAAAACTAAACGTTCAAAACCAATGCATAAGTTTTGGAATAAAGAGAGTAAGGCTAAAACCTCGACAGCAAGGCGCCCTAAACAAGTGGGCAAGAAAATAAAAAATTATTATTTGAACAACAAGGATCTAAAAGAAAAGTGACAATTGATGAAGACGAAAAATCTTCAAAGCAAAATGCTACCATAACACAAACCAATGATAATAAAACAAAAACATTTCATGATCCAGGGTTATTTGAAGAGAGTAAAAAACTCTTTGGAAATGTCTGGCATAATCCGAGGAAAAGTTATAGAAAAGAGTTATGAAGAATCCTCAGTCAATTAACTGATTATGTTAAGCACTTAGAAGAAAGGCTTAAGATAAACGGTGAAGAATGAATGATAGTCCTACAAGAAAAAGGAAGAAAGAATTCAATTGCTAGAAGAACTAGAATAATTGCTCCAAGCTGATATCACTACAAAAATAAAAGAACTAGCTGGGAAGGAGAATGAACATGAAGAGATCCTTCGCAAACCAGAAATGAAGGCTTCCTTAATTGGGATTATGGATGGCCAAGTCTCACATTACCATCAGACAAGGTTGATCTTAAATGGATTGAACATGGAATCGTAGACACATTCGAAATAAATTGAGATGATTATCAACTCATCGATAGTCTCCCAGCTATAGTTCGATATGCTCTTGGAGTTATGGGATTTAGTCGACAGATTATCACAGTCCAATTACTGTCAGCACTGACAAAAAGAAGCGAAACCAAATTCTACCAACCATACCAAATTTGGTTCATTTATCGATTCGCTAATAAAAAAATTAATGAATTTCTAATGACCACACAAGGATGAGCTATGGAACACGTATAATCTGGAGAAAAACAAGATTGAAAGAATCGGTTGTGTTCATGCAACCATTGAAACCATGGTAGCTGATCCTATAGAAGTATGCTTTTGTGATGGACGAAGGATAGTAATCCTTAAGTGGTGTAGTGCATCCATAGAGCTCTCCAACAAGGTCAAGATCAGGTAATCAAACTTTATGAACAGTTCAATAGCCAAGGAGAAAAAGAACCTGATCTGCCTAGCCAAACGTTTGAGCTGTACAAGAAGGTGAGGGGCCACAGGATAGCCATGATAGAAATGGACATAATGGCCCGTGAAAAATGACAAGGCAAAGTTGGAAAGAGAATAAAGATGTCTGCCACAATAAAAGAAAGAAGACCCTACAAAAAATAATAGAGGTTTTTCACCATTGAAGAATCCTATGTGCCTGATCCTTTCATTTATAAAAAGGGCCGAAGTAAGAGCTAGAAAGCATAGGAAGTTTGAGGGAGTGTGAAGTGTGTAAGAGTGTGAAGTAGTCTAAGAATGTGAAGTGTGCTAAGATTTAGAGTGTGCAATAATAGAAGGAAACATTCATTTATATTTCTCATTCATTTCTATTGCTCCTATGTAACATTTCCTTTCCAGCATAAATAAAGAGGTATTGTTTTTTAGTACGACGTTTTCTACTGCTCTTTTCAAGCCAATATCCTCGAAACTTGAGAGTGTTTGACAATATTCATTAGCCAAATCTGAGAAACGTAAGGCAACGAGCTGTGTGCCACTTGGTGAAAAGGAAATGAAATGAAAAGGAAAAACTTACTATGTGGTGTTGCTTTCAATTATCTCCTTCAAGATGATTGCTCCAACTTTGGATGAACTAGTTTCAAGACAATGCAAGTAAAAACTTAGTAAAGCTAATTGAACTTGGATTCTTGCTAGAGACTTAAAGTTTGTGATGGAAGAATTTCAATTGAGTTTTTGCTTAGGGTTGATGGAAGATTGTTGTGATGACGATTTCAATTGGGAGCTTAGGGTTTATGAAGGATGAAGAAAGGGTTAGGGGTAGAAAGTTAGAGAGAGAATGAAAATTAAAGAGAGAGAAGGGGGCTGAAGTAAAGGATTCTCCTCTAACCGCAACACAGTGTGGGACTCGCTCCCTGAACGCTACTCTTTGTGGCGGTTAACCACTACAAAGAGGCACGGTCAGTGCATTTACACTGTCTCGGGGCTCGCGAGGGGCATTTTAGGCCACTATCCTAACCGCTACTCTTAAGTGCAATTAGCACTTTTAAGCATTAAAAAAAAGTTAAATCTGGGTCATCCACGAGTACACGTGGACAACCAACCAAATATGTGGGGCTATTTCTCCACCGGTAGATATGTCCATATATATCTATATATATATGTATATATATATATATATATATGGACAATTCGATCGCCGGCAATCTGCTTCCTTCCTTCTCTCTCTCTCTCTCAGCCGTGCTTTCAGAAGAACAAGATGTAGGGGACGGTTGCTCTAAAGTGTCTTTTATAAATATATGTTGGAAAACTACCCAAAAAATTCCTAAACTTTGGTTAATTTTTCAAAGTTTACCCAAAATTTTTTATTATTACGAAAAGGCCCCAAAATAACTATTCATGATAAATTAATGTACTACAAAAATTTAACTGGTTGTTACATAATCCCGCTTCACTAATTCTCACTAAAAGTTGCTAATAAATGCATTGATGCTAAGTAAAAAAAATTGTCGCTAAAAATTTTCAAAAATATCGTTTACGCCAATTATCACTACGTACCTCAATTAATATCATGTATAATTGCCATCGTTAAATTATAACTTGTGGTTTCCAAAAATTTTGTCGCTAAAGGTTGCCGGTAAAATTTCAGTCATGGAAATCGACATTAAATCTTATGTATGAAAGTCGTCACTTAAAAATAAATTAACTGGTAAAGCAATATCAAGGTTCGGGGTGTTATAACAGTCATACTTGAAACTAAATTTAAACTAGTAAAGTTCACCGACGCAAGGGTTCTAAAGACCAGTACAACAATTAAATATTAATTCTCACGCGGCTCTAAACACAATTCCGAGCAATCTACTGATGAACATTACCTACAGAAAGGATGTCAAAAGAAGGTGAGCTTTTGAAAGCTCAGCAAGGTCGCTCAAATGAAGGAATTACGAAATATTTCACAGATGCAGTTCGATGATGGTTTTTTAAGAGTTTCAAAATGATCATTTCTAGTTCGATAACAAAATGGAAAAGAGTTTCAACTCAATCCCCTTCAATTAGATATCAATAGAAATCACTTTCAGAAACAATGCGATATATTCGAATTGTATTGACATGAGCACAGGGTAACTAACTGATAAGCAAAGTCACATAGTCAGTGTAGGGTAACACTTAGCAAATGCATACGCATAGTGCTCACTACCACAAACTACATTTACATATGTATAGTGGCTAGTCCATCAAGGTACGAGCCCACACCAATATACACCAATCCATCCAATAAACACCAACTCCCGCCAAAATACACCAATCCAGAATCTCATGTCAATATACCAAATAACATAACAGTTAATTCAACGAATAAATCGATTCTTGATGGGTAATAAATAATGAGCATCGATAAGAATTTTTAAAGAACGCTTAAGGCTCAAAGCAGGGTCTTAAAGGCAAAAATAGATGCCCATCTAAAACATAACATAGTTTAGAGAATTTCAATACCAATTCAGAATAAAATTTGAAAAAATAGGTTTCAGATAGAAATCCTTTACCTCAATCTAAGCTATGGCTGTTATTCAACTTCGCTCAAAATCCTCGAATTAATCAAAGTTGGCAAATTACTTAACAAACAAAATCTAGCCTCATAACACTATGAACTCAATACAAATTTCTTAAACATTGTTTACTCCGACACCCTCAACACATCCTAAATTGAATCGAGTCCCAAATACGACCAACCAAGCCAAAAAAAACCCAACACACTCCTTAAGGCTTAATAATAACACAGAATTGATAATAAAATCTTCATGAAACATTCTTTTAGCTTAAAACCCAACATACTTGAATTTTGAATATTTTTGAATTAAAAATAATTTCTTGAAATGTCATAAAAGCCCATAAATAGCCATAATTGTTTGTAGCTGAAAATAAAGTCCCATAGTTTTTGTAACATCTTTCAATTATATATAAAATTACAGAAATCAAAATCAAAATTTAAAAGGTAATAAAATTATTTTTAAATTATTCGTTTTGCTAAATCTAATGCGATGCGGGTAATACTACCAAATGAACTCTAAAAATTTATCAAATTTAAACTAGGACTTCTTATAGTATAAAAACATTACTACAATTATTTCAGAATTTATCATGGATTTTAGAGACTCCAAATGTATTTTTCAAATCTGAACTTATAGAAAATATTAAAAATACAAATGATTTTAGAAAATTATAGAATATTGCCAGAAATTCTAACTTAGCCTAAGGCATCCTATTGTAAAGTTTCACACGCTAACAATCAATGTGCGCTATCCGACGCACGTGTCAAACATACACATGTACAAGCACAGTGTACCACCCAATCTACTGAGACGCACAAACCCACTTCATCTTCTTCACCTTCTCTGCAAAATACCCATAACATACCCAATGCACCCACAAACCCACAATCACCCAATAAACATATACATTGCAGGCACGAAAAACACGCATATACATACAAGCACACACCATAACACCCACGCACACAACACACACACGTTGCCGTCTCGACAGCTTCATGCACACCCACATATACGCACACACACTCATGCACACAATAAACCACACCATACACATCCAAGCACACACCCAAACCCATAATACATACACACATTCACACACATAGAAGTCCACAGAACACACACAAAACTCAAACAATACTTACAAAAACATTGCCTTACGACAGTACCATCTTTCCTATCCCTTACACACACTCACACACATATATGCACATACACCGACACTCAAGACACTCACACATGCACAAGCTGCCTTGTCCCTTTACAACCACATTACAATTGCACACACACAGTATTAATCAAAGCTACTACCTCACGGCAGTAGCTTCTCTCTTGTCCAACCCACACACACACATGCACAAACACCCCACTGTTACATGGCTCCATTACCTGCCTTCTTGTTATACACACTCTAATATACACAACACTCAACACACCCACTATTATACACATAAAACACATTGCACGAACTTACTGCCTATCGGTAGAACCCTCATGCATGTTCCCTTCCACGTTCAGTCACACATGCACACTCAAAACATGGCAGCCCCTCCTTCCTCTCTCATGCACCACAACACCCACTCTCATACCCAAACCTACGATAGCCACCATGGTTACCCACCAACGCACAACTCAAGAGCACCAAACCACAATCTCTCATGTCTGCTCTCTCTCTCTCACACACACACAACCCACAGCCCCTCACGGTTATTTCTCTCCCAAACTCCACAGCCTCTCATGGCTATTTCTCTTTCTAAACCCGACATACGCCCCCGCAGGTATCACCACGGAGCCATGGCTGCCCTTAATTCCCATCACATCCACACATATATACACATATATCTCACTCTACACGGTTTTAAATACACCAAAATTTAGTTATAACGGAAGAAAACTTACCGGATATCAAATCGTCTCGTCAGAAACCTTGTCGTCCTTCTCTTTCTCTTTCTATGTTCTCTCTCTATCTCTCTTTTAGGTCTAACGTGGAGGAGTAGGGAAAATATGTGACAGCTGAGAAGTATTTAAACGAAACCCTAGGACAAAAAATTACTAAAGAACCCCTCCGACTTTAGGTATTTTTCAAAATTTACCCAAAACTTTTTAATATTACAAAAAAGCCCAAAATAATTGTTTAAGATAAATTAACGTACTAAAAAAATTTAAAGGGTGCTACAGCTGGCAACCCACCATTTTCACCGCTAATACCATACAAAACCACCAAGACC
The DNA here is from genome assembly GCA_033070095.1 of Escallonia herrerae. Taxonomy (NCBI): domain Eukaryota; kingdom Viridiplantae; phylum Streptophyta; class Magnoliopsida; order Escalloniales; family Escalloniaceae; genus Escallonia; species Escallonia herrerae. The sequence continues at coordinate 53,913 of JAVXUP010000288.1, forward strand.
ACTCGTTTTTTGGTCTAGCCTCCACCCCTGTAACCCCAACAACTACCATGGTAAGGGTACCAAAACCCACTGCCTCATGTAATCCGACCACATCCCTTGCAACACTAATATCCGACTGATCATTGTTAATGATTTAGTGCAAAGTCTAATGTCAAATTTTAAGCCATGTTGCTTAGACTAATTATTATTGTGGAACTGCTCACAGTTAATGCCTAGGACCTGGCCCTAAAATAACCTGGGTCAGCCTTGCCCTAAACATGAATAGTGACGGCCCTGGTCCATAGGGCCAAGGCCAGGCCAAAGAATTGGAGGAAAAAACCTGGCCCGGCCCTAAAAAGGCCGGATATGGATCCCCTGCTGTAACCATGGGTTACGGGTTACAGCAGGGTTGCTATACCCAGCAATGTGAGGAGGGGAAGAAAGAGAGAGAGGGACGAGAGAGAGTAACCATGGTTTGCATCCCCCTCTCTCTTTCTTCCCCCTTTCACATTGCTGGGTACAGCACCCATGCTGTTACCCATGGTTACAATAGAGAATCTCAATCCAAAAAGGCTCGGGTCAAGCCCGACCCAAGCCCAAAATGGCCCAGCCCATTTTTTCTGGGCCCGAGCCTAGCCCTTTTTTGGCCCAAAAATTTAACTTTTTGGGCTTGGCTTTTGTGATTAATATCTTGGGCTTAGGTTAGTTGGGCTTGGCTTTTGAAGTTATCTAGGTTTAGGCCTTCTAATTTTCTTAACAATTATGCAAAAAGTCCAACTTTAACATAAAAACTCTATATAAAAATCTCATGCTTAACGAGTCGTTCACGAACATCTTTATGAACATTTTTATATGTTCATGCTCCCATTTAAGTACTAAAAGCAATTTTAATGTGATAAAATGACCAATAATTTAGTATGCAAATACCATATGTTAAATAATGTGTAATTAATTAGGATAATACGGTAGTTTAATTGGTCAAACCCGACCATAAGTTATTTTTAAATATATTTCTATTGTCCTTATAAAGCTCTAGAAATAGATTATTATGCTTGTATCCATCTTACTCTCACAATTTTTGGTCAGTGTTATTTCAAGTTTCTTGACTCCGGAGTCCACCACAGCAAACTAGAACATGAAAACCAGGACAAAAATGAATCGAAGAGGGCCAGTTGGTTACAAGGAACATACATTTTACCATAACAAAAGCAAGGAATTTTTAATTGGACTTAATAATTAAGCAGAAGGATTAGGGTCTATGAACAAATTTATCCAAAATTTAATTTTTTCGTAACATAAAAACATGAATAGAAAGAATTTAAAAAATAATTTTTTTCAGGCCCGGGCCTGGCCCTATCCCGGCCCTAAAGTTAGGGCCTAGGGCTTGGGCTTGGACGGAGCCTTGGTATCCTCGAAGTGGACCCGGCCCGTTCCCCATCCACAAAGTTCGGCCCCAACCCATTTTCTCTTCTAGCCCGCTGGGCCGGCCCAAGCCCGGCCCATTATATTGCCTACATAACATGTAAAGGGTGACAATAAACTGAAAAACTATAAAACAACATAAAACTATATGATTGGAGCAACAGAAACCGTTCAAAGGTAGTCTTTCTAAGAAAATGACCAGATTCACAATAAACTTTGTTAAGGGTTGACCATGATTGAGATCAATTGCTGTGTGATAAAAGGTGCAGTTCAATTTTTTTGAATTTAGTATGATATTCAAATTGAAAATGGTCAAAAGAAAGGCTGCTTCTGACTTCTTATGGCAGAAGTGTATATGTTCATTGTTTTGATGATCTGTTTAAAACAATGGGGCTACATAATTTCAGTTTTGAGCACATGATCCATTGACTTATGCTCAATTAGGTAACCATTATTTTTCCAATTTTTTCTCCAGTTTTGTAAATTAAAAAAAATAAACTTGTTTGGCATACAGTTTTTTTTTCTTTTCTTCTTCAGTTTTAAAAATCAGTTTTTAAAACATGATTATTTTTAAAAATCCAAAATTGGTTTTAATTTTGAGACCACCACCACCCTCCCACCTCCGGCAGCCACCGCCGACTACCACCGCCTATTATTGATAGCCACCGCCGACGTCTGCCGGCCACCACCGCCACCGCAAACCAGTATCAAAGAAAAAATTCAAAATAAAAATTAAATAATCAAACACCCATTTGTTTTTTTTTTTTTTAAATTAAACTGGTTTGATTTTTATTTTTTTGAAAATAGAAAACAAAAACTGAAAGTGTTATCAAACGCTACCTTAGAGATTGATATCATAACTGTGGTTTGAAATTTCCAAGAGATTGATGTGTCTATGCGTGCGTGTAAGAGAGAGAGAGAGAGAGAGAGAATTTGGGGGAAGGAAGAAAAAGGAAAAAATTTGACTATTATCTCGATTGAAAAAATCTTCCTTCTACCCCCTATATTGCGATAATTAATCGTCTCTAAATATTTCTAGTTACTTTTATTTAGTGATGATAAAAAAATGTTATAAATAATTGTCAATGAAAGTGTTAGAAGAAAAGTCACTACAAACATTTAACGACTTTTAATTATCACTGTACACAGAATTGGAGGAAGATTTATATAATCCAGGTAGGAGCCAAAGTTTGTTCGAAGAAAAAAGAACGAACGAACTAGATATTTTTAATGAAAACTACATCGTATCAGCACTAGCCTACTGCAAGTTGCCTAAGGCTAAACAGGTATTTGGTTTGCCCGTCTACACAAACACACCACACACGCCAGAGGTACAGGCCACAACACATGCTTATTGTGAAAGCAATGTGCAGTTAAACTGGAGGTATAATCACCCCCACAAATTCTCTCCTGTCTTGCTCATTCTTACTTAAGTCAGATGTTTTCTCTTGAAACTACACGTCTCCTGTCAGATGAGCAACTCATAATTTGGGTATTCACTAAATCATAGACTTTCGAACTCTCAAATTGTCCTAAGATCACCATTTTCTGGCAAAATGTAAAAGGTTTAGATCTTATTCATGCTCATCGATGAAGGGATAGAAGCTACTCCTAGTCTACCTTAGACAACTTCTTCAAATACCAAAACCTGGCTTTTCTCATGGTGAAGTAATCCGACGAATCTATATAGCGAGTATCAACTCTATAAGGTCAACGGCCCAGATAACAACACACTGAGGTCATAAACAATGCCATATAGACAATAATTTCCAAGATGGGAGATTCAAAATTAACCTAGGTTTCGATTCATATATCCTGAAATATTCTCGGTTGGGAGAGCTCTATCTCGCTTGTGATAGCTGTATAGCTTCTTGGGCATGTGTTGAATCCTCGGCCCAAATAAATTGAGAAGACATGAGAGAGAACTCTTGATTTCTCACTTCTTCAAGCTGCTCCCATTCTGCCCATCTCTCTGCCAAACCCTCTCCTTGCAGCATACTTATAACTTCCACCATCTTTGGACGATCTTCTGGTGAACTTTGGGTGCAGAGTAACGCCACCTGAATGATCATCTCCACTTCTTTGGGACTATAAATCCTCAAGTTCTCGTCTACGACATCAGCAAGCCTTTTTTCTCTCAGCAATTTCTTGATCTGAAGTCATATCAAAAAATTTGAACAATCACAATCCAATCAGAGTTTCACCCAATAATTCATCTGCTGACCAACAAAGATTAGCACAAAAGTTCCTTGAAGTCACTGATTAAGAACACATACCAGCAGTACCAACTTAGATGCCATAATAATCGTTGAGAAGAGCATAAATTTAGTTGTGAAATGGGCCAATCATAAGTTATGATATACAATAAGCAGCCCCCCACCCACCGTGGACACAACAAAATATCTTTCTACAATTCAAAGTGTTCATTAGTAGGGCAGGTCAAAATGTATCACAGTTTCTGAATTTAGAATCTCCAACTACTAATAAGCATCAGATGACCCAGGCAATGATTTCAGATTTTCAAGTTCATTAATTCTCAACACGTGTAAGTATCTAAAACATTTATGGAAACGGAACCACCTAACATGAAAATAGTGATTTCCAGGGTTAGTGTATCTACAACACAAGGAAGATTTTGCAGAACTCTTTTCTTTGGACATCTAGTTCAGCTAACTAGTTATTTACGCAGAATAGTCGGATTCTAATAAATATACTTATATGGGGATCAGTAGTGTCAGTTTAATCTCAAGCGCCAGGTTCCATCCACTACACGAGCAAACGCGCTTTCAACTTGTGATCAGACAAAATACCTACAAAATTCAAATTTGATCATTCGGAATTCAAGGCTGCTCTTGGTGAATGCACACTTACGAGCAGTTTCTCATTCATAGGGATAAAGGTGGAGAGCGGCTCATAGTTCATACATCCTAGCCACTATGGTGCAGTGTGAAGAGACATAAAATACTCTCCCTGTTCCGAATAAAAGAGTGCTTGCATTTTGCACAACTATTTAGGTGGTCAAGGAACCCTTCCTATCTACGCCGGTGGAGCTCCACCACGAGAATTGTCACTCCACTCTTTTGTTATCACGAAAGCTCACCAACCTTGTTCTTCCCTTCCCAATCTCAACCATCTCCACCCCCCTGCGGATCTGCAAAAAAAGCCACCACCACCGTGGTATAACCCCTTTTCCTCACCATCCTGCAATAATGGGAATTTAAGTGTAAGAAAATTTCTGATTTTAGTGAGAGAAAAATTGAGGTTAGATGTGCTTTTGAAAATTCAAACTCCGATAATGCCTTGGTACACAACATAGTGACACGATGATTTAGCTTGACTGTGGTTGTAAAAGCCGATGACTAATGACGGTTGTTCGACCACCAGCGACTCACCATCAAATCATCATGGCCCACCCCGCCTTGGGCATTCACCCCATCACCTCATCGCCCAGTCCAAACCTTCGCCTAGGCAATGGTATCTTGTTGTGCAAGTTGAATAGTTGTAAATACTCAGATCTCTAATTTTGGTTTTCACATTGCTGATGTGAACGATGAAGTAGCCCATGTGTTGGTGGTCCTCTCCTACAACGGTGCCTCTTTTTGTTGGTGAAAAATTGTTCTATTACGGGTGTGAACTTTGATTGTTGTGAATGGTGGGACTTTGTAGGAAGGGCGATGACGACGTTAGTGATTCGTGAAGGAGGGGCTAGTAGAAACGAGAGCGGAGAGAATGACTGGAAAACCGAGAGGAGAGAGAAAACCAACACAGAAGATTGAATGTGGCGAGAGCATGTGAAACCAATAAACAAATCAACAAACACAAGAGGACAAAAGAGCAAAGATGCAAGGGAAATAATAGTAGTGGCTTGATTTGGAAATCAATGAATTATACCGATACATCCCAAAAAGTAAAGGAGCTCATATATTTAGGGACGGAAGGAATACAAAGCAAGCACAAAAGCTCTTAAGCAGTAAACAAAATGGGGTCCAATCAGTAACCTATACCGTTAGTAACATTTATTCATTACCAATATCGTATGGGCTTCTTTGTTTTTTGTCTAAAACAGTTTCCAATGTCCAATGGAAAAAAAACATTAAACCGTGGAACTCAAGGATGTGACAAGGGGTAACCTACTCACGTTAAACATGCAAACTTGGCCCATAAAGAAAAAAGAAAAGGAAAAGAAAAACATAGTACTCCAATCATATAGCATGAAGAGTGCACTTAATTATGTCCTTTCTGGTGAACCATGCATATTGCATTTGAAGCAAAGCAAAAAGAAATGAATATACTTAACAAAAAGCAGTAGATACACGTTTTCTCGAACAAGATGGAAAGTAAAACTTTATTTTTGTCAAGCCAGAAGATTTTATAGATAAAAAGATAGAAAAAGGACAGCAGCCAAAAAAAAAAGAGATGTCTGGAGCGAGTCCTGGGATAGGTTTGGAACTTACATGATCAAGCAGTAAAACATCTTCCTCTTCCTCAAGACGAGAGAAATCTATTGCACGCTGACCAGTTACAAGTTCTAAAAGAGTTATACCATATCCAAACACGTCAGTCTTTTCAGATGATTTTCCAGTAGACAGATACTCTGGAGCAATGTGTCCCATTGTACCACGCACCTGAGTAGTAATATGCGTCAATCTTGTATCTACTAGTTTTGCTAGCCCAAAATCTCCAAGAACAGCTTCAAATTCGTCGTCCAAAAGAATATTTGCAGCCTTTAAATCACGGTGTATGATCTTTGGATTGCAATGCTCATGCAGGTATTCAACGCCATGGGCTGCACCAAAAGCTACACGTTTCCTCGTTGGCCAGTCCAGGCCTCTCTCTCCAGGTTTCAAATCTATTACGATTGGAGGAAAAAGTATCATTCAAAACAAAAAAGGAAGATATCTATTAATATCCAGGCTATCTGATGAATAGTAGTAATGTCTCAGAAATGCTCTCCAAAGGTTTCATGGAGATCAACATTATACAAATTTTATGAGGACAACGGATATAAATAGATTAAATGCATTTGTATGAGGACAACGGATATAAATAGATTAAATGCAGAAAGGCCCTTTAAAGTAATGACTCGTGGCAAATACCCCTTTTATCTTTAACTTGTGTTGAGTAACTCCTAGAGCAGACTCATTTAAGTGTCTATTAACAGAAAGAAGAGTATTACTCATTTTCCCTTACCTAAAGGGTCCTGTATCCACACTACCAAAAATCCAAATGGGTCCTTCTTCCCCGACTTCAAGCAAACACCCATCACTACCAGCCAGTATCATCCCACCACGGCCACCAAACATCAAGCGAACCCTGAACCACAACATGTCCTTCTGCTAGATGTACAAGTGTAAAGTGGATAGTTATCCGAAAACGAATTAATCTCAAGTACTGAGATCATTGGGATGGGGCTAGGCTATGCTCTCCTTCATCCTCACCAACCCACGCAAATCACAGAGGCACAAGCAACCCAGCCTAGTTTTACTTATAACACCCCATCAATTGATGCAATCTGACGCTAAACTAAAAACCAAGTACTATCAAACCAATTAAATTCCTGAAATAGCCAAGTATCTTAAATCATGACAGTTATAGAGTATGCTTTAAAGGCTACAGCAGGGGGTCGGGGCGCACCGCCAGTTCATGGTTTTTGGTGTGAATGGTGGTGTTGCGGGCAGTCAGTGATGATAATGGCACCGAGTGCAGTGATATTGATGAATCCGGGGTGAGATAAAATAGATGCAATGAGGGCCTTCCATTAGAGGCGTTTGCCAAAGCATAGAATCTTTAGCTGCGCGAGTGTCTGGCTGGGCTGAAGAGAGAGAGTGCAAGAGAGGATGTTGCTTCGGTGGTGGCTGGTTTAAGTAAAGAGATGGGCCGTGTGTTGTGGCGGAGCAAGCTTGAGAATGCTTTGGTGGGGTCAGACAGCTGTCAAGCTCTCGATGCTCTAGTGCCGGTATGATACCTCGGAGAAGGATTTACGACAGTGGCAGAGTCAGGAGGAGAAAGGACAGTTTCCGAGAGATAATAGAGGGCTTTTCGGTCCATTAATACATAATTCCGCATATAATTCACGCGCATTCCTGTATTTGACTGGGGGCCTAGATGTCAGAAATCCATGACCCGGAGGGGTCTAGCTGTTGGGTAAAGCGGATTTGAGTACTAAGCTGCCATGCGGGAAGATAGATTTTTTTGAGATTTTACCTTCGCCTGCATGTCTCTCAGTGAGCATAATGTGTGTGCGCGCATGGGTGTGGGTGCATGTGTGTGGGAAAGGTTCTTTCTACCCCCTTCAAAGTCTAATCCACCCCCTTGTTAAGGGCGATAGAGGAAATTTACTTAATTAACCCAATCAAACAGTGCCCCCCCCCCCCCCCCCCCCCCCCCCCCACCCCCAAAAAAAAAAAACCAATTCCCAAGAAAGAAAACCAGTTGTAGACCCAGAATGATTTTTTCCCATCACCATTAACAAGCTGCAGCATCTATTATATCACATGTAAACTTAACCCACAAAGCCACCACCATTACTAAGAGGAACCACCATACGAAGAACAGTCCTCCAAAATCAGCTTATGCACCGCCAAACCACCAAGACGGCAAGACCCTTGTCAAAATCAGATTCGAAACCAAAGATATGAATGAAAGTTCAAAACAAAATTGAAATGAGCACACATTTCGGTAGAAAATTCTATTAAATGCCTTGGCAAAAAATCTCAAATAAATTAGTCTGTCCAGGAAAACACTCGACTGAGAATTAACGTCTCAGTTGCCAATACCTATCAATATAACCAACTCCACCAACCACTATAAATAAGTTTTATGATTGGGTTTCCAATTGCCATGGAAAACCTCATCAAACAAGTATAAAGCCCAGCCTTCGTCAAATTCGAATTAAACATAGCCCCTCACTCAGCATCTGAAGCTGATCATATGAACCACTACCATAGCCATGGGATGACCTTGCTTAAGATATATCAGCTCAAACTCCTATTTCAAAGCCAATTTTTAGTTTAGATCTCCTCCTAATGCTACAAAAAATTTGTGCCTTCTCTCTTGGTAACGAGGGATACAACACCCTATTAAGGGGGAAAAACAAACAGTGAGAAAATGGATACCATGACATTCCCACAATTTGGTGACAATTAGAGGAATTCATTAACTTTGATCTGCAACTTTCTTGAGCAGTACGAAAGAGGACTGATAATTTGACAGTCATAGTTGCCCTCCGGAAGGGGGTAAATTAGACTTTGAGGGGGTGGAATAGCCTGTCCCTACGCACACAGACACACACACACAGTTCTATTGATAGGTGCAGTTTATTGATGCCAAATTTGAAAGGCTGAAGTTCTGTATTTTCAGCTTACAAACATTCAAGAATCAGGACCACTATTCATTAAACATGAATAAAAAGGCAACTTGGGACAGTAAAAAATTAAACATGAAGAGAAATGATGCCAAGGAGATGGGTCCATGGTAGACCACGGATGTGCAACAAAGGATATTGTCCTGCGTGATTGAGCAAGGATAAAGCAAGGAAGGAACTGAGGCGACCACGGAGAGCGCAAAGGCCCGGAGCGAGTAAAGGGTCGGCAGTACAATCAGTCGAATCAGTTTCTCAAGAATTCTCTACGCTCCAAGAGTTAGACTAAGAAAATGGAAATGTGAACTGTGTGTAAATGAGTTCTCAAGAGCTCAATCTATTGGCAGCCGAGAATAGCTGTTATCGTGTGATCCGTAGTGCTCCTCGGAGGAGCCACGTTGCTAACAGTGCGCATGGCATTCAGCTGACCACCCAACCACTGTACTCACTTGGCCAGCCCTGCACAACTTTGTTCCGTCCAACTTGAAAGTTCAACACATGATTCTGATGTGGTAGATGAAGCCCTCGATCCAACATGATGTCCAATACCCTTGGTAAGTCGCACAAAGGCGACAAGAGACACTCGCGACCGAAATGCTAGGTGGACTAGGCCTGATGTCTTCCGAAGACCTATTCTCGACCAGGAGTGACCAGAGTTCAAAACCCGTAGCAGTGCCAATGAGCATGAAAAACACAGATGGGAACAGGTCAGTGTCCAAGTGTTCTAGTGTTGCAAATCACCCTGGCGAAGATAGTGTCCCAAAGCAAACCCTACTCCAGCTAAAGGGAGTTCTCATGCCGGAGCATTCGGGAGTCCCGGACATAGTGTCTTGTGTGATATCCTACCCAACCTGGGGAGGAGTCCTCGTTCTGGAGCATGCGAAGCTCCGTGTAGTAATATTGTAGCTGGGTTAGTCGACCCTGGGATGTTGCACACTCCAGAGTGGATCAAAGTACATTACACGGCCAACGCGAAGCGTGCAAGGCATGGCGAAGATAAAGACCGACACGACATGGTAGACGGGTGCAATGCAGGCATGACGCATTGGCGCAGCGGACAGGTATCAAGGAACATGGGTACGATGACGCCTGGAGGCAGCGGCTGGGTATGGCACAAGGCGCAAATAGATCGTGGGTATCTAATGTACGGTGGATTGTCTGAGGTATCAAAAACGTCTAAGTACTCGAAAGGGTCCAAGTTGGTACATAGAAATGGTCAAGGAAGCGACACATAGATACCAGAAGAAGGGGGATAGGATCAGGTTATAGATAAATGAGTGTTATGGTCGAATGCATGAGCTGATCCTGGGCAGCTTCTTTAAATCGGTTTCCTTACCTTGGGCGGGCTTGAGCTGTTAGCGGCCCATCCGGGGTTCTTTCATACCTCGAGCTATTTTCTAAGCATCTTCATGCATTGCCCATCTCTGATTATTTTCACGGCACTTAACACAGATCACATGAGCTGCTTTGATTTCCATGTGTTAAGCTACCAGTTGCTCTAAAAGCTTAAGCTGTTAGAGAATGGGCCCAAAAATGTTATCATACTTAACATTCCCCCACACGTGCAAGCCCCCAATTGGATGTGGAGACACAAATCAAGGTACACCGCACCAAGTGCACATTAAAAAGAGCACAAATTACATTATTACATAGGGGACCAAATACACAAGCAGGAAGAATTGAACCCAAGACTTACCAAACCAGAGCTCCAATACCATGCGTTACCAATTGCCCTAAAAGTTTAAGCCGATAGAGATTGGGCCAAACCAATGCTATCATGCTTAACACACTGATATTTTAACCTTTGAATTCTAGTGACTTGTCTCGAAAAGAAGATCCAGAACACCGCCAGGTTTGTGCAGCAAAAAAAGGCTAGCAACGTAAACCCCATGCCCGCGGCATACGTAGAGAAGCGATTTGAGCGCAAACTGTATGCATTCTTGGAAGAAAGTTATAATAGAGAGCATTTGGGTGGCAACGCCACTTTCAAATAATGAAAGTAGGTAAGTTGGCATTTAAAGAACTTTGACGAGTTTAATTTGGAGGATAATATATATATATATATATATATATATATATATATATATATATATATATAGGTAATGTATTGATAGACGATAATGCCCGCGGAAAAGGCAAATAAAAAGTAAGACTTGAGCCAATTTCTTCCGTTTCCTTTCATCTTCCACACCCATGTCTCTGTTAGAGAGAAAAGGTGAGCTTGAGAGGGAAAATGGTGGACAAAGGGCAAAGGTCATGGCTATCACAAAGTATTAAGGGGAGTAAGACCCATGACCAAAGGAGAACAAGGCCGAAGGAGGTGGAGGACAGGGCACTCTTGCCACCGCACAAGGCATGCATGCCCCGATGCAGATGGCACCGCTGTACGCAGCCGCGATGCAGGCATATCTGTCTAAATCCACCAATAGGTCATGATATGTATGTCTACTTTTCGTATTTCTTTGTGCACACCTCCCCATCCTCGTTCGGTCCGGATTTCTTCGGATGCACCAAATTACTCCGCAGTGCCTACCTTTCATACTCATGGCAGGCTTCTTGGTATAATAAAAGACAAATAGTGATACACTTAACTGGGTACAGGGAAACCACCTACCTTGATGAAGCACACTGCCAAGAAGGGCTCAAGCTTAAGCAGTCTGCTCTCTCTTGAGTATAGAACTGTTATCGAGACGGCTTCGCCCCATAACTATCTCTTGCTCCCCATTGAAGTGCTCAATCGAATGATAGAAGTTGCGGCTCTCCGAGCCCCTCCCCGGCAGTAACAAAGCTGTTATAGAAAGATGCCATGATTCGTCTCCTACGGATTCAACTCGCTCTCCAACAAACTCTTGGAACAAGTCATGGGGAGGCCCTTGAGCATGGCCACATCCAGCAACTTACAATCCGCTGTCCTGAAGCGCGTGATAAATGTACAAGTCTTGGAACTCAAAAAGTAGAAACAAAAGCAAGCCCCTGTTATCCCTTCGCATCTTTAGGCTTGCTGCTACACACGACTTCACTAGGTGCATCGTATCCAATGGTTCAACATAGCAAACACTGTAAATTATAGAAGTCGTAAACGTATTCAAGTGCTCCCTTGGTGAGACAATTGCCCCACTCATTTGTAATCGAGCAATGTTGTACTCCCCAAATTCTCCTCACAAAAGGTGCATCCTAGAATGCCACCGGACTGTACTGAACACTAGGTGAAACCTTCGTTGTTGTTACCAAGCTAGGCACGCCGAAATGTAGAATTTTAATGTTTAGGTAATTGTCACCTTGTAATGCTATGCTTGCTTGTACACTTGGAACATTCTTTTCAGATAGCGCCCAAACACTAGGACTAGGTAATTCCTGAGCCATGATACATTCTTCTAAACTTGCACTTTGTAGATATGATTTCAAGGACATTCCAAACTCTAGCATTAGCTCAAGGTTGTTTCAGTCAGTGAGTCAAGTTCAGACTTGGCCTCGTATTTCTTTATAGTCTATTTTTGAGAATGGATCAACATGCCGGTGACATGGTGTGCCCCAGGGCCGATTCCAAGTGACCTGCTACGCTGACAGGAAGTTCTTCCATATGTACTTCTGGGAGATCAACAAATCAAGTACTTTCCAGGGGAGTATTCTCGACCACAGAGGCCAGTACAGGGCCGAGTGAAGAGGTGGAGAGGTTGGAGGTGTCACAGCATGCAACCGCATCAGGTTCTTGGACAGAAGGACAAAAGCCGAAGAGACCACTGGTCAAGGTCTTGGACCATAGGGGGAAGTACTTTCCACGCCCTTATGCTTTTACTGACAATATCTTTGGTGAGCCCTTGCATACTCCTTGTAGAGATGCTGTGGATCTATTTGACCGAAGGTCCACCCCAAACGGACTAGTGCATGTACTAATGGCTACATTCTCAGTCCCCGCCTGTCCTGACAGAGGAAAACAGCAAGTCGACTCGGAAACAATACTTTGTGGCGCCATACAATCCAGATAGACTTGGTGCCTCATTTAACTATAACGTGGAGGTTCCTCGCGCCTGTGGACTGGTGTGGAATGTTAAAAAGGGTTTTCATTTTATAGTGCTTAATCATGCTTGGGAGTGGTCAGTAAACACGACGCAGTGGGTTATGCGTGAGGATTCAGATATGGGTGCCTGCCCCGCCGAGGTGATAGAGGCTCTGGAGGTTTGGAGGCGATGAGGGTTCAATATTGGATACCTTTAGGACAATGAAGGTAAATAGGATAACTTCACGACAAGTATTTGCTACGAGATTGGGCAAGATAATGCAGACCACTCCAGCGAGTGATATGATTGCAGGGCAGAATAAGGGGCTGCAAGGTCACTCGAGCTAATTGCAAATGCAGGCACCGACTGAGCATAGCTAGCGGTAGAAGAGGCCAACTTGGCCAGAAGCAAATTACATTTCACCAAGAGTGGTGAAGGTGCAGAAGAGGCAAGCGCACTGGATCAGGAGAGGGCATGGTTGCAGGAAAGGCATGGGGCGCTTGAGATGCAGGATCATGATTGCCGCAACTCTTCCAGGCCTGGGTTGTTTGCTTGTACTTTGGAAGATAGGGCCAATTGGCTACTTCAGCCGAATAGAGGGCATGAACAGACAGTCTGGAAGAGGCAGAACAGTGCACAGAGGACTCTTTGGGGTTTTGAGTCTGGCCTTTAAGTTAGTTATGGTGAAATGGAGTGGCTTCCATATAATTAGGCGTATTGGTATCAGATAGGAATGACCCTAGTACTGAAACCTGCGGACAGAAAACCTGGGTAACTCTGAGCACTGATGGTCGGAATTGAATGGTGGCTGGTAAGGAGACCCCCATTGAGGTGTCATTGAACTAGGCAGGAGGAAAGGTACCGAGCTTAAAGCCAGGTAGGGTGAGCTGTACCAGATCAGGGCCGACACAGTGTTTAAGTATTGTTTGGCCAGGTCAGGATTCTCTTACATTTAAATTGATTCACACATGCCCGAACTCCTTGTAAAGGAATAAGAGGCAAGTCAACGGTACAAGGGTACCTATTTAAATAATAGAGTTAACTACGCCATTGACCACCGAACTATAACCCAAATTCCACTTTAGTCACTGAACTTTGATTTGTGTCAAAGTGACCACTGGACTCTTCAATTGCTCTCAATTAAGTCACTCTGTTAATTTTGGTCCGTTAACAGCCCATGTGCGAGGCACATGACGGTTAAATAAGGGACAAAATTGTCAACTTCCATTTTCTCTTTGCAGAAAACCAACCTCCATTTCCTCTGAAGATTGTCTTCTGGTTCCCGTTGGCGATCTCTTCAACCTCCCTTCAATCTGAGTCAAACTCAAACACATTGCTGAATCGCAACCCAAATCTGAAGTCAAACCACGTCTGATTGCACGAAAGGAGTTTGGTCAGAGAGATGCCGTCGGAGATCGAGGAGGTCGAGCCGATCGATGGGGATTCCTCCTCCGCCACTACGGGGTGGCTGTCAGCGGGAGTGTGGTGGCCCATCGGCGACAGATCTGGTGGCTTTTGGCGGGGAGTGTGGTGGCCCATCGGCGACATATCTGGTGGCTTTGGGCACCGGTGTTTTGGCCGTTAGTTGTTCGGCCGGTATTGGTGCCGGCGGTGGTGTTGACCAACCAACCGATTCATAGGTCGATGTTGGTGTTGCGGAGGGTGGTTGGTGCTGTTCCGTGGCGGCGGGGTGGACCAGTGGTCGTTGTAGTGAAGGCGGTTAGTTGATGGTCGTCACTTCATGTCAATTGGCGTGGGATTGGCCAGTGATCCACGACTAGCCGGCGACAATGAAGAAGGCGGTGCAAAAAGAGAGTCCATCGGAATTTGACAGACATGGAATAAGAAAGGAGAAAGAAGAAGAAGAAGAAGAGGAGGAGGAGGAGGAGGAGGAGGAGGAAGAGGAAGAGAGAGAAAAAGAAATTTATTGAGTGATGGACTTGCCCCTAAATTAAACAACTTAACGGACTTAGATTTGACGGAACCTAACAGAGTGACTTAATTGAGAGTGATTGAAGAGTCCAATGGTCACTTTGACACAAATCAAAGTTCAGTGACTAAAGTAGAATTTGGGTTATAGTTTGGTGGTCAATGGTGTAGTAAACTCTAAATAATACCCTTGCTCCTAGTCGCCCATCACGATCCTTAGAGGTTCCAATAAAACATTGGATCCCTAGCGTCACCCAGTCACCTTGAGCCGAAGTAGTGTCCCGGAAAAAGCCTACCCTGCAACAATAGTCCTCGTACGCAGCAATCGGAAGTCCCTGAGGTGGATGCTGCACACTCTGGAGAGTGGATTGAAGCATGTTCCACGCCGAAGACGACGTATACATGGTGTCATGAAGAGAAAGATCGGTGTTGCGGCATGGTAGACAGATGCTGTGGTGGTGCACAACCTGTGGCGTGGCGCAAGGCAGGTCTTAAGGCTGGGTTCCAAGGCACAACGCATGTGCGGACGCAAGGCCCACAGACGGGAATCATGGCGTATGGACGCGGTGGACTCATGGGACAGTTCCTGGGAAACACGTACTAGGGTGGATACAACGGGAGCATGTTATAGTCCATAGAGTGTCCAAGTACCAAACATGTCTGGGTGCCTAGAAGTGTCCAAGGCACTCTGGTTTGTGCATAGAAATAGTCAAGAACGCACAGATCAGTGCCCTGGCCGGTTTCCTACCTTGTACGGCTGCGTTTGGCAAGTTTGAGACCTTGGTGGCCTGTTCGATGTCGTTTAGTGCCTTGGGCTATTCTCTGAACGTTTTCATGCCTAGGCCATCTTCGAGTATTTTTGGCACACTTAGCCCGGATTACGTGTGCCGGTATTATCAGGTTGATTTCATTGACGCTTGACCGTTGAACATTGCTGACGTGTCTCAAAAAGCGGGTCTCCAACAAGGCCACGTGTGCGTAGCCAAAATGGCTATCAACAGAAAGGCAACATGGGATAAACAGATTATGTAACATTTTAACATGGTCACTTGAAATGTGAGAAAATGCTCAATAGAGTTGAATTAGAAAAGGATTTGGCTTCCATACTAAGTTAGGGCAAAATGGAAATGAATATAAGCCCTGACAAAATCAGTAGCTTAGGAAAGAAATCAAGTTTCTGTTCTCTCAAGTAGTTGTAATAAGAATCTAAACAGTTGAGGTAACTAAGGGTAGCCAGTTAATTGAGCAGATACTTTTATCAATGAAAAGCTTTTGCCAAGTTCCTCTTGCTTTTGAGGGATTCCAAATATTTTATTAGTGAAGCATGATAATAATTTCAGGTGAATACCTCTTAAGCAATATGCAACACTCAGGTTCTGCATAAATGGATAAACAAGAATCTTCTCCGACGAAGTTGTACAAACTCCAACCAACCGAAGAAGATTCCGATGAACTGCGACACTTATCATATGAACTTCCCTCAGAAATGCAGCCTCTCCACCTGGACTCTGATAATCGGTGAGGCGTTTCACAGCAACCATTGTGTTATCTGAAAGAACACCTTTGTAAACTTTTCCAAATCCACCTTGCCCAATTATATTGCTTCCACTGAAATTGTTGGTTGCAAGCTGGATTTCACGCCAGGAAAATCTTCTGAGCTGGCCAAAGGAAATCTTACAATCATCTTCACCTAGTGTAGTAAGAATGTGAATCAGAAGAACGATAAGCGTGTGCAAACTGGAACTGTACTGGACTTATATTATCATAAATATTCTCAATGAGAGCATCAAAGATTAAGACACAAACTTAAGCAGGCAAATCTGAAATAGCCTGTTTTTCTAATCTACGTATTTTCTCACAGCAGTTTGTTTTGTAGAAAGAACAAGGACAGGCTGCCGACAATTTATTGACCTACTTTTATATCTAGCAAGGTACGGAGGGAATATCTTGTAGAAGCTCGCTGAAGAATTACTTGGTTTATCGTCCACTTTCTTGGAGTTTGCGAAAATCCAAGTGTGTCGGTTAGATAGTACATGGTTTCCAATGGTGATTAAGAAGTACCTGTTCCTTCTAATTCAGTACAATCTGGTGAAGAGACGTTGTAAGATTTGTTAAGTAATATTCAGTGCGTGGGAAAATCACATTCTGGGATTGTCTTCGTGAAGAATTACGTCGTTGGATATGCAAAATATTTTAGATTACTAGAACCATGTTGACATTGAGACTCCCACTGGCCACTGATCGTTATGAAGAAGTTTCAGGGGTTGGATTATATGTTCTAAAGAGAAGCACTAAAAGTTCACTACAGGGAGCAAATGCAACAGAGTTGACAGAAAAAATGATCACTTCTGCACTATTTTGCTGCTGCTACCGTTTAAAGTTATTCTGCTGGTTCTGACGTTTGTGACTGAGTCCAAAGTGTTTGTTACTGTTGTATAAATAAGCTTGTATCATATAGGATATTAAGTGTACAATTTACTTCAGTTAGGTTTCAACGTTAGATATGTTCAATGTTCATATTTCAAATTTGATTGTGCTAACTAGAGTATTAGCGTTGTTCTAGGTTCCGTAAAATGGTTAATGAAATTATGCGTAACACCTGGGACATTCCATAGTTCTAACTTAGGGGTTCTTTTCTAAATAAAGTATTAACGTTGTTCTGGGGTTTCCTAAAATTGTTGGCCTTATTTGTTAGGGTATTTACAAACAGCCCCCGTCAAGTATTCAAAATTAAACCCTGACCAAATTTAGATGTGAAATTCCAATCTTGCCCTTATAGTCAACAAAAAAGCTTTGACCTGGGATGAAAGCTGCATTAGGTCCAAGCCACCAATAAAAACGGAGTACAACTGAAGGAAATCAACAACAAAAAAAAAATTAATCCAAATCCACCTGATAAATCAAAAAACAAGATCATCATAGTAAAGAATATAAGAAACTGTTTTTCTATCCTGATTTTGCATGGACGAAACCTAGAA
This sequence comes from Escallonia herrerae, assembly GCA_033070095.1. NCBI lineage: Eukaryota > Viridiplantae > Streptophyta > Magnoliopsida > Escalloniales > Escalloniaceae > Escallonia > Escallonia herrerae. The sequence continues at coordinate 71,579 of JAVXUP010000288.1, forward strand.
CCCTTGAATTGAAGCTCTCTGCAACTCACATCATGGCGTCGATCGAGGAGACCATAACCATTTAGTGGGTCGATGACAAATTTGGCTGTCACCTGGACGTCGCCATGCGGGTCAACACCAGGAGACGGTAGTGTCTGTTAACAAGTCTGATAAACTCTGAATAGATTAAGATCATCTATTTCCTCGGACCAGGACAACATGTGTGCATGTGTGTGTCTGGATTAGAATGTAAGGAAGCTCGCGAACTACAATCATTTACAGTGAGGGCATTGATTCAAGGGGGAGAGAAGGGGGGGGGGGGTGTGCATACATACTTTTATACTGTTGAATCCATTCATCTGAGCACCATATGATGGGTGATAGTGCAGGTGAAGGCTATGATGGCAGCATGTGAACACGACAGTAGCAGTGGTGGTGCAAACTTTATGATATGGTGAGGATCTTATGAGGAAAGAATGTGTCTATTAAGGGGCATTTTTGTCAAAACTTTCAACCTCCTAGAGACAAGGGCATTTGTGTCCTTTACTTATTTGGTCAGAATTCAAATTGGTCCTTGCTTAGTCAAGTCAAATACTTGAGGGGGATCAGTTGTTGCAATTGAAACCCAGGTGGGTCAACCCGAGAACCCGACATAGTTGACGTGGGATGTTTGTATTTACCCCTTTTGTTATATGTAATAAGTAATAAAGCTCTACTGACATAATGCCCGCAACATCTAAAACCAAAGCAGACAAAGCAGAGGAAGAAAAAACATACCTGCAACATCAACATATATATCGTGTTTGAGTTTACGGTCTTGTCGGAGTCGGTATAAGAATATACCAGCAAGCAGCAGAAGAATGAATGCACCACAGATTACGATACTGATAACAACCTCAAGCTTTGATTTTTGAGCCAAACCTGAAAATATCTAGAATCTATTTTTAGCGCATCTTATATGAACATTATTTAGAGTAGTATGAGGGAGAAAATAATAAACCTTGAATAGGGGAACTTGAAGCACAAGGTTGATGCAAGCTGGTGCCACAATTAAGATGAGTTCCTGTAAAACTATGTTATGCGATGTATAAGATAAAGGCAACCTTCTGAAAATACAACAATACATCATGTATGCAATGCATTTGATGGTGGCGAAAACAGTGGAAATAAAATAAAGCATCACTCTTCAAACTTGGCACAATCTATAAGAGACGTACATAAACCGGCCCACCCACTCTTAACACCCCACCCCCCTTTGCACTCCCCTGGTCCCTTGTGTTGTAAGCGGAGATGTTACATTTAAGATCGTTAGATCGAAGGAGTACCTCCACTTCCTTTTTTCATTTTTTAACTCATAGCTCTCATCTAATATTGTCTCTTATGGTGCTTTTTAGAATATTTCTTTCCTACTCATAGTCTGGCATGTAGCTCAATTGTCAAACTCAGCATTCTTACAATCATCCAACATCCAAAGTTGCGGCGTGTGAACCAAGAATAGATGTTCTTTAATTCATGAATGAATTAAAATAGAAAGTCTTTATCATTGGTATTTTATAACAGTACATATTGACATGGTGGAGGAGTCTTCCTACAATCATATTAACCATCTTTTCAATAAAGTCTACGGTCAATTTCTATCACCCTGTCACCTGTAACTGTTATAGTGCCTAATAGAAACCAAGATAGACTGATGCTTGAAGAAAGAGTGGAAAAGTCTTAAAATACAATCTCCTAAATTTGTGGTCATATTAGCATAACAGAAAACTTAAAACCACCAACCTGCCAGAAAATACAATGCATGAAGCCCCATCAAGAGTAGCACTATCAAGCTATGCATCACAGATCAAGGCCAGAGAGATGGAGAGAGAGCATACAATGGACAACAACCTTAAACCCTGCCTTCTCTTTTTCTGCTTGCACTTCTATAGTCACTCCTGAATACCTTAGCATATTCTTATTGAGTTCATCCTTATCATGTCTCCATCCACCCCCTCCCCCCAGTTCGCTCTCTTCTGTGTCCCTCGCTCTCTCTATTACTTACTTGCATGTGTGTGTGTGTGTGTGTGTGCCCGAGCGTGCACAAGTTATTTTTTTCTCCGTATGTCTCTGCCTGAAGCCACTAGAAGCCTAAAACATGCATGGTATGATTTTTATTTGGCGAAGTTCTCATTTCCAATCTATTCTGCAGTCCTTACTGCATACAACCTAGCCATGGGGCTCAATTCTGGATTCTATTCCTCCTCATCACCAGTGGTCCCACTTTCCCCTCTTCAAAAGATCATATGTTGGTAGCCATCTCAATACCCAAGTCCTTCGCATTTTTATATTGACTGCCAGTGATTATCGTAGTACGATGCCTAATCACATTGATGTGGTCTTGTAAGTAAATTGATCAGTGCGGAGCTCTGCATTGCTGCACACCCCAAAATATACTGGTCAAAATCAATTGCCTCTCTCAAGCAGCCTCATGGGGGCAGGGATTAAGTCGCTCCACCTCAGGGCCCGTCATGACTGGGTCGCCGATTTCAGGTGGTCAGCAATTTGAAGCTAAAGAAGGATTGAATCTAGTCTTATCTTATTTTTATAAATATACAATCAAGTTTTTGCCAAAATTAAAAGAAGCCATTCTGTTTGGATGTCAAACATACATCCAACACATAGGTTTTTCATGCACTAAAAAGATTGAAACGGGCCAGAGGAAATATACGGGAATACTACAGCGTTTAAGTGGCATTTCATCTTTAAAGAAAAATACCGAAAGCAAAGCATGAGCACATTTCAAAAGTTTTACTAGCCCTTTATATGTCAGACAGCAAGATCATAGTATTAATGAGCATCAAAACACTAGCAATTACTATCTCATTCAAATGAAAGGCGTTAAAGCTGCAACAATTATTTGATTTGGATTCTTTTTCTTTTTGATGCGCGTAACAAAATCACAACTGGTCTATATCAAGTTAAATAATGACAATAAAAGAAATGACATCTGACTTGCAAGCAATGTCATCTGTGGTTGACACATCATTGAAAGGGAATTCTAAACATATATTTCGATCAAAATGATGCCAAATGAGCTAATTATAAGCAACTCATCACCAGAGGTCAACATCCCAAGTATAAATCATATGATTTTATGGTGCAGAAGTTAAAGAATTAATCTAAAACACAGTATCACACGTAACTTACTTGAACATGGGTATGGAAAAAAAAGGCATTGGGATTCTTCCAGCTAAATTGTTGGATGAAAGGTCCCTATGAACACAAAAGCTTATAAGCAGTCTAAACATGGGCAGAAGATTAAAACAGCAAAGGTGGGACAGCTAAAACTCAAGGGGTTTGAAACCCTTGCAGTTTCCAGTTTCACTTAAATGCACTCCAAACCTTGTGCTTTGCACTGTATTGCAACTAAAACTGTGATGTTTTAAAATTAGCGTAAAAACCTTGACCTCTATGCTTTCTTGAAACCTCGTCAATTTGATAACAGTGCTAATAACATTACAGATATTGACCATGTGCCTGCCATGTCAAAGGGGTTTAAAGGTCTTCTTTCATGAACTAATAACCAACTGCCAGACTCTTATACAGAGGAAAATAAAGGGGTCACAACAAAAATTTTCTTAAGATGTCATCTTCTCCGGCTATTGGAACTACTGACTCAAAATCGCAGAATAATTTAATTCACTTATAGCCACACAAATTCAAGCCACAAGACCTTAGCCTCTTTAGAACCCATACAATTCCGATCACATTGATATGACCATGACTCATATGCTTTTGTAAAAGCTTTAATTTGACTAAAAACTCTATAGATTCAGCAAGTCCATAGAGCGATGAAGCGATTTGTTCAAATAAATTTTCTTTTTGTAACAAATCCAATTGTGCAGGCCGCTTCTGTTAGCCACTGTAGGATCACACAGCTGCCTACTAAGTGCGACACCCGGTCACTAGCACCATCATCATCATCCTCTGACCACCACCTCACCACTATGAAGTTGAAGTTTAAGAAAATATCACGTACATCTATCTTATAGTTTAAGTTCCATATATCCAAGAGCCATTAAAATAAGATCCCTTTTTCAATGGAAGGCAAGTCAGTTGTCCATCTACATACCCTTTTTGTCCAATTTGGTGATGCATGTAGTTGAAGAAGAGGGATTGCTGAGCAACGCATCCTCTGACCACCACCTCACCACTATCAAAATCCAATCACATTTGCCACATACCCCTCAACCACCATTGGCACCATACCTACCACTACTGCCACCATTCCTACCAGAACCATCACCACCACTACGTGCAACAGCCTTACTTGCTAAGGATTAGCAAACAGCAAAGGACACAGGGCAACAAGACAGCAGTGTCTGAGGCTTAAACTCAACAAAAGAGAGCTGAGCCTAAGTGGTTCCTTTTGGCACCAGTAGCTAGAACTACCTTCCCGGCCTAATTTTCATTTTCAGTTTTAATGATCGGATTTGCATTTGTTAGTGAAGAAAGGACGGTGGATCACATGTATATTACATCATGAATTAAATCATATACATACATATATATACAAACACACATACATATATCCAACTCCCCGTCTAACTGCTACTCTTAGTAGCGGATAGCCCCGCTTCCCCCCCCCCCCCAAAAAAAATATCAGCTCCCCAAATGGGGGCCGATTCACATCTACCGGTGGGGAAATAGTTATTTCTCCACCAGTGATCTGACCGTCCACTAGAGGATGTGGACGGCTCAGACTCGGGCCAAAGGTATCTAAATAGCGAAGCCAGGGAAATTGGTGGGGGGCGGTTGCAAGGCTGACCGCTAGCTACTAAGGGTAGCAGTTAGAAGGGGAGTTGGAGATCTCCACCGGTAGACGTGGATCAGCTCCCCAAATATACACACACACGCACACACACACATATATATATATATATAGTTGCATTGACAGTTATCTTCAGTCTCAAATCTCTATTGATGCTTACATTGTAAGTGATATTGACAATTACAATGACAGTTACATTTATAGTTCCATTTGTGGCAAAAGCGGAAATAGTAGTGAAGGCCTCCAGAATAAAAAACATAAGAGTTTGGGGCATTAAATAGCTTGTACCCATAGAACATCTGGTGTTACATAGATAATGAATAAATGGGAGATAATATCATTCCAAATGCCAATACAAAAGTACTAAGTATTTTTGGCATTAAAAGAAATATTGGCTGGTAATTAGTCCAAAAAATACTATTAATTCTGCAAGGAATACTATATATCAATCTATCTCTCAATATCTCTGTATTTGTTTACAGTTGTCTTCACACCTAGACATGGACATTCCTTTAAGTTTCAAGCTCAGCGTAGCTAGCTTAGTAGCTTCTCAGTAGCATGCGCTACATCTGGTATCAGAGCTCCACATCCTGCAGCTTTGACCACCCAGCTACCGCATCAACACTCTCTGTTGATTCCACTGTGGTTACAAGGAACTGGAAAGTATAGTCAGAGATCAGAAAGCAAGGACCTCAATCTTGGAAAGCAAAATGACTGGCCTCAGTGACAAATTCATGGCGCATACAGCCTCTAACTCGGTCATATTATCTCCAATCCAGCACAAGCTAGATCAAATAGCTGCTAATCAACCAAAATTGACGCACTCAGAACCATGATCCAGTGGACCATCAGGTTCAACCCCTCACCATTGAACACCACCCCTTCAATTTGTGCAGTAAACCCAAAGGTAACTCCACCTCCTAAGTTAGAGTTCCCATGTTTTTTAAGGACCTGATGTAACTGGGTGGCTTCACAGAGCTGAGTATTATTTAAGGTTGGATCCAATCAATGAGGAATAATGAATCCTCTGATGCTGCAATTGATTTCGGTTGAAAGACTTCCTAATTGGTTTTGAAACTACATACAACCCCATGGTCAGGTTAATCAAATTGATTTTTGTGACATAGTTATATGCTAGGTCCTCTGAGACTAAGCTTGGGCATGTAATTACCCAATTTAAGCAACTCACACAAAACCAGCGCACTTGAATACTACTACACTGAATTTGATGCAATAAGCGCACAATTGATGTACGAAGAACATGAGGTTAATGAGATACTTTCTGAAACGTTTTCTTGTAGGATTGAAAAATGAAATCAGAACCAGTGTGAGGAGGCCTCCGCATTTTGTAGAGCCATTGAGTTGGCCAGACGCAAGAGGAGACTGTAAACTGCCTGCTTGGGACACACTGTCAGCCCCTCACCTACACCAAGCAGTCCTATTAAACACCCACGCCGAGAACCACTTCACCAATTCACTCAACTAGACCACCTCCAGTTCCAGAGATTCCAAAACCTGCTACTGGCCTCCACCCACCTAATCTCAACGAAGGCAAGGGCCAATCACCCACACCAGTTCGACCCCTGACCAAGCCTAAACCTAAACATCAAAGACTTATCCCTACTGAACACCAAAGGAGGGTAACATCATGGGGTCAGGGCGATGATTCTGGTACAATGAGAAATAAAAACCTACGCACAACTGCCCAAAAACAAATGCAATTGCAATGATCATTGCCGATGATGATATTGAGGGTGATCAAGTTGCTGCAGCGTTGAATCTAATGACCAACCAAAAAATAGAGGATAAGAACTACCCCACCCCTGTCCCTAACCTAAAACTTTAGTCCATGCCTTAGCAGGAAATTCAGTGCAAAATACCCTCAGCATCACTGGTAAGGTACGCAACAAGGCCTTCTCAATCCTAATAGACATTTGATCAACTGATAATTTCCTCGATCCAAAGTCAGCAGAGAGACTCTTGCACAATAGAACAGGAACTCCGATGATTCTAACAGTAGCCAAAGGGAGATATGTGGAAAGTGACTCTATTCCCAAACTTTACTTAGAAGATGGCCAACACCAAATTAAGTACTCAGATGAGTGTGCTTCTCCAGGGTGGATGAGATTGTGTACTTGGCATGCAATCGCTATACAAACCGGGATCAGAGGGTTCAATTTTCTGAACAGGCAGGTGTCATTTAGGTATAAGGGAAACCAGTCACCTTACAAGAGGAGATAAAAGCTCCAACTCTAAACCTCATGAGTGCAACTGCCAAGAAGCTTTTGACAGCTGACTCAGGGACCTTGTTTGGCCAGCTATATGCAGCCTAAGTGGAGAACTTTCAGAACCAACCAAACCCTGACTCAGGGACCTTAAATTTGGCTAGCTATATGCAATTTAAGTGGCGACCTTGTTTGATTAAAAAAAAACTAAATTTCATTTTGGGTAACTTTAAAATGCTTTAGTAGGGCAAGAAGAAAACATTAATTTTAGCATATGACTTTTTCAGATTATTAGACACTTATGATGTTATATCAATCTAAATCAGTTCAGTGGCGGTCTATAATTTGTCTAAACAATCCAATGCCTTCTCTTTGTGTTATCTTGATGATCTGCATGATCCATCTTGCTGTTCATATTATCTAGACATTTTCCATGACTTTTAAAAGAAAATTAGAGCCTATGAGTCGTTTAAAGTTGCGTCCCGCATGGTACCAAAATCAATCGGACGCAACTGATACAGTCGACCCCAAAAATTGATAGCCTCTGAGTCTTTGAACCATGGGGAGCATTGTAGAAGGACTCGTCGCATTAAAGTGACGTGCTGGAAGTCGCACCCTCATCTGATTAATATTAAGTCTGATTCTAGTCACTTGCATGCCCATTTTTCCGAATGTCATAGTCGTGCTCAGTCTACTTCTGATCTAGCTTGTCTACGAAGAGTTGTCAATTCATAGCCGGGTGATGTCTAAGCTCGAGCCTCCATCTGCTTCGACATCTTTCGCTACGGCAACTGCTTGCAATTTTTCTACTACTGGTATGATTTTTAATTCTCTTCATTCCACTGCCATTCCTTTGTCGTGCCGTTGGGTTTTGCTTACAGAGCCAGTGACCATACAACTATATCTCTAAACTCTTTCTTTAATTATTCTCCTTGTTCAAGAAAAGGTAAGGTTCTCATAGCCCATGGTTCATGTCCTTGTCATCGGGGAAAGGTTCTATTCATTCTTTGACTTTAACTTGTTATCTATTTTAGCGATATAAAAAGTTCATTAGATTGCAAAGTCACCTTTTATACTTCTTACCATGTCTTTCAGGGTTTGGAGTCGAGGAAGACGATTGGTCATGGTCAGGTGCATAACGGGCTTTATCTAATGGAAAAGGAGGTTATTGTGAGTCTCAAGATTGTTTTTATCGGCATCTTCATCAACAGATTCTAGACCTTGTTCGTTGATTCAGTGGCATGAGAGACTAGGACATCCATCACTTTGGTTGGAACTTTTTCCATTATTAATTAATTAAAGCAGTGTAAAACTAAAACATTAATATGTGATGCCAGTAAGTTTGCCATGCACACACGCTCGTTGCTCCCTTTTGTCTAGAGTCAGTCTAATGTGTGGGGTCGGCCTCCTATTACTGCTTTGTGCTTTCACTTGACTCTTACACCCGCATTAGGTTTATATGATGCACGACAAGGATGAGGTGTTTGACTGTTTCAAGTTATTCCATTACATGGTTCAAAATCAATATGATGTTACCGTCAAAATTATCCGCATCGATAATGGACCCAAGTATAAAGGGGTTTTCAATTTATCTTGCTGTACATAGTATTGTTCATTAAAGCACTTTTATTGATACATCGCTCAGGATGGGGTGGGTTGCTGGACAAAAGAACTGCCATCTATCGGAAGTAGCTCGTGCCTACATATTTACCCTAGGTGTTACAAAGTACTTAAAAGGGCATGTCTTTCTAACCGAAGGCTACTTAATTAATGTGACGCCCTCTCAGGTGCTAGATTAAAAGGCTCCAGTGAAAATTTTGGACCACAGTATATCCTCCATCGTTCCTCCCAGAGTCTTTGATCGTGTATGTTTAGTCCATGCAATGGAACACGAGCAAATTAGATCCTCGAGATCTTAAGTGCATTTTTATATTTATTCTGCAACTCAGAAAGGCTATTAATGCTATAGTCCTCCATCTTTCAAGGTGTTAGTAACTCTGGATGTCACTTATCAAGAGTCAGGTTACTATTTTCGATCAACTATCTCTCCTCAAGGGGGGCGACTCCAGTGAAGGAGAGATGTCCCCGTTCTTAAATCCATACTTGATACTTTCCAGTGGTAGAAGACCATTACTGAAGAGAGCCCTCAAAATTTGTCTTGGTCGGAGAACATTCTTGAGGAGGAATTGTTGTTAAGACAGAAATCCGAAGAGGAGGAGGAAAATCAGCTTATAAGGACAAGCATATAAAACATAGACTAGATAGGCATGATCTAGGGAGAAGCATGTATAACAAGGATGATACGAAGACATGTTTCTCAAAGAGACAAAATAAGCCTATTATGCAGTCTTCCCCTATCAAGACTCCTCTTCTGCATATCCAAATCTAACCTTGGGTTAGATGGTAATCCTACTTCTCTCAAAGTTTTTCTCGTTGATGACACAAATTTACCAATTATTGTGCAAAACGGGGATAGCGCAATGTACGCAATTTCTGATTTCTATAGAGCTTTTGTAAGAACGGCACCTGGGAACTTGTAAATCTTGCTCCAAGCAAGAAAATTGTACGTTTTAAATTGGTGTTTGCTGGCAAGCAGAAAGCAAATGGAACTATTATCCATTTTAAGGCTAGACCTGTTACTAAAGTTTACGCTCTGACTTGTGTTGCTTGTCAAGTAATCTTTGCTCCAGTTGCAAAAAATAAATTCCATAGGAGTACTTCCTCTTTTGCAGCTAACCTTTGTTGGACTTGCAACAACTTGATGCGAAGAATGCATTTCTTCATCTAGCCTTCGAGGAGTAAGTATAAACGGAAATTCCTTATGGGCTCGCAAATAAGGAGAGCGAGGACAGACTTTGCAGATTGAAGAAGGCTCATTATGGTCTCATGTGCCAAGCAGTCACCAAATGCTTGTTGGACAGATTCCACAGAGCTATGATAGTATTTAGATATCATCAGAGCAGCTGATCATATAATGTTCATCAATGCTCCAATGATCCAATTACAGTTCTCATTTTTTTTTTAACCTTTTTACCTTGACGACATTGTCGTCACCGATGATGATTTGATGAGGTTGCTAGGTAAAAAGCTTATCTTGGCAAAGATTTAGAGATCAAGGACCTTAACTTGAGATACGTTCTTGGGAACGATATTAGCAGGTCTAACAAAGGTATCTTTCTCAAAGAAAGCATGTACTGGAGCGAGTCTTCATCTTTGTAAGGGCATAGGAGATGAGGGTAGATATCAGCGATTGGTTGACTGTTGATTTATCTTTCCCACATTAGACCTGATATAGCCTTCGCAATGAGTCTTACTAGTCGGTATACGCATGACCCGCTCACCTCTCACATGCAGTGCTTAATAGCTTGTGGTACTTGACGTCTGCTCCTGGAAAGGGTCTACTATTTTCTCGGAGACCTTTACTGTAATGCCCGAAAAGTTTCTTTTAGAGTTATTATTACTCGTTCGGACCAGAATAAACTTTTAGCGATGAATTCTTGCCTAGTGTTGGCATATTATTTGGAACGATTTATGGCGACATTTTTATAGTTAGCGACGACACTTTTATAGTTAGCGACGACACTTTTAACTTAACATCAGTATTTTAATTAGCGACTTATAGCAACAATAATTTTTACTGAACATCAATGTATTTTCTTAACAACTTTTAGCGGCGACTATAGTAGCGGGTTGGGTAACACCGTAAAAAGTTTCTTAAACACATAGAAGTTTCAAAGTAAACTCTTTGGGCCTTTTAATAATAATAAAAAAAAAGGTTCGGGTAGACTGCGTGTAATTAGCAAATTAAGAAGGGAGGGAGGTTTTAATTGTAAATTTCAGCCTAGGGTTTTCTACCATGGATATATATACACATATATTAGTACTAGGGTCAGCCGACCCTAGTCTTTGCATAGTCTCTATAAGCAGCCGCATCAAGATTTGTTCCTGCTATTCTGGAGCTCGGTTGAGAGGGAAAAAGGGACACTAAGAAAAAGAAGGAAGCAGGCAACCTTGCGGAAGATCGACTAATCCTTCCGGTGAGTTTTCTTTGAATATACAGAGCTACATAAATATACGTTTTGGGTGTGTAAACTATATGGGTTTAGAGTGTCCTAGGCTGTTGTCGTGGTGGATGTTGTATATAGTATGCTTGAGTCTGGTATATTCCGTTGACGTGAGAAGATTGTGGGTGTTAGTGTGCGAAGGAGAAGAAGGAAGGCAGTGCGACTGCCGTGCGTGGTGGCGCTGTTAATGATCGTATGGTATGAACAAAAGGGAAATAGGAGAAAGGGGGAGGCTGCCAGTGGGGCTGAATTGCAGTAGTAGTGCTGTGTTTGTGGTGTGTGAGAATTGAGGGAAAAGGGGAAGGGAAACGGCTGTAGGACAGCTTGTGCGGCGCGGTATCGTTGGAGTGTGGGCTGCCGTAAGTAAATACTCTGGCGCAACCGCAATTTTGCCAAAGGAAAACATGAGGACAGCCATGTAGAGGTGAAGGAGGGGCTGCCAAAACAGCCCCATATGTGTTTGTTCGGGTAGATGAATGTGTGTATGAGTGTGAGTAAGTGGGGCAGCTGTGGGTGTAATGGCTGAGTGCATGTGTGTATATGAAGGTGTGTATTTGTAGAAGGTGAACTGGGCGTGTGTGCTTTAGAGTTGTGGACCTGTGTGTTGGTGCGTCCACAAGTGGGTGTGAGAAGTAGTGTGATTTGGATGTAATGGAGTATATATATGAACCTGTTATGTGTGAAAATGTGTGTTTACATATGTGTGTGAGGGTGTTAAAAGAGAAGAAGAAAGAGAGAGTGACGGCAGTGGGCTTGAGGGGATGGAAATGGGTTTGAGATGCTGTACAACTGTGAGTGTGTGCATGCCATGCTGTGTGGGCTGATGGGCAGCCGTGAGTATGCTCACATTGTGAGTCGGTGTAACTGTATGCATGGTGTGTGCGTGTGTAGGCTGCTGTGCAGCCGTGTATGGCAAGTGTGCGTGTGTTTGTAAGAGTGTAATAGGTGGGTGTGAACTGCGTTGTGGTGCGTGTGTTGTGTGCTTTAGTGTGTGTTTTCGGTGGGGCTTGGAGTGTAGTGTTGTTTGGGTGCTCAGTTGTAAACATGAGCATAGAAAAAGGATATGTAAATACATGAAGGCGTGTGCATGAGGCATATGTATTGTGAAGTAAGGTGATGTGGTTAATGGGTTGAGAAGAAGGCACTGTGTTTAGAGAGGGAAAGTCTAGTTTTAAGAAATTAACACAGAAGTGTCGCTAAAGAGGGCTATTCTTTTAAACAGTTTCCTTCTTAAAATTTTAAAATATATCTAGAAAATCTTTTGGGCAAAACTCAAAGAAGTAACTTAGGTTTATTTTTCAAAACCTACACAGTAAAAATTTTAGATTTTTCGGAGCTCGGAAAGCGTGTTAACTAAGTTTATTCGCGATAGAGACGTTAGTGTATTACAGAATAATAAACTAAGTTTTTTTTAAAATTATGAAACTCCTACAATAATCTTATGTAGCTAAGATAAGGTAGTTTCTAAAGTTTCGAAATATTTTAAGGTCGTTTGCTATGTTAGCGGCGTAGCGCCCAAACGGATTTAGCGTAACGCTTCATTGTTACAATAGTTACTAAATTATTTCTAAGGACCTCTTCTGAATAGATTCAGACAAAGTGCAAATAGGTAATTATACATAAGTCAGGGGATGGTTGGGTAGAGTTTACTCATCTAGAAGAAACATAATACCTAAACGTGCCCGAGCGTCAATAAATGACATCTGTATGATTTGTTATTCAGGTTTTGATAGTCAAGAGCTAGGGCCGGCATTTGAGCAAATACCAGAAACAGATTTTGAGCGAGGTAAGTACCCCTGTCATGTTCCTCCGTATATTTATTTGCAAAAACTATATTATGTATTCATGTTTTGATCAATTGAAGTTCAAAGATTTATTCTGCATATGTTTTATTTCAAAAATATTTGACGAGAAATGTAATTTGAAAGAATGCCATGGAATGTCGTGTGAGTCATAAAATTTTACTGAGTACATGTTAATGAGCAATGAAACTTGTCTGGGTTGCTGTGCCCCATATCCAACGGGGGAATGTTGGATTTTGGGCCCTGGTCAACGGGGCTCATACGTTGATGCATAGTACTATGGCTGGTGGTGCGCCCTTGCGTCCACATGATTATTTTATCCCGGGTGTAGGAGGGATTTCGGGCCCTAGTCAGGGGGGCTCGTACGCTGACCGCAGCATACCTACGAAAAGAAATATATGTTTCTGACGTGAATGGAATGAATGATGGTTGTACTCAGATTTGAACATCTTTTCTTCTGAAATTTCGTGTATATGTGTATATGTATATGAAAGACGTTTTTTTTTTTTGTTACGAATGACAATAACTAAATGTTTGATTGTTGAAAGAAAACCCATGGCATGTTTTAGAAACTTCAAACTTATTTTAGGAACATGGCCGGTGTACTTGCTGGGCTTTCGCTCATTCCTTATTTTTCAGGTGACTACTCAAAGGAAGCGGAGCCGTATGAGTCACACGGGGGAGTTATGCCCGAAGAGAACTTTTAGAATAATGAGTGCCTACTAATCGAACATTTTAGTCTATGTTAATCTACGTTATGCTTGCTTGAACTGATATAAGGAGCTTAGGTCTCCTAGAGTTTTCTTTATAAGTTTTAAAGACATGTAATGAGAGTTTTATTTGAATGTTTTGGAGGTTCGTAAATTAGAATTAATTTGGAGTCACAGGATTGTAGTAAGGCCTAGCAGAGCCCTGGCAGGTGTTTGAATGGGCCTGCGGCCGGTCACGTGCCTAGCACACGGGCTTACCCGTGGGTTCGGGTCGTGACAGAAATGGTATCAGAGCATTACGGTTTTAGGATACTAGAGTTTAAGAAATGATTTCGATGATTAGGTATATAACCTTGTATATGAGTATTTAGGTAACAAAGTCAAGGGTAGAAAGGGAGAAAGGAATTCTATTTAAGAAGAGATTAGATTTTTTATGTGCTTTATTGCAGTTTTCGATAATCGACTAAGTCCTTGAGTTGTAGATTGAGAAAACCTTATGTTAACAGACGTTATCTGTGATGTTTGTGTTGTGATAGGGCGATGGCAAACAGGAGCGAGGATAGTCTTTCATTTGAGATTAGTCAAATGCCCTCTGAAGGATCCAGAGATTCCAGCCACGCATCCTACATTGGAAAGAAGAAAACCGAGAAGCGCCCTAGAGAGGAAGTGGTAGATTCAGGAAAGAGAATGAGCCCATCAGAAAGGGAGATAAAATTTTTGAAAGAAAAGATTAAGGTACTTGAGACTCAAGTGGAGAGTATGAGGCTTAGCTTCAGCCTCACCTGGGAGCAAAGGCAAAAAGACTACAATAATTATTTTGGAAGCAAGGCATAGCATTGCAAAACCGGTTGGGAGATGAAGATGAGATGACCTTCTCTCGAGCTGAAGTACAAGAATGGATCCAGAAGTGGGAAACCTACATCCAGCCCGCAAATAATTAGGATGGGAAAGAAAGGAGAGATCCTAATAGTTAAATTAAGAAATAAGCAGTGTGTGCCACTGTGTTGGATTATGTCATATTTATGATTTTAATGCATCTGAGTTGTTTGTTTTTAGAAATGCCAACTCGGCGAGAATTTTTGAACCACTTAAGTATGTTAGGTCAATGAAAGAGACCAGTGTAGAGTAAATTACATCGATAATTTGATATTATTATTATTATCCTTGCAGTGATAAATTGATTGTGATTGGAAAATAAAGATTCTTATGAGAGCTCCCTATAGGTTGAAAAGAAATGGCACGAAGAAACGGAGCTCAAAATGATGACGTGTTTAGGATGGTGGAGAACCTCGCTAGAGTCGTGGAGCACCAGGTGACTGCAACTGGGGGGTCATCGATTGAAGAGTTCAAAAGGATGGACCCGCCATCTTTCTTGGTACTACTGATCCTTTCAAGGCGGAATCTTGGATATCGGATCTGGAAGACATCTTTGAGGTTCTGGGTTGTACCGAGAGACAGAAGGTCGTGTTTGCAGCATTCATGCTCAAGGATGAAGCCAACCAATGGTGGAAGGCCACAAAAAGGGTGAAGGCGGATGAGGTAGCCAATATGGAATGGGAAGGCTTCAAGAATTTGTTCCTCGAGAAATACTTCCCCCAAACCATCAAGGAGCAAATGGAGATCGATTTCATACAGCTGACCCAGGGGAACCGTTCGGTTAAGGAATACGAGGCCGAATTCACTAAGTTGTCTCGTTACGCTACCCACTTAGTGGATACAGAAGTCAAACGAGCAAGGAAGTTTGAGAATGGACTGAGGCTCAGTATTCAGTCTCGCATTTCGACATTAAGGCTAGGGACTTATGCTGAGGTAGTGGATAGAGCCCAAATCGCGGAAAGGGATAGTGAGGACTTGTACCGGATGAGGGACCAACAAAGGAAAAGGGCCAGAAATAACGAATCTCAAGGAAACAACATGTTCGGAGATACCTCTAAGCGCCCGAAACCTCAAGAAGGAAACAGAGGAGTGCAGACTCAACGGTGGACTGAACAAAGACAGGGATTCGGTAATAGGGCACCACAACAACAAAGAAACGAGCCAAGGTGGAACGTTCAAAGGAATCCGACAACTGAGAAGGGTGGACAAATGGGAGCACCAAAATGTAACAGATGCCAGCGCTTCCATCCAGGGCAACCATGTCGGTGGGGAACGAACAGATGTTTTGAATGTGGGCAAGAAGGCCACATAGCTAGAAATTGTCCTAGGGCGCGACCTCCAAATCAGGTGAAGAATGATGCAACAAAGCCTAGGGGA
Source organism: Escallonia herrerae (assembly GCA_033070095.1). NCBI lineage: Eukaryota > Viridiplantae > Streptophyta > Magnoliopsida > Escalloniales > Escalloniaceae > Escallonia > Escallonia herrerae. The sequence goes on from JAVXUP010000288.1 coordinate 87,422, forward strand.
ACGGCGAGAGTTTTTGCTATGACTCAGCAGGATGCACAAGCTTCGGACTCTGTGGTTACTGGTACACTTCCTGTTTCCTCCATATTTGCAAAAGTATTGTTTGATTCCGGCGCTACACATTCCTTTGCATCACATGCTTTTATTAAACGCTTGGACAAGCAACTAGAACCATTAGATTCACCGTTATGCATCTCTACCCCAATGGGGGACTCGGTTGTAGCGGACCAAGTGGTCAAGAACTGTCTAATAAAAATTAAGGGGAGAGAACTAGCAGTGAACCTGATTTGTTTAGACATGTTGGAGTTTGATGTCATTCTAGGAATCGATTGGTTGGCAACACATCATGCTTCTGTAGATTGTTTTTATAAAAGAGTGACCTTTAACATTCCAGGCCAAGACCAGTTGTTCTTCCAAGGATCTAGTATTGCACCCCCTCCACCTATGGTTTCTGCTGCCTTACAGGCAAACCGACTCCTTAGGAAAGGTTGTCGCGGGTACCTGGAATACGTTATAGATACCCAGCAAAAGGAACAGAAGTTAGAAGACATTTCAGTGGTGGGAGAATTCCCGGAGGTGTTTCCCGAAGATTTGCCAGGGATGCCACCCGATAGAGAAGTTGAATTTCAGATTGATTTGATCCCGGGGACTGTCCCTATATCTAAGGCACCCTATCGTATGGCACCCATGGAGTTAAGAGAACTTAAGACACAATTGCAAGACCTTTTAGACAAAGGGTTCATTCGCCCTAGTGCATCACCCTATGGTGCACCAGTGCTGTTTGTTAAGAAGAAGGATGGGACAATGAGGTTGTGCATCGATTATCGAGAGTTAAACAAGGTGACAATAAAGAATCGTTACCCGTTACCCCGCATAGATGACCTGTTTGATCAGTTACAGGGGGCGAAGTGGTTTTCGAAGATTGACCTTCGTTCGGGGTATCACCAGCTAAAAATCAAGGCAGAGGACGTGCCCAAGACGGCATTTCGCACGAGATATGGACACTACGAGTTTTTGGTTATGCCGTTTGGATTGACTAACGCCCCAGCGGCATTTATGGACTTAATGAATCGAGTATTCAAACCTTTCCTGGATCAATTTGTGGTGGTGTTCATTGACGATATATTGATATATTCTAAAACGAGAGAAGAACATGAAGAACACTTAAGGATGGTATTAAAGATTTTAAGAGAAAGGAAGTTGTATGCTAAGCTTAAGAAATGCGAATTTTGGTTGGATAGAGTTGCATTCTTGGGGCATGTGGTATCAAAAGAAGGAATATCGATCGACCCTAAAAAGATAGAGGCAGTTGTCGATTGGGATAGACCTACTACGGTGACAGAAATTCGGAGCTTCTTAGGGTTGGCGGGATATTACAGAAGATTTGTGGAAGGGTTCTCACGTATAGCAACACCTTTAACTCGCCTGACCCAAAAGGGAGTCAAGTTTGAATGGAGCGAAGATTGCGAGAAAAGCTTTCAAGAGTTGAAGAGAAGGCTAGTCACAGCCCCTATACTCACACTTCCTAGTGGGTCGGGAGGGTTCACGATCTATAGCGATGCCTCCCATAAGGGTCTAGGGTGCATACTCATGCAAAATGGAAAGGTAATTGCCTACGCTTCTAGACAGCTGAAACCCTATGAGAAGAATTACCCAACCCATGACCTAGAGCTGGCGGCGGTAGTTTTTGCCTTAAAGATCTGGAGGCACTACCTATATGGGGAATCCTGTGAGATTTTTACTGACCATAAGAGCCTGAAGTACATATTCACCCAGAAGGAACTAAACATGAGACAAAGGCAGGAGGGGCTGCCAAAACAGCCCCATATGTGTTTGTTCGGGTAGATGAATGTGTGTATGGGTGTGAGTAAGTGGGGCAGCTGTGGGTGTAATGGCTGAGTGCATGTGTGTATATGAAGGTGTGTATTTGTAGAAGGTGAACTGGGCGTGTGTGCTTTAGAGTTGTGGACCTGTGTGTTGGTGCGTCCACAAGTGGGTGTAAGAAGTAGTGTGATTTGGATGTAATGGAGTATATATATGAACCTGTTATGTGTGAAAATGTGTGTTTACATATGTGTGTGAGGGTGTTAAAAGAGAAGAAGAAAGAGAGAGTGACGGCAGTGGGCTTGAGGGGATGGAAATGGGTTTGAGATGCTGTACAACTGTGAGTGTGTGCATGCCATGTTGTGTGGGCTGATGGGTAGCCGTGAGTATGCTCACATTGTGAGTCAGGGTAACTGTATGCATGGTGTGTGCGTGTGTAGGCTGCTGTGCAGCCGTGTATGGCAAGTGTGCGTGTGTTTGTAAGAGTGTAATAGGTGGGTGTGAACTGCGTTGTGGTGCGTGTGTTGTGTGCTTTAGTGTGTGTTTTCGGTGGGGCTTGGAGTGTAGTATTGTTTGGGTGCTCAGTTGTAAAGATGAGCATAGAAAAAGGATATGTAAATACATGAAGGCGTGTGCATGAGGCATATGTATTGTGAAGTAAGGTGATGTGGTTAATGGGTTGAGAAGAAGGCACTGTGTTTAGAGAGGGAAAGTCTAATTTTAAGAAATTAACACAGAAGTGTCGCTAAAGAGGGCTATTCTTTTAAACAGTTTCCTTCTTAAAATTTTAAAATATATCTAGAAAATCTTTTAGGCAAAACTCAAAGAAGTAACTTAGGTTTATTTTTCAAAACCTACACACAGTAAAAATTTTAGATTTTTCGGAGCTCGGAAAGCGTGTTAACTAAGTTTATTCGCGATAGAGACGTTAGTGTATTATAGAATAATAAACTAAGTTTTTTTTAAAATTCTGAAACTCCTACAATAATCTTATGTAGCTAAGATAAGGTAGTTTCTAAAGTTTCGAAATATTTTAAGGTTGTTTGCTATGTTAGCGGCGTAGCACCCGAACGGATTTAGCGTAATGCTTCATTGTCACAGTAGTTACTAAATTATTTCTAAGGACCTCTTCTGAATAGATTCAGACAAAGTGCAAATAGGTAATTATACATAAGTCGGGGGATGGTTGGGTAAAGTTTACTCATCTAAAAGAAACATAATACCTAAACGTGCCCGAGCGTCAATAAATGACATCTGTATGATTTGTTATTTAGGTTTTGATAGTCAAAAGCTAGGGCCGGCATTTGAGCAAATACCAGAAACAGATTTTGAGCGAGGTAAGTACCCCTGTCATGTTCCTCCGTATATTTATTTGCAAAAACTATATTATGTATTCATGTTTTGATCAATTGAAGTTCAAAGATTTATTCTGCATATGTTTTATTTCAAAAATATTTGACGAGAAATGTAATTTGAAAGAATGCCATGGAATGTCGTGTGAGTCATAAAATTTTACTGAGTACATGTTAATGAGCAATGAAACTTGTCTGGGTTGCTGTGCCCCATATCCAACGGGGGAATGTTGGATTTTGGGCCCTGGTCAACGGGGCTCATACGTTGATGCATAGTACTATGGCTGGTGGTGCGCCCTTGCGTCCACATGATTATTTTATCCCGGGTGTAGGAGGGATTTCGGGCCCTAGTCAGGGGGGCTCGTACGCTGACCGCAGCATACCTACGAAAAGAAATATATGTTTCTGACGTGAATGGAATGAATGATGGTTGTACTCAGATTTGAACATCTTTTCTTCTGAAATTTCGTGTATATGTGTATATGTATATGAAAGACGTTTTTTTTTTTTGTTACGAATGACAATAACTAAATGTTTGATTGTTGAAAGAAAACCCATGGCATGTTTTAGAAACTTCAAACTTATTTTAGGAACATGGCCGGTGTACTTGCTGGGCTTTCGCTCATTCCTTATTTCAGGTGACTACTCAAAGGAAGCGGAGCCGTATGAGTCACACGGGGGAGTTATGCCCGAAGAGAACTTTTAGAATAATGAGTGCCTACTAATCGAACATTTTAGTCTATGTTAATCTACGTTATGCTTGCTTGAACTGATGTAAGGAGCTTAGGTCTCCTAGAGTTTTCTTTATAAGTTTTAAAGACATGTAATGAGAGTTTTATTTGAATGTTTTGGAGGTTCGTAAATTAGAATTAATTTGGAGTCACAGGATTGTAGTAAGGCCTAGCAGAGCCCTGGCAGGTGTTTGAATGGGCCTGCGGCCGGTCACGTGCCTAGCACACGGGCTTACCCGTGGGTTCGGGTCGTGACATTTACAGATGCTGATTGGGCTGGATCAATTAAAGATAAGAGATCTACTTCTGGGTATGGCACATTTGTTGGTGCAAACTTAGTTTCTTGGAGATGAAGATGCAGATCATTTTGTCTAGATCAAGGACTAAAGTAGAGTATTGAGCCATGGCGCAAGGAATTTGTAAGATTCTTTGTTTGCGTAGTCTACTGGTAGACCTTGGTGTGAGTGATTATAGGACACCTATGATGTTAGAGTGTGTGATGGTGAGGCTGTTAATAATATTTTTCATAGTCTGGTAATTAGATGGACCGTCACATAATTAAAGATAATTGGGTAGTATTTGTACAGTCTAGTAATCAACTTGTTGATCTGCTTACAAGAGGCCTTTATAGCAAGGTTTGTAATCCCTTGGGCTGTGTTTGGCAGGCCGGATAAGAACTCCGGAGAGGATAAAAAAATCCTATGCGGGGCCCGCACCAAAACAGTGCTTTACCCCTAGATGTCCAGTCAACTGCTGCGTTTTCCCGATGTTTGGCTGCGCATACAAGGGCCCGATAAGAAACCCGTTGGACTTGTTTTACCCCACTTTGGTAAGATAATTCTATACCAGGGGCCGCAGGGTGGGGGTATTAATTTTATCCAGCACCTTCGGGAGAAGAGAATGACAGGCCAAGGAGAAGAGGAGTGCATTGCCCGGCGAGTACCCACGGCCACAGCACCCATCGCCATCGCCACCGCCACCGACCTTCACCGACAATCCCGGACCGAGATTGAATGTGGTCTCTGTCTCTCTTCCCTGCCGACCGCCTCTCCCACCACCGCCACCAATGGGTCGGCGACAGCCACCAATTGCTGTGGCGTTTGGTGGTGGAAGCCACCAACAGCCATTGATTGCCTCATCCACCACCACCTCCAAATCGGCAATTTTTGATCGGTGCGAGCACCTTGGATGGAAACCATACCCAAACCGTTGCACAAGCAGATTCCATGCGTTGATTGAAAATGACTTGTCAATTCATTATCACTTTTCAATAACAAGGCCATTACATTGAGACATAATGAAAGATAATTATATTGGTTTGCAGTTGGCCTTGGGATGGTGGTTGCAGTGGTGGTGGGCGTGCTGAAATAGTCGTGTGTTGATGGTGTTAGTGGTGTGGTAGTGCGTTTGCAGTTGAGTTCACAATTGGTTGTCGTGGTGGAGGTGGGCATTTTGGTGTGGTGGTGGGTTTGCAGCTGGCGTTGGAATGGTGGTTGCAGTGGTGGTGGGTTTGTGGTTCAGTTTGCAATTGGTTGCCGTGGTGGAGGTGGGCGTTCTCATGTGGTGGTGGGTTCGCAATTAGTGTTTGGACGATGGTTGCAGTGGTGATATGTTGATGATGTTAGCGGTGTGGTGATGGTTTTAAAGGGTGGTGCTGCCGGTGGCGAAGGCGGCAAGATTATCCTATCCGGCCTGTAATCTCGTTTGTCCAAACGCAGGTCGTAGGATAGGAATTTTAGCTTATCCGCGCCTTATCTGACGGGATATATTATCCTGACTTTCCGCCTTTATCCCGTCCTATCCCACTGAATAAGCCGGTGCACCAAACTCCGCCTTGGTGTACAAGTTGGGTATGAGAGACATCTATGCACCAACTTGAGGGGGAGTATTGTCGGGGAATTAGTTGTCGTAGTACGGGTACTTTGAAAATATCTCTATTTCTTACTTCTATAAAGTGACTAGGGTGAGCTCCCTCCCTCCCTCTCTCTCCGTTTCTTCCTTCCTCTTGAAGACAACCGTTGAATCAGATTTCAACTTAGAGTTTAGGCAGGAGAGGGTGCATCAGGTGGTGAACCACCTAGGGGTCCTGCAGGAAGGGATGAATCAGATGAAGACCCACGTAGGGTTAGTGGAGGAGATAGTGAATTGGGTGGTGACCCATCTAGGGTTTGTGAAGGAGATGCTGAATTGGGTGGTTACCCATCTAGGGTTTGTACAAGAGAAGGTGAATTGAGTTGTACACCTGCTAGAGTTTGGTGGAGATAAGCTGAAGCGCCAGTGTCCATCGGACACTGCGTCAAACACCGTCCAGCCACCGCTTTTTCATTGTTCTCCAGCCGCTACTTCTTCGGGGTTTCGTGATCAGCGGCTGGGGTTAGGATTTAAACTTTCCCCCATCTTTCCTATTGTCCAATGCGTGGTGGCAAAGAATGGGTTTGGTTCATGAGAGGGGTGCTGGTGGCTGGTCTTGGTCGTGAGTTGTTGGTGTATAGGTGGAAGGTATTGACTTTGGGAATGGTTCATACTCCTTTTTTCCTTTTCTGGTTATGAATTTGCTTGTTATGATTAGTTACAAGTGAATTACTCATTATAAATCAATTTTTTTGCTTTTGATCTCTTTTCCATTTATGAGAAGACCTGGACTCCTCCTAAGAGTGTTGCAAAAGTATATCCTCAAACAACGGAGGGGCTAACATAATGTTCACTGAAGGGATGCTTTTAATGAAAAAAAAATTATGGCATTAATGTCAAACTTGTTATGGGCTGAGGATGGTTTTGCCACTTAGAGACAGTTTTAGCACTGATGACTGAAAGGTTCTCAAATGGCCCCTTAGGTTGATTATCAGCAGTAAATAGGTGTATACAAGCTCCTTACACGTCCATTAATCCTGTGACATTTGCAAGTGAACCAGTAGAGGTAATAAAACCCTGATGCAGAGGTAATAAAATCACTCAACAGGTACAAAAAAAACTTGGCAAGAACAGTCTTTTTTCTAATCAGATGCGACGCTGCATTTTAGGAAAGAGTGATGAGGTAAATTATGAATGAAGGAGAGAAGCAAACTTACAGATGCTTTAGGTTGGATAGTTGACCCCAAGTAGATGGTATTGCACCTTCAAAATTGTTATGCGCAAGATTCAAGCTCTGCAGATGCAAAATGCTGCCAAGAGAATAAGGTAACTCGCAGAATAAATTATTATCATGTAGGTCCCTGCAAGGTTTGAGAACTTCTGTATAGCAATTCAAAATCAAGAACCTTATATAGTCCTAAGAAGCAATTGTTAGTATATAGCTAAGATCGGTAGGAAGCTTGAAATTGATTTTTAATAGCATGGAATCTATTAAACTAGCTAGTAGACAAATAAAAAACATGAATGTAATGCTAATGAGGTTTATAATTCCTTCGGATAGTGCAGTTACATGGAAAACCAAACTTTTCAACCGTCAAAGCTCATTTTTGCTATTTTTCAAATCCAAAAGACTGCATATATTACATTCTCGGATCGGCTCATTCAAAAAAATGGTCAAAGCAACGAAATTTTCGTAAAAGCAAGCATGTATGATTCAGATGCAGAAAAGGACAGCTTCTTCCTCTTTGTAGCTTTTACAATATTACAATCAAGATTGCAGGACTCTCTGCTTCCTAGTGATCATCAGTTTAGCGGATGTTTGTTATTAGGACAGAGTCATACTCCACGTATAAATGAAAAGTTACTAAATTCACGAAGGAGCCATGACAACGATCTGAAGGCCAGGAAATGGGCGATGAGGGCAAGACACAGGAATAAAGTGAAGTTCCATTGATTATGTACATACTTACAAGCTGACCAGAAACTTTAGTTTTGCAATTGATGGAGAAAGAATCCCTGAAAATCCATTCGAAGCCAAGCTCCTGCACATTTAGCACACTAACAAACTAAATGTACCACAAAAAGCAATATCATATCATCAAGACTGTAAAAACATTTATGTGTTGCACCAGCTAATATCTACGGTAAACTATAGGGGTTAGCACTCACAGGGATACAACGTTTCCATCTTTACATGTAACATGAGACCAACTAAAGCAAGGGCTCACAAAATGATTATTCCAATCAGTAACTCTTTTATTAGAATCGTTCAGAGCACTTAGAATCTCAATAAGAGCTTCACCTGCAAGAATAGTCCAAAAGGCAACCACCCATCAGAAAAAGTTTCAGACACTCAACAAGGGCAGTAATGGAGGGATATTAGGTGGATAAAGGAACTGCCACTATATATAAGGGTTTAATGTCACTTGTATAATGTGCCTGTAGCTACGTGCGCCAATTGGTAAATGAGAAACTCTGGCACAGATCTGCACTCGCTCAAAAGTGGTAGAACCTAGAAAGTACAGCTTTGTGGCTTGCTTGCCATGAATTCCATAATACCCAGAGAACAGTGGCATGGTCATGAAAACTCTTTCCCCGTGGATTGACAGGTGGAAACAACATGTAGTGGTATTCTGATCATAACCATTTGTTGCAATGGCATAAGTTTGATAAATGAGTTTCACCTTGTCACCCCAACTAATTATCAGTAGACAACATAATTCTCTACAAGTAACTAACAATTATTAGTTAATTACAATGGTCGTATTTGAGCGGGACAAAACTAGAACCCACTTTACCTTCAACATCAGGACCATTGGACGAGTAACTGAGGCTGAACAAGAAAAGGAATATAAGCCAGTTGAGGAATAACTTCATATGGAGATGCCAGGAGGAAAGTGCTCCAGACATGTGACTGATTCTAAACTTCAAGCAGTTTCACTTCCCCTCTTCTTCGTGATTCTAGAGAACCTATGACATGAAAACAAATCTAACGACACGCAGAGCAGAGATTGATTTTAATACAATGATACCTCAGTTCAGTTTCAAAATGTAATATAGGTAGAGACAGGAAGTATTCTCAGTACCAAAATACTTGAAGCCCAGGACAAGGCATTAGTAATTGTACAAGGTAGCCGCATTAGGCATCCAATAGCATGACAATTGCAGCAGAAAGCATTTGAATGTCAATGGTTTGGTCTCACTTGTCACAGCCAAGATTTAATACAACGCAAAATTTACATTGATTGTTATGAGGACTCGTCCAAGCATTCAAATATCATGAATAACGACAACTATATCAAGGGAGTTGCCTCTTCTAGCATTTCTTAAATTAAGTCCTCATGAGCCCAAAGACCAAGCAGTGTAGTACATGTCCTCAGTTAACAGCATGACTAAGGTCAACGACTCAGAATTATGACGTCCATGCCACTGTAAGAAACAAGGGGGACTTTATAAACGATTTTGTGGCACTTAAAGAAAATACATAACTAAGTTGTCTAACAGTGATGGATCAATTTTTTCATGGTATGTGGAGTTGTAACCATATATGTCCAAAAACGGCCAGTACTTGCTCTATCAGTGCGAGCTAACCAAGGCTCGTGAACATAAAAAAACTTACCGTCAGTTGATTAAGAGATACATCATCAACATATACCTGGTTGCCTTTTTGGTTTAGGGTCTTATCACCCCAGTCAATTCTCCCCCTCCCTTCCTTGGGGAAAAGAAAAAAACTCTTAACCTCCGCTTACCAAAATGTGAACTGCAGTTAAATTTTTGTGTAGCTATAATAGTCAGATTAGCTTCACAAGCCAACAGCAGAAACAAACAGTCTTTAATGAACTCAAACTTTACAACTGCTGCATCATTATCATACTGGTCTCATAAGTCAAGTAAACTACTGTCCTCGTCAAGTAAGAATGAAAGCAAGTAAGAATGAAAGCGAGATACCCCTATGAAAGCATAACAGTTGATTCATACTAGCAAACCGTTATGATTGCGGAGTTATGTAGTGATAACAACGAGACACTCGAGACTCGAGACGCTAGAACATCACTTAACTAAAATCATGCGATTGAAAGAAACCCACCAGGTAAATACTCAAATAGTAAGATTAATCATTTACTAGTCATGTAGATAAATGGGAAGGAGGGCAAACCTGGTTCAACCATCGCTTCTGGAAACCCACCAAAAATCAAGAAATAGAAAGAGCTGGGAGCAGTCACCATCAATATATATACACAAAGGCTGCTGATGATTTAGTTTTAGGGACCCTCAAAGCAGACAGAAAAGAAGGATAAAGTTATCCGTGTTGGGGAATTGATATTTGGAAAGAAAAATTCTGGGGAGGCCAATTGGCTGAGTGGAGATAACAAGGGCGCATTTGGAATGAGTTGGTGGTGAATGAGAATCCCACTCATCTAAAATAAATGCTCTCTTTTGAATTTTGGATGCTGAGCCTGTGAGGCAGTGAGAGAGTAATGCTGCTTTCCGGATGATGATTATATTCCCCATTAACAAGACATCACTTTTAAAAGATCTCTTTAGGATGAAAATATCTGTGTCACTCTTGGGAACCAGCATAGTTTGACACGCGTAATAGAGGCCAACTGAACTGGGTTCCCTGTCGCACTTTCTCCGTTCAATTTGGATAAAAGATTTAACTACACCTCCAACTCTGTGATCAAGTCCACCCAACACTTCATGGTTTCAGACATCTCTTATTCTTTGGGCGGCAAAACAGTCCTTTCGCCGCATTTTGTTGACATGGCATCCATGTCACGCCCACATTTCATTCTCTAAAGCCTTCTATTGATTAAGCGAAAAATCTACGACTCCAAACCTCATCACCCACCACTGTCGCCGGTGTACCACCATCACACCACAACTACGGACTGACTAAGACCACCACAACAAAGACAACCATCATCCACCGAGCCATGGACCAACCCCCACCCCCCCCCCCCGCCCCCCCACTACGACAACCCAAAATAAACAACATCCACCACAGCCATGGACCAAGCCCACCTACCACTACAACCATAAAGAACCGCCATCGACCCAGCCACAGACCAGCCCCCTACCACCACAACCGAAATAACCACCATCCACCACTGCCACGGACCAACCCTCCTATCACCACTACCCAAAACAACCACCATCCACCACTGCCACGGACCAACCCCCTCCCACCACAACGTAAAACAACCACCATCCACCACAATCACGCAACTACAACCCTACCAGCAGAACCCAAAGCAACATCCACCACAGCCGCACACCCACCCCCAAGAAAACAACCCCTCCACCCTCCCTTATCTCGTCTGCAAATCCTAACTCTCCCTCGTTACAAGCCTTGTTTTACCAGTACACCCCTCAACCCCACCACCACGACCAATTAAAACCACTATTGCCACAACCGATTTGAGCTTAAGAAATGCTCATAATCCTAAATTTCTAATTCATTATCCAATTTTATTTAGTTCAAATCCACCATCAATTGAACCCAACAGGTTGCCTCATCGATCAACATAGCCATAAACTCCATCGACCGCCGCCGCCACCACAACCATCACCAGTCAACACCGCAACAATTCAGGGGTCACCATCACACTCCTATATCTTCTCACCTCAAATCTCCAACCTATCCCACTTCGACGACAAATCTACTTTTGGGTCCAATTAGAGTAGGATGATAAACGACAAGATCGACGGGAAGGAGAGATAAAAAAAAGACGTGGCAGTAGTACGCGAAGATGCCGTGGTGGTCACTGTGTCACGCGGTGGCAGTCGTTGTGATGGCGATTGTGGTGTCGAACCCGTTAATCGGCGTTGGTGGAGTTGGCGTTTAGTGATAATCGCTGGTGGAACAGAGAGAGTTAGGCCCGTTTGACACTCTTTTTTTCCCTCTTTGTTTTTTCAGTTTTAAAAACTGAAAAAAAAAGGAGCGTTTGGTAACCATTTTTTTTTCAATTTAAAAAATCAGTTTTTAAACTGCAGAGTAAAAAAAAAACTCCAAAAACTGGTTTTTTTTTTCACTTTTGGTTTTTTTTTTTCGACCACCACCACCACCCTCCCACCGCCGGCAGCCACCTCAGGCGACCACCGCCGGAGACTGCCGGCCGCCGGCAGCCACCTCCGGCCGCCGGCGACCACCGGCAGCCACCGCCGGAGACTGTCGGCAGCCATCTCCGGCCGCCGGCGACCACCGCCGGAGACTGCAGGCAGCCACCTCCGGCCGCCGGCCACCACCGCCGGAGACTGCCGGCAGCCACCTCCGGCCGCCGGCCACCACCGCCGGTGACTGCCAGCAGCCACCTCCGGCCGCCGGCGACCACCGCCGGAGACTGCCGGCAGCTACCTCCGGCCGCCGGCCACCACCGCCGGTGACTGCCGGCAGCCACCTCCGGCCGTCGGCCACCACCACCACCACCGTCGACCACCGCTACGCCCCACCACCGCCACCGCAAACCACCAAAAAAAAAAGTCAAAATAAAAAGGGTTACCAAACACCAAAAAAAAAAACCTCAAAAAAAAAGGGGTTATCAAACACCCACTTGTTTTTATAAAAAAAAAAAAATTAAGCTGCTCTTTAAAAACTGAAAACCAAAAAAAAAAAATTTGTCAAACGAAGCCTTAGTGAGCGAGTGAGGGTACGATAAATATAATTATTTAAATGAAACAATTTTTACATTTATATCTCATTTTAATAATTAAATCATAAGCAATGTATGTACAAATTTGATTCGGGCAATACCAACTAAAATCATACACTACCAACGTGTCAATTACGGAATTATAATCTAAAAGTTTCAGTTAACTAATTAATGCCCGAAATCATCGCAACTTATTGATATAAAAATATCTAATAGTTCCCATTCAAGTGTATATGCCTTGAAAAGATCAATCATTATACATAATTCTATGTTATAAGGTGCTAAATCAAATAGCGTAATCAAATATATGAATAATTTTTGAATTGTTTGAAAGTAGTTCTCAAGTGATAGCATTTCAATGTTCATTTTTTTCATGACTTGCCCCACGATGCTCATTACTCCAAAGTCATACTTATACCTTCTTTCGATACTTTTCATCTTTGATTTCCTTCATCATTTTTTTCCCCATCTTCATGAGGAAATTGGATTTCCTGTGTATAACACCAACCTTATGAGACTTTTCATGTGATAACATTATTGAAGGAAGATATTTATGTTGAAGTAGCAATCTACCCTTTTATTGGATTATATGAGCTTTAATTTGGCACATTCCCACCACTTGATTTTTGTCAATATTCATATTTGTATAAAGCATTTTCCTTCTAGTGCGACCACACGGAACCTATAAGAAAATCTTTAACATCATTCTTCAATTCCTTTCCCCTGGATGATGACAATAACCAAAAAACAAAAGCTGTAACTTAAAAGTAGGGCTGTAAATGAACAGAGTTGTTCACGAACAACTCGCTGTTCGTTCCCTCAAAAACTCGTTCATGTAATAAGTGAACCGAACACGAACACAATTTTAGGGCTCGTTTATTAAACGAGCCGAGTTTGAACATAATGATGTTTGTTTATTTATGTTCATGAACAAGAGGGCTCGTTTACTTAACGAGCCGAACACGAGCCGAGTTCTTTTATCCGTTCATTTACTATTTGCAGCATATTAATACCTGCACAAAAAAATCTATGCATTGGGAAGTGTGTGTTGGGACGTGGACGCCTGTGGTCCATTCCCCTCTCTATCACCAGATGTGGGTTTCATTTCATCAGACTCCACATTTCACACCCGTGCCCCCTCTCTCACCACTCATCACGTCAGTCATCACACAGTCACACCGCCGACCAGCCCACACCCCATGCTGCCGGCCAGGCCACCGCCGACACCGCCGGCTAGATCACAGCCCACGCCAATGCCAAACCACCGCCCACACCGCCTCCTTTTCTCAGATACTCGAACAGTCAAACACCATCTGCCCCCTCCCATCTATCACTCACAAATCGTGTTACCTGTCTTCGCCGTCGTCATCTCCCCGTCGCCGGATTCAGCCTACGTCGCCAGATTCAACTTGCGTTTCCTGATTTAAGCCACAAAGCCATAAAGCCATATTTCCAAGATGCAAATCTGCAAAGCCAGGGGCGTGAAGAGCATCAACCAGTTGTATATGTCTTCCTTACTGATCGATCGGGATCTATTTTTACAGTGTTTTTATTTCGCATCTGTCATTGTATCTCCTGTATGTGTACGTGATTTTTCTTAATTTCTCTTTTGTAACAGATTCTTGTTTTTGATTGCTTGAAAAATTTGAGATTTTGAGTAAATTAGGGATTCGATTGAGGTTGAACACGAACTCGAGCCACTCGAGTCGAGTTTTCGAACTCGAGTTTGGCTCGTATTGTTAAACGAGTTGAACGAGCTGAGCCCGAGTTTCACCTTCACGAACTCGAGCCGAGTTCGAACATAAATGGTTTGGCTCTTGACGAACTTGAGCCGAGTTCAAACATGCCAAAATTTAAATGAACCGAGTTCAAACATACCCATGTTCGGCTCGAACTCGGTTCGTATACACCCCTACTTAAAAGAAGAAGCAATGAAATTTCTTAACTCAAGACATGTTCATATATCACGGAAGTGATTGAAGGAGAAAAGATTTAAGCTATACTTCTCAATCAACTAAATCAAAAACAATACATAACACGAAAAAAAATTAAAGTAAACAGTCCCGGAAGGAAAATTCATGTCATCTTGCATTATTCAATATGGATGGATTAGATCTACACGAGTTCGAGGCTTTAAAGTCAAACCAACTTGAACCAGATTTGTAGATCCCATGACTCCAATACCACATAAAATCAAGCTGACATTGCCCATAATTAATCTAACCTTTTATCAATACAAACAATTGTGAAGATAAGTAGAAATATCTATAAACAAAAACTCCTAAAAAATATTTTAAATAAAAAAAAGAAAATTTTGTAATATTTATTCGAGAAATGAATTAAGAGCAAATCAAGACCTAAAGCATACCCTACAACTCGCATGCCTCTACCGTACTCCCAGATTCTTAAGAATAAATAGAGTCGGATTATAGATCTAGCCTAGATTATTGCTTCAACTAAATGGAGCCATACATAGTTCATATGCAATATTATACACTATTTACCTATTTTGTGAACATGAAAAAGTGACATTACTATCAGACCTAAATAAAGCACCTTCAATGAAGTAAACTTAGATGAATATTCAGAGTAACACAACCTTCTAAATTCGATGACGAGGCACAAATATTTTTCAGACACCTAATAAATCAGGATTGGAACGGCATTTTAATTATCTCGCCATATCATGATAAAGATGAACAGTCGTTAGGTAAAACAAACCTTGTTGAAGATGGAAATGAAAAGTTGTTAATCATGAAGACAAATAATCATTAAGGAGGCAATTAAGTGTTGTTTGCATTTATTGTGGAAAAAGTGATCTAATAATGCTAAAAGGACATTTAAGTCATACATCCAATTTGTAAGGGTATTTGTGTCTAAAAAATGATTTACACTTATTCAGACTTTTAGTAGTAGTATAGATATAGATGTAAGGGTATTTGTGTCTAAAAATAATTTACACTTATTCAAACTTTTAGTAGTAGTATAGATATAGATATAGATATATTTAGATTAAAAAGATGAAGTAATTGTTTTGTTTTTCTTTTTCTAAATGGCTTTTTGCCTTTGTGGTGTGGAAGAATGGTTATGGGGTGGAAGAAATGATGTGGAGGCTACATGTTGTGAGATGTTGGTTATTATTATTTTGTAATTGAAAAAAAGGCAAATCATACTCAAAACTTCTAATGTTTACTTTAATTATATTCGATTCTTCCTTATTCTTTTTTATTACACTCCCCTTCAAAAGCATCTTTTTCTTTTATAGTGTTAACGGGGCGATGCAAAAAGACATCAATGCCCCTCACATAACATCTTCTTGGAATTTGGATGGAAAACTTAAGTTCTTGGAATTTTGAGGGAAAACGAAGTGGCAAAGAGGGTGGTCTGTGATCAAGAGAAAGGTGGCCTGCGATCAAGGGAATCTAAAGCAAAATCAAAACCAAGCACTTGAAAGCAATCATATGTACTCGTCTCAAAGGCGACGCACTCAAATCTCGATTTCTCATTTATGGTATCACTGTGTTGTGTGACAAACTCATATCCTCACTTCAAGGTATGTTTTCCTCACTATTTCAGGATTTCCTCATTATTTCACCATATCTGGTCTCACTATTTCACGATTTCCCTAATTGAACCACTAGTTGAAATCTATAATTGAAAGCCCTAATTAAGTTCTAATGGAACCCTTAATTTCTAGTCATAATCTAACTCGAATTGAAAGCCCTAATTGAACCCCTACTTGAAAGCCTTAATTCAACTTGTAATTGAAGCCCTAATTGAACCCCTAATTTAAAATCCTACTTCAACCCCTAATTTAAGTACGTAATGAAACCCCAATCGAAAGCCCTAATTCAACCCCTAATTGGAAGCCCTACTTGAATCCAAATTAAAAGCCCCAATTAAACCCATAACTGAAGCCCTAATTGAAGCTCTAATTCAATGCCTTAATCTAAAGCCCCAATTCAACCCGTAATTAAAGCTCTAATTAAACCTCCAATTTAAAGCTCCAATTCAAAGCCTTTATAAAACACTAATTCAAAGCCCTAATTGAACCCCTAATTGAACCACAAATTGAAAGCCCTAAATCTTCTTTCTCATTACATTACCAAATGGCCACTAAGGGAGATATGAACTACTTGTCCACTACTGTAACTCTGGAAAGCATTGTTGATGTTGATCCTAACAGATACATCCATATAGAACTGCTTACTGATGCAAGTTGTGCTTGAAAGACCTTCCCCTGATCTAGGTATAGCTATTGCGATATAATTTATTTTGCCTAAAACCAATGTCAGGACTTAAAAAATTTATATTAAGTCTTTACTTTACATGTTTGCACTTTATGAGAATTCTGGGGAGATACATGTTTTCTTAGAAATTGTCGGGGAAAAACTTATATCAGTTATCCAGAATCAATTATAAGGCCAGCTAGAAATGACAGTAGACCTAGGTCTAGTAGGGTATCTAACATATATGATGAGGAAGAAAGTGAGAGTGATAGTGATGATGTTGATGAAGAAGAGATGCACCACATTAGTGATGCTTCTCAGGACAATGATTGGGAAGTAAGAGAAGAATTGAGTGAGACTGATAAAGGCTCAGGGGCAACTGATGAAGAGCGTATGGCAAATAAACATCAGTTAACAGAAGCTGAGTTGTCAAACTGTGGTGATGGTGGTGATGGTGGTGATGATGATGATGATGATGAAACCCTTTTGTACAACAGTGATGAGAGTTTCGATGCTCAAGTAGTAAATGAAGACAGATACATAAGGGGGAAGTTGTTTGAACACAGTGCAGGTGAAAACATTAAACTATATAAGGGTTTGTTGTTTGAAGATGTCAATCATTTTAGGCAACTTTGAAGGATTATTATATTGAGAATGGTTTTAAGCAGGTCAGAGATAGGAATGAAAAGATAAGGGTCGCTACCTACTGTGGCAATCCTGGATGTAGTTGAAGAATATATGCATCTCATATTCTTGATGGAAAAAACATATAAAATCAAGAATTTGGCCCTAAACATTCTTGTGTAATGGACAATACCAACAAAGAGGCCAATTCCACTTGGATTGCACAGAAGCTAATTAACTGTAATACCCTACTTAAATCTAATTGAGAGTGAGATTAATCAAGGGCATTATTTTCATCGATAATCGAGTATTGATATAATATGAGGGGCTAAAATAGCTTTGGGGCCAAAGTGCAATTATATGAAGTTTTGGGATCAAAATATAATCATGAAAAAGTTCAGGGGCCATTTTGTAAATTGTAAAAAATAGGTGATTAGTGGCAAGATGTGTCATTTTGCATGGGAGAATTAGGGAGGGGTAGACAACTCCTACTTAAGGAGGGGGTGAGTAATTAATGGTTGAAAATAGTTTTTTCTTAATGGAATTAAATTAGAAAAGAAAAGAAAAACAAGATAAGGAAGGAGAAAACAAAGAAGAGAAGAAACAGAGCAAGCTCGGCAGAGAGAAAAAATAAGAGAAAGGGAGAGAGAAGAGGGTAAAAGGAGAAGAAAGAAAAATTCAAAAACCCTAATGGGTAATCCCTTTCTCTTTGGTGTAAATTTTAATGTTGTTCACTGTACTTGTGTGTGTAATCTGCCAAGTTTGTGTGTGGGGTGTGTGTGTGCACAAGTGTGTTCACTGTGTGTGCGAAGATGGTGAAGGGAAAGGTTAAGAAGCACCTATGGTGTCTACTGTGGGTGTGTTTTATGTCGGTGTGTACATGCTATGTGTGTGTGCACGCGCGGGCACCCGCGCGTGTGTGCATGCGCGTGTTAGTATATGAGGTGATGCAAGAGTGATATGTGCGTGTGTTTAAGAGTGTGTGTGTGTGTGTGCGCGCACGCGTGCGTGTGTTGTGTGGTGTTGTGCGTGTGCTGTGTGGTGTTGTGTAGTGTGTGCTTGTGACTAGTGAAGGGGAGGGGGAAGCACCACGGTGGTTGCTGGTGGTGCCACTGCTGCAGCAGTAGCAGGGTGTGTATGGTGGGTGCTGTGGTGGTTGTGTGTGTATGGGGGGGAAGGTGTGTGTGTCTATGTGTTTTATGTGTTAATGTGTTTGAAATAGGAACTATGTGGGTGTGTGCTCGGTAGTGAGGGAGGAAGAAAGATGTGTGTTTTTGGGGTGAAGAAGTGTGTGGGTTTAATGTGAATAATCATGAACATGCATAATCGTCGTTACAAGTACATGGGTAGGTAGTCCATTATTCAAAATTTTGAAAGTAGTTCTGAGCATATTTTGGCTAAGTGCAAAGAAGAAATCCCAGTTACTTTTGAGAAATATACAATTTGCAGAAATTTAAGATTTTTCTGGGACCGTATAGGGGGTTAAATGATTTTGTCTGTGAAAAAGTTGCACAGTTGATTTAAAATAGCAAATCAATGCATTTTTGCTTAGAAAACTTATGAGGACAATAAAATAGTGAGATGCTTTGATGCTTAAAATTTTGGGGCATATTGAAGTAGATAGCTATGTGTTTAACAAAACCAGCCTCCAAGCGCTCCGTTAGATGTTGGTTAGGGGTTTTTGAGCGGATCCCCCTTTTGGTCCAAAAAAGGCCCGTGTAGTTTGCTTAAGAAGATGTTTTTAAGTGGTTTTGTAATTTTGTTGGGGCAATGGCAGTGAAGGACGGGGTATTTTGGTAATTTTGTCTAAGTCAAAGGTTATTTTGATAATTTTCCTTATAAAATTTCTCGAAGGACTTTTTGGTCCGAAAATTGGTGTAGGGCAAATAAGAAGTTGTTTTAAAGCGGCTTGGGGGTGGTGTAATGGCTATCAGAGGGTATTTTGGTAATTTGTCATATCGGAGTTGAATTTCTGTGAATGCGTGTAATTAAGCGTCAAGAGTGACGAGAATCGAGGTATGATGTTAGTATGCCTCATAAGAGTGAGTTGTTATCGCTAATGCGTTAATAAGTTTATGTTAAGGATCCAGCTATTGTATCGAAATAACTTGCCGTCGTAAGACGCTATGAACGGTTAAAAGGGAAAGGGTATAATAAAGTGTGTGTGCATAATGGTGCCTGAAGAGCAATGTCTTAATTTGGTTAGGTGATTCCGCTCGTTGCGATCAGAGTTTATGAGTTGTGTCGATTAAAAGCCAATCAGGTAAGAATAATGTGGTTCCTTGTATGCAATGAATTGATTCGATTAGCATACATGTCCTTGATGATGATGTTATGTAGATATTGTTTTGTTGTTCTAATGAGATGTCGGCAATTATTGATAACCAATATTTTTCCTAGTTAAGAACAATGTTGAAGACTTGTGGTTAAATTTCTCCCGAGTCTGCGTTATTAATGAAGCTTATGTTGAACTCATGTTGCTATGTTAAACATCAGTTAATCTTGTGACCCGATACTTCTTTCTTGAGTTATTCTCTTGAAGACGTAAGGTGGAATAATTTTCCTTAGTCCGCCCTATTGTTTAGCTGTAATGCGGTTAGGGACACGCGTTCTATATGAGTTCCCTTCTTGATGACATTGTCTCTTTTAATTACATGAGATTGAGATGAAAATCTTTTATATATAACGGAACATTAAAATGAGGATGGCTTGTGAAATTTGATCACTGGAAAAAAAATATGGCGCTTGAGTCTGGTCTGTCATATCTGGTCTAGTCTAGTATGTTGTGTCTGAGTCTGTATTACATTTGATTTTATTCGATGTTAATGACCTTTATTACTTATATATTTCATTGATATTTACTTTTGCAATTACTAATTTAGTATCGACTTGCATAGTTTGTCACTCAGTCTTGTCCATGAGGAGGTGGCAATAATGTTGTTCAGTTAGGCCTTGAAGCCGCTCAGCCTAAGGAAAGAATTTATTTTTTTTGACAATTTACGTTGATGCTGATTTATTATTAAACTCCTGATTCATTGTTATCATTGAGATGATCATTATTCCTCCGAGACTTTCCAATCACTTGTACATGATACTCATCATGTTGTCTTTACTAGACGATTTATGCTGATTCCTTATCTGTGTTGTTTCAGGTTGTAAGATTGAATAAGGTGAAACCTCTAGAAAAGGAAAGGAGAAGTTGCTCTAAGTCATAGACAAGGATGAAAAACAGTGACAGTCGTGGTTTTGGTTGTATATGTTGTGTGCTAAGACTCGTTGTATTCATGCTGAATGTTTTTAAGAAAATTCTTGTAAGGATACATTTTGAGGTATATGTAATTAGAATTACTTTATATTCCTCACAAGGTTATGTTGTGCTTATGATAGACAACTTAACTCGGGTGGTGTCATTAGGGTTGAGGGTGAGTGAAGGTGGTATCGGAGCAATTAATGATGTTGATGTTTGTAGTTACTCTGTATTTTGCAACAAGGGTATGATGTAGACAAGATCGACAACTCAGCTCCAGTGACGTCACTTAGGCTGAGGGTGTCACATTAACTACAATAAAGGAAATCCTAATAATACTTTGGATGGCATGCAAGAACTGTTGCTAGAGAACTATGGTGTAGAGGTCCATATAATGCAGCTCTATAGAGGAAAAAGGCAATGGAGCATATTGAGGGGTCTCAAACTGAGTCATATAAGAAGCTATGGATGTATGGGCATGAGTCGATGAAGACTAATCCTCATAACTTGTTCACCTAACTTGGAATTGTGTCACTTCCATAAGCTATTCTTTTCATTTACAGCTTTGCAGAATGGGTTTAAGAATGGTTGTAGGCCATTTCTTACAATTGATGGATTTCATCTCAAAGGACCTTATGGAAGTGTATTACTTTACACAGTGGGTCTAGATAGGAATAATGGTTTGTACTTTGTGGGATTTGTTGTTGTTGATAGTGAAAACACATAGAGTTGAATGTTTTTTCTTCATCACCTTAATAGCATCAGACGTGATGATCCTGAGCCAAAGCCATAGGTAATTATGTCTGATGGACATAAGGTACAGTCCTAAACTTTTTTGTTTCTTTCATGCTTACAGTCTATTTTATATAATTATATCAACTTCTTCATTGATTTCATAGGGTATTAAGATTGCCTTGGCATACATCATACCATAAACAACTCAGAAAAGCTGTTGTAGGCATCCTTTACTGCAACTTTAGGTCTAGATACCCTGGCATGAAGCTTGAAAGCTATTTATGGTCTGCTGATAAGTCATACAATATGAATGGCTTTAACCTTTCTATGAAAGAGATGGATGACTTGTCACCGGAAGCAGCTGAGTAGTTGAAAGGGCATACGTTAAAGACTGTTGGGCTAAGTATACATTTCACCTACCGTTAAGAATGAACAAGTAACCAGTGATATTGTTGAGTCCTTCAACAATTGGCTAGGGAACTTGAGAGGAAAACATGTGCTATCTATGACTGATACCATTAGGACTAGGCTGATGTGTAAGGTACATGAAGTTTGAAAAGGCTGCTTCTTGGGAGAATAGGGTAGCTCTAAAGATATTGAAAAACAAACACGCAATTGCTGAGTCTAGGTTCTATTAAAATAGTGATGGGTGCTGGGGATCAGAGTTTGAGGCAGTTGATCTTAGAAAGGTGCATGTTGTGAATCTTCAAAGAAGAAGTTATTGTTATAGGGGTAGCGATCTTATTGGCAAACCTTGCAAGCATGCAGCAACATGTATCAATACCAGGTAATTAATGTGGCTGATTTTGTGGATGAATGCTATAGTAGGGATACTTCCTTAAATGCTTATTTATGGTGAGCTTATGAACCCAGTGCATGATGAGACCCACTGGCAACCAGCTCTAAGGGATCCTTTATAATCCATCATTAAGGAGGTTTCCTAGAAAGCCAAGAAAGGATAGGAAGAGGACAACTGATGAATCTGGTAGAGAAGGGAGAAGGTGTGGAACTTGTATGCAAATTGAGCGTAGCAAAAGGACTTGTCAGAGGGCACAAGTGGGAACAATAGAAATGCCAATGCTGCAAGGAATATAAGGGGGAAATGGGGTGGGGGTGAGGGGTGGGGCAAGCTGGGTGCAGTCAATTTAGCATGAATATTGATGTAAGTGCTACCTTTAGTGATTTATTTGACTTATTTCATTTTAACTGTTCACATTCAAGTTTTCTCACTCCAATTTAATTTGTTTTCAACAGGGAAGACCTGAGGTGGTGGCTCATTCCCAGTGATCAATGCATTGAAGCGGCAATCAAGTGTGCTAATTTTTGTATAAAGGTCAGATGGTATGTATGAATCTGATTGAAGATAATGTGAAGATGCTTTGACTGTATACAAGTTTTGGAGTTAAAGTCACAGGAATATGTTAACTTTAGGTTACAAAATTTTTGACAATGTTTAAACTTTGTAAAGTTTAGATTACAGTTAACACACCTGCGCATGTTTGGATGATGTAAACTTAGAGCTTTTAGATGATGTAAACTCTCTATCATCAGATCAACTAAAGCGTTAATCAAATCATGCTCTACACTGACTGTTATAAATCAAATACCAAATCTAAGGCTAAAAGTAATTAAATAATACTATCACCCACGCATGGGTTCTAATGGACAATACAATAACTTCAAATCTCTTCTTACGCTCGGCTCTAATCCTTATTCGAGCAACTTAATGCTGCTAATCACCAGCGGAAAGGAAGTCAATGAGAGTGAGCTTTCGAGAGGCCAGTAAGATCGATCAAATATTTTAAAACAACAAAAAAGACTCAGACAATTTTACATTTAAGCCAAATAACACCTTTTAAAATGGAGAAATAGAGCGATTCAAGTGATTTTTCTATACACGATCAAATGATAATTTTAAAAGGGTTTTCAAAGAAAACCACATCATTTCAATATAAATGTAGGGATGAGTATTGAATCAATAATTATTTCAAAACAGTTCAGGTGAAATAAAACAGGAACATTGAACATGAGCTGTACAATATAGCAAAGTCACCTCGGCAGTGCTCGATACGATTTACATATGCATATGTTCACTGACTAGTCTATTTAGGTACTAGTTTAACCTAACCAACAGACCATCCTTATAACTCCAACAATACAGATCATCCTTATATCTCCCTAGTTACTGACTCATGTCAACATTGAGAAGCAATAAATAGAATTGAAAATATTTTACGATGATTGAGTCAATAAACAGATAAGTGTGAATCACAATTTCAAACGATCGCGCTAACTGGCTCAAATTTGGGTTTCATGGGCAGTTTTTTTAAAAATAGTTTTATACAATCATAGAAATCAACAATCAATGTTTTTTGTAAAACTGTTATTTTAAACATTTGAAAACAGAATAATGAAATGGGGTTCGGATAGAATTCCTTACCTTGGTCCAAGCTAAGCGAGGTTACCAAACCTCGATCCAAAAATCTTTGAATTAACCTAAAGTGGCAATCCATTTGTTAGAACATAATCTATGCTACAATATTATAAACCTAATATCAACTACCCACATTGTACTCACTTTCACTCCTAAATTGCGTAACTCAAAATGGTTTCCCCCACACGGCCAACCTAATCGAAAATCCTATACACTTTTAATGCGTAACGATACTCCAAAATTCATAATAAATTATAAAAAAACATTTTTATAGCTCAAAACATTATAAAAAAGTCAAAATACGAATTTTCTGAATTTTGAATATTTTCAAATTAAAATAATTTCTGTAAATGCAATAAAAACTCATAAATTGCTAAAATTGCTTCTAGCTGAAAATAAATTTCCAGAATTTTTGTAACAACTTTAAAATATGTATAAAAATTTAAATTAGAAATTAAAAGTCATTAAATCTATTTTTAAATTATTCATTTTGCTAAAACCAATGCGAGACAAAATCCATAGAAAATCAACTTAAAAAATCATCAAATTCGAACTGGGTCTTATTTATACCATAAAGACATTACTCTAATTTTTTCAGAACATTTTCAGGGTTTAAAGGCTCCAAAAGCATTTTACAAATCTGAAATTACAGAAAATACTAAAAATTCATACGATCTCAGAAAATTATAAGATTTTACCAGAAATTCTAATATAGACACAAGTATTATACTATAAAATTTCATGTACTAACGATAAGCGTGCGCTAGTCTATGAACGTATTGATGCTAACGCTAACCCAAATTTTCCGCTCCGTACTTCTCTTCTTCTTCTTCCTTTCACTTTCTCTGCACTCACAGAACTTCAACATACCCAACTCCCTCATGATGGACAATCACAACACCTTCACTTATACACACACAATACATACCATATATCCACCAATACATACACATTCACACACCCATATACACACACACATGCACACAGCGCTTAACACACACACACACACACACATCAGACACTCTTTTTGCACACAAACACACGCACACAGAGCCGTCTTCAAGGCAGCCTCACATACACACACAACAAATGCACTAAACCCAGCAGCCTCCTTGGCAGCCTCACACACACACACAGAGCTACACGCACACACACAGAGAAACATATTGCGCACACACACACACACACACACACACACACACACACACCCACACACCAAACAAACACACACACACACACACACACACACACACTAGCTGCCTTAGCAACTTTCCTTTAGTAATAAACACATGTTTACACACAGACACCCTTCTATCAAAACTACTGCCCCACTCTTCTTTGCTTACACGCACAAGCATGCACAACACCCACTCTTGCACAGCTAACTACTGCCTCACTCACGCACACCTTCCACATACTCACCCACATACACATACGCACCTAATGCACTGACTCTTACACGGCTACTGCCTCATGGTAGTAGCTTCTCTCCTTTGTGCAAAACACACACATATACTATCAAGTATATGCACCTTGGTCTCTCCTTATTGTGGTTTACACACTCACGCACACTAACACACACTATTGCTCCCTCATTCTATACACATATATTCATACTACGCATAACCCATTACACATCCACATAGCCTTCACGCAGACACACAGATTACACACAACATCACCCATATATTGCCTCATGGGAGTTCACACATTAGCTTTCACCATTGAATTCGTCCTCCTCCAAAACGAAGCCTGTCCAATGAGCCAAGAACCCTTTCTAAACTCTAAACTCCCAGCTTTTATTTATTGCACCATATCTTCGGCACTATCACATCTTCATTCTCTTCTCTGCCAATCACCCACAATTTTTCCACAATTGCAAACACACACATATTTTATCACAGCTATTGTCGTGCCTTTCACTCGTCTAGCCCCACGGCTGCACTAAACACACATACATTCACACGGCTGAGTTTCAGCCTTTCCTTTTTCTCATACACATTGGAAACCCATATATACTGCCTTTCCCTCAATCTTATACCCACACACACATTATGCTGCCCTACGAGGCAGTGCCCTCCACTCACAGCCATAAACCCAGCCTCTCATTCCCATAAATCATGAAATAAACAAGAGGAAAATCTAGAAACTTACTGAAAAATTTGCCAGAAAACTTCTCTTCGATCATTCCTCTTTTTCTCTCTGTATCTCTCTTGGCCTCAATAGGGTCTCCAACAGAAGCCAAGGACGGATGATCCTTCATATGTTGAGTATATATATAAAAACCTAGGGTGGAAAACTACCAAGAGTCCCCTAAACTTTCCTTAGCCATTTTAAAGTTTACCCGAAAAATTTTCTATTACTGCGGAAATGAACAAAACAATTATTTACTATTACTTATGTTCTAGGAATATTCTAACGGGTTTATTATGCTATCCGGCTTCACTAATCGTTGCTAAAGGTATATAGATACTAAGAAAATAAATAAATAAATTGTAGTTCAAAAGTTGCTAAAAATAAAAATATCAATTCTAAATAAAAATATCAGGGTGTTACATAAGATCCTAATATTAACGTGATCTCGAATATAACCAAAACAATATAAACAAGTTCAAGAAAACATGAGACAATTGCATGAATAGCAATATGCAGAATGCCCCTCATGCACGAGCCAACCTTCCCTGAGGGCGTGAGATTTTTCGTATCGCAACCAACTGATATCGTAAGTTCGATAGAAGAAGTCCAACATCATCACAGGCACGCCAATAATTCTTTTTCGGGAATTAATACACATAGCTAGTGCGTATTATCAAGACGTGAACGAGAATGAGAATCCTGGCCGGATAACTTCCAACCCCGGCAATAACACCCTCAACTCACTTTTTCATCCTCCTTCACGTGACATGCATAATCATGTATAGATGTCAACAAAAATGTTATCAAGTACACCAAAAGAGCTCAAGTCATATTTTCCATATTACCAATAAATCACATGCCAACATGTAGACTAATCTCTAAATGCACAAACTAATTTAGTAATCAAGTAAGAAATAATTTGATGTTCTTCCTTAATTACCCTACCCATATGTATACTTATATTATTATGTAGATATCTGAGTGTCCATACCTAGTTATTCACCACTAAGCCCGACACAAAGAACTACTAGTTTAGGGTTACATAATCTGCCCAGTATTTCAATTGACAGTAGGAGTAATTTGTACTCCGAAAATCATAACAAATTAGTTACAAGGCCTCTACGGTCAAACTATATATTTCTTGAAACTAGACGTAAAGAGATACATCTCAGTATTTTATTTGGCACTAAGATATTATTATAAGGTCATGTTAAGCCCTTCCAAATACAGACTTCAGAATCTGTCCGGCAACAGTTTCACAGAAGCCACGAATTTTAAACTATAGTAATAGTGCTTGAAATAATCTAAAATTTGGTTTATATACTCTACACATGTAGTAGTACGACATATAAACTAATGAAACACATATCTTAACTAAAACTATACATTTTTAGGCACCAAAACCATGTAATTTTTATGATTGTTTTGTAGGTTTTGTAACATATCTCACTTAAGATCATTACAAGCAAGTTTATAAGTATTTCGCTACTCATAATACTTCTCAAACATGTTTTAGAAACCTAAAAGCACAAGATAACGTACCTCTAAGAAGATTAAGCTCAAGCTCAAGCCATTTCAAGAAAGTTGATGCAAATCGATCTCTCCTCTTCTTCTCTTTTTCCTTTCTCTCTTTTCTTTTCTTTCTTCTCCTCTCGCTTTTTTTCCTACTCTTTCCCTTCTCTTTGTGTCTATTTTGGCCAAAAGGTGGTTTTCCACCTCCACCTTTTCTTTTCTAAGTTATCCACTTAACTTCTCTTTCCATTTTTTTATTCTTTTCCTTTGATTACTCACCACCAAATAATAGGAAGTGGCAAGTCCTCTAACAATTAATTCAAGAGCAACACATGGAATGCCACTAATACCAACTTTTTATATTTGCATATTGGCCCCAAGGTTTTGCATAATTACTTTTTAACCCCCAAAGTTTAATATAATTATATTTTGGCCCACAACTTTATTCAACATTTATTTTATGTAAACAACTATTGTAGCGCAAATTAAATATTTCAATCCCACCTTTATTGAATTTCAAATGTGTTTAAGCATAATAAAAAAATTAGAAGCTACTTATGATTGGGGTCTCACATTCTTGCTAATCAAAACAAGCCAGTTTATACCTCGTCTTTTCACCCAAAAGTACCCAACTGAGTAAATGGATGGTTAACTCACAAGATTTACCGGCCAGTTAGTTAGAGTATCTTTTCAGACATTTCTCCTGAACACCCAAAAACACCCCACTGAGTAATCGAACGGTTAACCAAAAAGGTAAAACGGACGGTTAGGCAGTAACCCTTTCTCAGACACTTCTCCTAAAGACCCGAAAATACCCCACTGGGTAACCACATGGTGAACCTAAAAGCTTAACCGGACGGTTAGTTAGTACACCGTTTTGCAGAAGTTTCTCCGAAATCCTAAAACACCTCAATTAATAGCTAGTCGATTATCCCGCAAGGTTAACATGATGGTTAGTCAGTGTCCAATTTACCTATATAAACTAATTGGTTTCATGTGTATCTTACGTGATTACACTTTTCATGTTTTATTCTCTATACAATTAAGGGTAAGAAACTCTAGTATCGAGATTCGTCCAAAAAACTCACAAGAACCCTAATGGCCAAAGAATTTCCTCAGATCAGTGACTTGGTCCACATCCTTAGTGAACTGTAGAAAGATTTTCAGACCAACTACGTATCTCTTGCAGATCAACAAGCAAAGATCGTTGCAGATTAGGGATGATAATAGGGCGGGGCAGATGTGGACTTTACAAAATTAGTACCCGCTCCGATAGTCCTAATATAATGCCCCGCGCCACCCCTGCCATCATTGGGTCAAATGATAGGAATACCATGCCTGATCTGATAGCGCATTAAAAAATCCGCTTCCACCCTGATTTTCCTCGACCTCCAGAATTTTGAATTTTATCTCTGATGTTAGTATGGGATTCTTTTCAATGCCTACTTGCAGTTTCTATAATTGCAATATCATCTTTCATAGTTATTATGGGAGGATCATGCAGTAGCAACCATTTATTTTACATGGCTTAGGATGTAAACTAGCAGAAGACATAAATATGTTTCAGGTTTTGCATGGCACCTAAGAGAAATGATAACCACAATAACTTGCTTTTCTCATTTTAGCAAGGCCTTTCTCGATTCATCATTAGGCGAAACACATATTCGACCTTCACATTCATAATTACCATCCTCATCACAATCAAAATGTTCCTTTTTATTTCTTTTGAAACATCGTTGGACTTTGTGCATCTTTTTATCTTATCCTTGAGCTTCCTTGATTCCATTAAGAAGCGCTTGTCACATTTCCATGTGATACAAATTGTTACTTCCTTTTCTCCTTACTCGAACTTTGATTTCGACTTGTTCACATCTTTATTGACTTAGCATAGTAACCACCATAGTCAGTTTTCTCCAACAGGACATCTTAGAGAAATTCTCAATAACTCCGTGGTTGCCTCCAACGCCGATTTTTTTTACGACGTTCCCCCATTTGTCACCTTTTCAACTTTTCTCAGATCTCCTAACCTACTTCCGCATCAATCCCATACATCCATATTTTCCAATCAAAATTCACAACCCTTGAATTTGACATATAACTTAGCTTTCTTATAATTTATCAAACTTGCCATTGCGCAAGCTCTTCTTTGCCTTTTGTACCATTCATAAGGTCACCAATAAGGCGACGACACAATGATTAAGTACTCTCAAAAGACTTGATTCATCAAATTCTTAGATGCCACAGGGGCATTAATTAATCCACATGGCATCACCAAGAATTCATAATGCCTGTCTATGTTTCTAAAGACAATTTTGACAACTTCATCCTTTTTTATCCTTAACTGGTGATGGCCTGTTCTAAGGTTAATCTTAGAAAGAAAACACTTAGCACCTCGCAACGGATCAACATATCATCTAGGTCATGCAATGAGTAATTATTCATGACTATCACCTTATTCAGCTTTTGATAACCGATACATAGTCTCATAAACCCCTCTTATCTTTTTGCTTTTAATGACTATCACCCTCCTTTAAAGTGCCTCAGTTCAATATACCATGACTGTTAACATTTGAAATAGCCTATTTTGATTCCTCTTAAACATTAGCTCAGTGGCTTACTTACGTATGTAAGGCATTCTGCAGTTGCCTTAACATAGTCCATAGCTTCATGGCTCAGTTCACACCATCCACATTCTCTATTTTTTCTCCTCTTTGTCCTAAACATTGTCTGGTGTTCTTCATCTTTGATCTTCCTACATTTCTTTCCATTTTTCCAATTTCTATCCTGGATTATACTTATTTCCATCCTTGTTCCCTTCTTTCATCTTAAACCTCTTTATTCCCTGCCTCCACCACTCATTTTTATTTGTTACTTCCGTAGTAATTCACCATTAGAACCTCCTTACATGTCCCTTTCTAAGGATATTTTTCTAGCTCTCCTCATTTTGTTATACTTTTCAATTCTATCATCACCTGATGAGGGCAAATAGGCCAATTCACCAAATTTTCTGATATATTTTTTCGCCTTTCTATCCTTCCACTTAGCAAGAAAAACATGTCTCCAATTTACTAGACAATTTAAGCAAAAGTATTTATCATCAACATGCTACCTGCACCTACTCCGGGCAACGTAGGCCAAATAAGCTACTCTCCTCAACTTTTCTTTTTGTTCTTAACAACTTGGAACTCCTCTTGTACATATGACTAGCAAAAATCATCTTTTTGACGTTTTTCACATTTGTTGCTTTAACTATCTTCTCCATATCTCAAATTCACTTAGCTGTCCACACCGGATTATTTCCTTCCCGTGAGACTCTATTCGGGCGGGCATCCTAAAAGTTCTGAGATCTACATTCTTTTTTTTCAATACCGGGGTTGTCATAGCAGCAGCCATCAGTTGTACTGTTGGAACTCCTACGATCCATTTGTAGAAGTCTCACTAGCTCTTCTTAAGGTCTTCTTGACCTAATACAACTTCCTGCTTATTCTTTTCACTTACGTCCTTGACATTCACCATAATCACTTTTATTGAAGGTCCCTCTCTCATCTTCTAGGAAAGAATAACACAATAATAAAACTTGCACACCATAATATTAACCTTCACGCTCAAATAGCTAATGGTTTTCATCATTGAACGGCATTTTTCTACAATAGTATGTAAAGGATACTAGTTTCCCATCACTCTTTTCCTTCTACAACTTTAGGTCTGATTTCAAAAGTGGACTCCACCTTTACTCTGCACCCTATCAACCTCGGAAAAGCCATAACTTTCCTTCAACAATTTTAGGCTTCACTGACTCTCACTTAGAATTCTCTGTTACATATCCTCAGATAAAGCCCTATGAGGCGGGCAGTCATAAACAATTTGTCATACCTATTGGGCAATCCGCATACTAGCATCTATCATCTCCATTAATATCTAATTCGATACTTACCTCTTATTCTCTTATTCAACTTTCAGTTTCTCGATCGTTTAATTAACACCTCTAGTTAGGGACTTGATCTGGCTTGTCGATTCATCCCATTTTCCTCATCACTTAGAAGTACTTTCTCTTCCAAAGTTCATCAAAACTCTACTCATTCTCACCTTAGGCTCCTAAATTTTTCGTTCACGATTTACACAATAAAAGTGTTCAACCCCACCATCTCTCTCTACCAGGTTCTGTTATTTCAATTCTTATTGGACCTCTATCTGGTTCCTTCAACTCTGATTCCGTCTTATCTACATTCTCATCAGGGTCCTTTTAGGATCTGGCACCACAATCTTATCATCATCAAACCACTCCTCTAAAACTAGGTCAACTAGCTCTTTCTTCCATTCCCTGCAGTAATAGCTGGAATGCCGAGGTCATGACTAAATATGCCTTAGCCAACCTCAGCCTACATATCTTAACCATCCTCCGAGTTTAGCCATGTCATCAAGATTCTTCTTCTACTCCTCTCATCGACAACTTAGGCCTTCCACCAGACACTTCAAAAGTTTACAGAATCATCTGCCTAAGCTCTGATACCAAGCTTCTGACACCCTTAACCCTGGTCACATCACCGAAGCTGAGTTGTCTATCATGATTACATATAACCCTGTGCAGAATACAGAGTAACCACATCCTCGTATTCATACATCACTAATAGACGCTCCAAAATATGTCATTAAAAATTTTTTCTTATAAACATACATCGTACTATAGAGGAAGACTTTCAGGTCTCTAAACAACATGAATGTTTACAACCTAATATACGACTGTAGTCATGTGACTCTTATCAACTTATCTCACAGCTCAAACTTTATCTCACAATTTCTAGCTTATCTTACCTCACTCAACTGATCCTCTTTATCAACTTTTCTAGCTTGTTTCTTTTCCCTTTCTAGAGGGTTTTCTTTGATCAACCTTATAGCCTGCACAACACAACATAAGGAATGAGAGCAAATTGCCCAGTAAAGACAACACGAGGAGTATCGTGTACAAGTGATTCGAGAGACTCAGAGGAATAATAATCATATCAACGTAGTAATGAATCAAAAGTATACAATAAATTTCAGCATCAACATAACTTGTCAAACGATAATTTTTCTTTCGTTAGATTAAGTGGCTTTAAGGCCCAATAGAATAACATTATTGCCACCTTCTCATGTACAAGACTGACTGACCGACTATGCAAGTGAACACTAAAATAGGAAATTGAAAAGATAAACAACAACGAAATACAAGTCACTAAAATCATTAACATCAAAATAAAATCAAATGCAATGCAACTCAGACACGACAGGCTAGACTCGACCCGACACGACATACTCGACTCGCGCTCTAACACCCCGAACCATAATATTTTTTTGACGAGTTGATTTAAAATTTTTGAACAACAAATTTTTAGCGTCGATATTTTTATTTAACAACTTTTAGCAGCGATTTATTTTTAAACATCAGTATATTGATTAGCGACTTTTAGCCACAAAATTCTTAGAAATCCATAAGTCATAATTTATCGATAGCAATTACAAGTGATATGGGCTGGATCCTTTAGTAATGATTAGCGTGTGACATTTCGAAAACCTTTAGCGACAACTTTGAAGCGGGGTTGGTAATAAATCTAAAATTTCATTGGATTAAAGATTTAAACAAAATCTAATTTTTTTTATTGTAAAAATTTTGTCAACTCTTTAACATAGGAAAGAGAGGGAACTGAGAAGAGAAATAAGCATTTCATTTAATGAGTATTTTTTTATTACAGACAAGGAAAAGAAGGAAAAACCTTCTTTCATTTCAGTTACAGACAAGCGATAGAGAGAAAGAAGAGAAAGAGAAAGAGAGGGAGAGGGAGAGGAGCTCTCGTGGGAAGAGAGGGGGGGCTGACGGTGTCATTTTCGGTGGAGCGAAAATCTCTGGTAAGCCTCATTTGCCATGATTCATATATCTGGGAGTATCATTGCATATGGGTATTATATGTGTGTGCCTTAGAATTTGCCATGGTGAATGTAGCGGGATATATAGGTATATATATGATACGTGGGTGTATAAAGGACAAGGGGAGAGATACAGCAGTACTGCTGAAGATTGGTTCTTGGTGGGTTTGTGGGTGCAGAGAAGTGAGTTGTGGGTGGAAGAAAAGAGAGAAAGACATCAGTTGTTTATGGCTGGGTAGAGATGGGTTACGGATTGTGTGTTTATGGGTGTAAAGGACAAGAAAAAGGGATGGGAAAATAGGTGCAAGACAGCCATGAGAGGCTGCCATGGAACAGAGGTAGTGATGTGGGTGTGTATTCGTATGTGGGTTTTAGAGAGAGAAAATGGCTGTGAGGGTGAAGTGGGTTGTTGTGTCAAATTGTGAGAGTGCTTAATGGGGTGTGTCGTGCATGTGTGTGTGTGTGTGTGCTTTGAACAAATAAAGGTAGTAGTGGGTGTGTGCATGTGTTGGGTATTTCATGGCGTATAGGTTGATGGTGGTGTTGTGGGTTGGCAAACATGGTGGGGTGTGTACAGGTAATGGGTGTTTGTGTTTATGTGAATATGGGTGCTTGCATGTGCTGTGTGTGTGCGTGTGTACTGGGTGTGTGTGTGTGTGTATTGTATGTGGGGCTTGTTGTGTGCTTGTGAGAGAAGGTGGAAGTGGTGGTTGTGTAGATTTGAGTTGTGAAGTGCATGAGTGTGGTGAGATGGTGCGTTGTGTATGCTGTGCACGAATGAATTGTGTGAGAAGAAGAAGAAGAAGAAGAAGAAGAAGCTGCACAACAACTGTTTGGAATGAGTCAGCTGGGTAGAGGCCAATGAATGGTACAAAGGGGCACAACGGGTTAACGTTATGTTAGCGCGTGCATGGGATAGCGTACACTAATTGTTAGCATGTGAAATTCAGAGTATAACACCTTAGGCTATATTATAATTTGTGGAAAACCTTTATAATTATCTGAAATTATGTATATTTTTAATATTTTTTATAAGTTTAGACTCGCAAAATTCTTTTGGAGCCTTTAAATCCTAAAAATGTTCTGGAGAAAATTATAGTAATATCCTTATGGTATATATAAGACTCAGTTTAAAATTTATGATTTTTGGAGTTGATTTGCTATTGTTTCCATATTGCATTGGTTTTAGCAAAATGAATAATTTAAAAATAGTTTTAGTGCCTTTTAATTTATGATTTAAATTTCTATAACTTTTATACATATTTCAAAGCTGTTACAAAAATTATGGGACTTTATTTTCTGCTAGAATTAATTATGGCTATTTATAGGTTTTTATTGCATTTAAAGAAATTATTTTAATTCATAAATATTCAAAAAATTCATATTTTGACTTTTATTAATGTTTTAAGCTATAAAGTATTTTAGTGTAAGTTATTATAAATTTTGGAGTGTCGTTACACGTTAAGGAGTGTATAAGATTTTCGGTTAGGTTGGTCGTGAACGAGAACTGTTTTGAGTTGCGTCATTTCTGGGGTTAGAAGTGAGCGCCGTTTGGATAGTTGATAATAGGGTTTATACTATAGTAGTGTAGATTATTTTTCTAATAAATGAATTTGCCAATTTAGGTTAATTCAATGACTTTTGGAATGAGGTCAATTAGTATCGTTTAGCTTGGATCGAGGTAAGGAATTCTATCCGAACCCTATTTCATTATTCTGATTTCAAATGCTTATAACAACAGCTTTACAAACTAGATCGAATGTTGATTTTTATGATTGATATAAAGATGTTTTTACATTGCCCATGAAACCCTAAATTGAGCCTTATAGCGATCGTTTGGAATTCTGCTTCATTCCCATATGTTTATTGGTTCGACTATTGTAAAACATTTTGAGTTGTACTTATCTCTATTTCATCTCATGTTGCAATTCATTGTTCATTTGATATATTTATTGATTGCTCATCGTAAAGCATTTTCAAATGTATTTACTCCTTCTAAATGTTGACATGAATTAGTAATTTGGGAGTTATAAGGATGGTCTGTATTGCTGGAGTTATAAGGATGGTCTGTTGGTTGGATTATACTAGTACCTAGATGAACTAGTCAGTGCACATATGCATATGTAAAGCATATTGAGCACTGTCCTGGTGGCTTTGCTATAGTGTACTGCTCATATTCAATGTTTTCTATCCCTGTTTTATTATATATAAAGTGTTTTGAATAACTGTTAATTAAGGGATTGAGTTGATACTCGTCCTTATGTTTATATCGAATAATTGAGATTTCATTTAAAAGTGTTTCGAAAAGATATTGTTCGACTTGAATGTCAAAATTGTTTGAATCTTTCATCTATATCAAAATGCTGTGTTTTATTTAAAATGCTCTTAAAAAAAGTTTCGTTTGAATTTAGATAAAAACTCGTCCGAATCGTTTTGTTGTTTTAGAATCTTTGATCAACCTTACTGGGCTCTCGAAAGCTCACTCTTCTTTGACTTCCTTTCGGCAGGTGATAACTAGCATTAGGTTGAGGTTGCCTACACGGATTAGAGCCGAGCGAGAGAAATTAAATTAAGCTAAGTTAGTGTTGATCACTAGAACCCCTGCGTGGGTTAACATTATTATTTGAAGATTTTTGAACTTAGTTTTGATGTTCTAATTATGACGGTTTATTAGGACTGACGTAATTGACGGTTTAGTTGATTTGACAGCTTGTGGTATTATTTTGATATGAGTTTGAGGATATTCTGTTTTAGTGTAAGTGACTGAGTAAGTGTTAACGTTCTGAAAAATTTCGGGATGTTACACACGCGCCACACATCAGTTTGCCAGTGATCATATTTCACAGGCCATCCTCCTCATTTTTTATGTTCCATTATACGAGATGTTCATCTCAATCTCAAATAATCAAAAGAGATGTTGTCATCAAGAAGGAAAACCACAAAGTGTTTGTCCCAACCCGCGTTCCAACTGAAACAACATGGCTTCATCAACGAGGCCGACTAAGGGAAAATTATTCCACCTTATGTCCTCAACAAGGAATACCGGATCGGAAGATACTGGTGTACAAACCTAACAACAAGAGTACGACATAACATCATCAACAGGGTGGACTCGAGAGAAGTTTGCCACAAGCCCTCAACAACGTTCTTATATAAGAGAAATGTCGGTTACCAATAAGTGCTGACATTTCACAACAACAATGCCACAATCTTTACAGCATCATTATTAACAATAGGCCAGACTTGGGAGAAGTTTAACCACAAGTCCTCAATGGTGTTCTCAAAAATGAAAAATATCGGCTTTGATAATTGCCGACATCTCACAACAACCATACAACAACTTCTACGGAATATCACCCCCAATGTCAGGTACACTAATCAAATCGAATCATAGCATACTAGAACACACATTATCCTTACTATATTTCATCAACGGGACAGACTAAACAAATTTATTCTACCTTAATTCCTCAACAGCATAATTCAAATAAATGAATACCAGTCACAATGACTACCGATGTCCAATCATAACAACAATAGTTTAACATAAACTTGATCAACATGTCATGCTAATCGAAATAATTAATTAGCATATAAGAACCACATTGTCCTTAACTCATTGGCTTATAGCCGAAGCAACTCGCAACCTCTGGTCGTCACGAGTGGCATCACCTAGTCAAATAATACTCTGCTCGTCAATCATTATTCAACATATACACACTCTTTATTCGATCCTAGCCCATTTAACCGTTCATAGCATCTTACGATAGCTAGTTAACCCGATTCGATAATCGGATCCTTAATTTAGCCTTTTCGACGCCTCCACAATGATCACTCCCATATTTTAAACGTATTAACACCATTCCACACTTTCCACCACACCGAATGCTGAATAACGCGTGTTCCCAACAATTTGGCACCAACATGGTAAATTACCAAAATACCCCCTGAAGGCCGCTACACCACCAACTCCTCAAAACTGCTTTAAATCCACTTTTTAGATGTACTACCTCATTTATAGCCCAAATAGTCCCTCAAAAATTTTAAAAGAAAAAATTACCAAAACACCCCCCGACTTATGTAATTTTATCAAAACACCCCCTAGCGGCCATCATCCCAAAAAATCTCAAAACTACTTTAAAATAATTTTTCAGATGTCTTAAACCCCTTTTCGACCAAAAAGTCCTTCAAAAAATTTATAGGAAAAATTACCAAAATACCCTCCTGCTAGGAGGCAAAATAAAAAAAAATCGCCCAAAAATCCTAAACCAGTGTTCAGATCGAGCACTTTAAAGTCGGCTCGGCCAAAAATAGTTATTGACTTCAGAACGGCCCAAAATGTTGAAAAATGAAACATCTCAACATCTTAGGGTCCTCATAAAATTTTTGCACGAAACCGCGTTAGTTTGATATTTTAAATTTCACCATAAATTTCCAAAATCATCGCATCTATTAGGCCCCTTTCTGACCTCTGAAAAATCCGAAATGTTTCCAGAGTACAGGTCTCCTAAAAATAATGAAGTCTCTTTTTTACAGTTTGACTAAATCTGACCCTAACTATTTTGAAAATTTTCAATTTGAAACAGATTAATTCATTTTCACTTTTAGTGACAAAAGCAGTCACTATTCACATCAAACTCACACACTAGTTCACCTTGTTTTTCACACATTCTTCTTCTTCCTCACATCTCCCATGACTGCACACACACCCACACAGTTCACCCACACCCAGTCATAATTACACCCAATTTCCTATTTCTATACCTACAATATACATCCCAACACCTTAATACACACATAAACACACCAGTAACACACACGCTTATGAACACACTGAAAAACACACACAAATACACACCACACACCCTGAAACCAACCACTTTCTTCCCCTTTTCATCCTAAATCCTTCTATACACCTCCATGCCTCTTTTACACAAAATTAGAACAAAAGTCCCCCCAACCTCACATACCCGAATATCTATCCATGTATAAGAACACCTTCATCCTTGCTTACACTCCTACAATTACACATTAGATTGTTAAAGGGACAAGGGTTTACCCTTAGGGGTTTTTTCCCCTCGAATCTTTCCCTTCTTCTCTTCCCTTTTCTTCTTCCTTTCAGTCCACGAGCTCCCTATATCTTTCTGATGATGCCGAAAATGGTTCGCTGCTACGTGGAGGTGCCACAAAGGATGCGGTCTGAGTCAGCTTCCAGATAGGCAACGCGAGAGACAGCAAGGACGGCGTAAGGGCCGAGGGCAAGGCTCCCCAGACAGGTCGCGAGGGCTGGCAGCGCCGCGCAAGCAGGGGGACGACGAACAGGGGTGACAGTCGACGGTCCGTGCAACTGGGGCGTAGCGTCGAGGGTTCGTGGACGTGAGCCTAAGCGTGTTTCTCTCACTAGAATTCTAGAGAGAATGTCATTTTAGAGAGAGAAAGTGAAGAGTCCAAATGAGAGAAAGATCCTTGAAAAAGCTCCAAAGTCCACTATTTATAGGCAAAAATGTGCATGTGTCATAAGTTGACATGTGTCACCCCCTGGGAACGACACGTCGCCAGGGGGCCAAAGCACTGATCCTCCGTTGGGACTGCCGGTCCCTAAGTTCGTGCTGCCCTGCCCTTGCGACGTCTCTCTGCCTTTCTGAGGAGACTGATCATGCCGCGGTAGCATGGTCAGAGTAGCCCGTTGCCCCAGCCTCCAGTCCAAGCCCTTACTGAATCCCACGGGCTGGCAGCGGTGGGGAAGACCCGACACCCAGCTGCCAGGTGGACTAGGCAAGATGCCCCTCCGGAGACCTGCTCCCATCTCGGAGTGACCCGGGGGTCATAGTCCTTAGGGGTGCCGACGCGAGCCCCCAGTGCCAGAGCACGTAGGCCAGTCACGCAGGCACCCTGGCGGAGATAGTGTCCCGGAGGAGTTGCCTATCCCGCTGCGAAGGGTCCCCGTGCCGGAGCACGGAGCGAAGTCCCCCTAGAATGAAGACGGCGATGGCTTTGAGGTTGTGAGCCCATCCCGTAAGCATATAACATGATTGTGGCGCATGGGCGCGGTGGAGTGCGGGCGACGAGGGTCGCAGAGTGACGTCCGAGCATCAAGGGTCGTTGCGTGGATGGCGCGTGACCGTGAGCAACGGTTGTCATGGCGACAGAGCGACCACAAGTGACGGTCGTCAAGATTACGAGCGACGGTCATCGCGACGAAGGAGCACGGCCGAGAGCGACGGTCGTCGCGACTATGGTCGTCGTGACAACGGAGCACGGTCGAGGGCGACGGTCGTCGCGACTACGGCGGAGCGCGGCCGCGAGCGATGGTCGTCGTGACAACGGAGCACAGTCGAGGGCAACAGTCGTCGCGACTATGGTGGAGAGCGGTCGGGAGCGACGGTCATCGCGACTATGACGGAGCGAGGTCGCGAGCGACGGTCATCGTGACTATGAGCGAGCGACGGCGAGCGAGGGTCGTTGCGGCAACGGAGCACGGCCGAGAGCGACAGTCGTTGCGACTACAGCGGAGCGCGGTCGTGAACAACGGTCGTCGGTCGTCAAGGCAGGTGGCTGACCCCCAAGGGTGGCCGACCCCTTGGGGTGGCCGACCCCCTAAGGGAGGCCGACCCCTTGGTGTGGCCAAACCCCAAGGGTGGCTGACCCCTTGGGGTGGCCGACCCCTTGAGGGAGGCTGACCCCTTGGGGTGGCCGACCCCTTGAGGGAGGCCGACCCCTTGGGGTGGCCGACCCCTTGAGGTGGAAGGCACGCCGAGGTCACTTCACGAGTGGTTTGCGTGACTTGAGCATGCGTTGCTTTGACCGGCTCTCGAGCGTTGAAAACTTGACCGCTGACTGGGCGATGTGTCGTGCAAAGTGGGTCCCTTAGCGGGTCCTGGGGTGCGACCAGAATAGGGTATGAACATAAGCCCCCTGCGTGTGGCGCGCGCGGAAGGGCAACCCAAGCGGGTATCGCACGCATGAACGATGTGGTTACAGCCCATCCT
This sequence comes from Escallonia herrerae, assembly GCA_033070095.1. Classification (NCBI taxonomy): domain Eukaryota; kingdom Viridiplantae; phylum Streptophyta; class Magnoliopsida; order Escalloniales; family Escalloniaceae; genus Escallonia; species Escallonia herrerae. Next base: position 127,637 of record JAVXUP010000288.1, read on the forward strand.
GCTGCGGGGGCCAGGGTCCCTGGTGATGAAGCCGGTGATGACGCTAAGCCCGTGTAGTAGTTTGATTGAGCTGGCGGTTGCGCTAGCCCGTGATGGCGCTCAGCCCATGCCGCAGTTTGATTGAGCCGGCGACGGCATACAGCCCGTCCCGCAGTTTGATTGAGCCGGCGACAGCACGAAGCCCGTCCTGCAGTTTGATTGAGCCGGCGATGGCGCTCAGCCCATGCCGCAGTTTGATTGAGTCGGTGATGGTGCTGGCCCATGATGGCGCTCAGTCCATGCCGCAGTTTGATTGAGCCTGCGACGGCATAGAGCCCGTCCCGCAGTTTGATTAAGCCGGCGACGGCACGAAGCTCGTCCCACAGTTTTATTGAGCCGGCGATGGCGCTAGCCCGTGATGGCGCTCAGCCCATGCCGCAGTTTGATTGAGCCGGCGACGGCATACAGCCCGTCCTGTAGTTTGATTGAGTCGGCGACGGCACGAAGCTCGTCCCACAGTTTGATTGAGCCGGCGATGGCGCTAGCCCGTGATGGCGCTCAGCCCATGCCGCAGTTTGATTGAGCCAGTGACGGCATACAGCCCGTCCCGCAGGGAGGGGTCCTCGTGCCGGAGCACTACGAGCGGAGCCCCCAGAATGCCGCACACTCCGGAGAGTGGGTCGAAGATCTTCCACGCCCATGGCGGGGGCGCATGGTGTGGTGAACGGGTGTTATGCCTGGAGGATTGTAGCATGGTCGTGGTGCATGCACATGGCGACGATTGTTGCGGGGACAATACTTGGTGCCGGAGCACATGTCATGAAAGTGGTGCGGCAACGAACGTCGCGAAGCAATACTTTGTGCCGGGGCACATGTGATAAGAATGGCGCATGGGTGCGGCGACGAAGGTCGCGGAGCATATACTTGGTGCCGTGGGCACGTATGATGAGAATGGCGCATGGGCGCGGCGACGAAGGTCGCGAAGCTAAAGTTGGTGCCGGGGGCATGCATGATGAGAATGCCGCACGGGCGTGGCGACGAACGTCGCGGAGCTATACTTGGTGCCGGGGGCACGTATCATGAAGATGGCGCACGGGCGCGACGACGAAGGTCGCGAAGCTAAAGTTGGTGCCGGGGGCACGCATGATGAGAATGGCGCACGGGCGCGGTGACGAACGTCACGGAGCTATACTCATGAAGATGGCGCACGGGCGCGGCGATGAACGTCGCGGAGCTAAAGTTGGTGCCGGGGGCACGCATGATGAGAATGGCGCACGGGCGCGGCGACGAACGTCGCGGAGCTATACTTGGTGCCGGGGGCACGTATCATGAAGATGGCGCACGGGCGCGGCGACGAACGTCGCGGAGCTAAAGTTGGTGCCGGGGGCACGCATGATGAGAATGGCGCACGGGCGCGGTGACGAACGTCGCGGAGCAATACCTGGTGCCTGGGGCACGCATCATAAGCATGGCGCCAGGGTGCGGCAACGACTGTCGCGGAGCTATACCTGGTGATGTCGTCATGGAAATTGTGCACGGTCGGTGACGAGGATCAAGTGACCATTGGCATTGAGCGCGCGTTGTAGAGAGCGCGATGAGTTGGCACGGGTGACGTGGATCGAGGAGACGGCACGCGGGCGACGGGGCCTATCGCGGAGCTGTCATGTGAATGAGTGTGATGAAGGTTGTAGAGGTGGCGCGCGGACGACGAGAGTCATGGAGTTGGAGGGCCCGCGACGAGAGTCGTAGAGCTGTCGCGCGGACGCGGGCGACGAAGGTCGCGGAGATGGCACGCGGGCGACAAGAGTCGCGAAGGAGCGCGGGTGACGGGAGCACGGAGCTGTAGCACTGACGCGAGCAACAAATGTGTGAGGGCGATGAGAGTTGTAGAGCCGCCGCGCGGACGCAACTAACGCAGGTGACAAGAGTTGCGAAAGGTGCGCAAGGCGCTGGTGGTGGGGGTCCGCGCAGAAGGTATGCAGGGCACTGGCGATGAGGGTCCGCACGGAAGGTATGCACGGTGCTGGCGACGTGGGTCGAGGAGGGAGCCCGAGTGACGAGCGATGAGGGTCGCAGAGATGGCGCCCGGGCGACGGGCAACTGGGATCGCAGAGACAGCCCCCGGGCGACTGGCAACGAGGGTTGCAGGAGGTGCGCACGGCGTTGGCGACGAGGGTCGTAGAGACGGGACCCAGGCGACGTGCAACTGGGATCGCAGAGACAGCCCCCGGGCGACTGGCAACGAGGGTTGTAGGAGGTGCGCACGGCGTTGGCGACGAGGGTCGTAGCGACGGCACCCAGGCGACGGGCAACTGGGATCGCAGAGACAGCCCCCGGGCGACTGGCAATGAGGGTTGCAGGAGGTGCGCACGGCGTTGGCGACGAGGGTCGTAGAGACGGCACCTAGGCGATGGGCAACTAGGAGTCGCTGAGTCGGCGCCCGGGCGATGGGCAAAGATTGTTGCAAAGACGGCGCCCGGGCGATGGACAGCGGGCCGAAGGTGTGGCGTTGTGGCTGTGGACGCTGAATGTGGAGGGCGCCCGGAGTTGGAGGGCCCGCGACGAGAGACGCAGAGCTGTCGCGCGGACGCGGGCGACGAAGGTCACGGAGATGGCACGCAGGCGACAAGAGTCGCGAAGGAGCGCGGGTGACGGGAGCACGGAGCTGTAGCACGGACGCGAGCAACAAATGTGTGAGGGCGATGAGAGTTGTAGAGCCGCCGCGCGGACACAACTAACGCAGGCGACAAAAGTTGCGAAAGGTGCACACGGCGTTAGTGGCGGGGGTCCGCGTAGAAGGTATGCAGGGCGCTGGCGATAAGGGTCCGCACGGAAGGTATGCACGGTGCTGGCGACGTGGGTCACGGAGGGTGCCCGGGTGACGAGCAATGAGGGTCGTAGAGATGGCGCCCGGGCGACGGGCAACTGGGATCGCAGAGACAGCCCCCGGGCGACTGGCAACGAGGGTTGCAGGAGGTGCGCACGGCGTTGGCGACGAGGGTTGTAGAGACGGCACCCAGGCGACGTGCAACTGGGATCGCAGAGACAGCCCCCGGGCGACTGGCAACGAGGGTTGCAGGAGGTGCGCACGGCGTTGGCGACGAGGGTCATAGCGACGGCACCCAGGCGACGGGCAACTGGGATGGCAGAGACAGCCCCTGGCGACTGGCAACGAGGGTTGCAGGAGGTGCGCACGGCATTGGCGACAAGGGTTGCAGAGACGGCACCCAGGCGACGGGCAGCTGGGATCGCAGAGACAGCCCCCGGGCTACTGGCAACGAGGGTTGCAGGAGGTGCGCACGGCATTGGCGACAAGGGTTGCAGAGACGGCACCCAGGCGACGGGCAGCTGGGATCGCAGAGACAGCCCCCGGGCGACTGGCAACGAGGGTTGCAGGAGGTGTGCACGGCGTTGGCGACGAGGTCGTAGTGACGGCACCCAGGCGACGGGCAACTGGGATGGCAGAGACAGCCCCTGGCGACTGGCAACGAGGGTTGCAGGAGGTGCGCACGGCGTTGGCGACGAGGGTTGTAGAGACGGCACCCAGGCGACGTGCAACTGGGATCGCAGAGACAGCCCCCGGGCGACTGGCAACGAGGGTTGCAGGAGGTGCGCACGGCGTTGGCGACGAGGGTCATAGCGACGGCACCCAGGCGACGGGCAACTGGGATGGCAGAGACAGCCCCTGGCGACTGGCAACGAGGGTTGCAGGAGGTGCGCACGGCATTGGCGACAAGGGTTACAGAGACGGCACCCAGGCGACGGGCAGCTGGGATCGCAGAGACAGCCCCCGGGCGACTGGCAACGAGGGTTGCAGGAGGTGCGCACGGCGTTGGCGACGAGGGTCGTAGAGACGGCACCCAGGCGACGGGCAACTGGGAGTCGCGGAGTCGGCGCCCGGGTGATGATGGGCAACGATTGTTGCGAAGACGGCGCCCGGGCGATGGGCAGCGGGCCGAAGGTGTTGCGTTGTGGCTGTGGAGGCTGAATGTGGTGTTGCCTTGTGAAAATGGTGGGTGCTTTTGTTAGCGTTGTGAAAATGGTGAAAATGTATTTTTCAAACCAAAAAAAGCAGCGAAACTAAAACAAAAAAAGGGGGGTTGCGCAAAGTGGGTCCGCTAGTGGGCCCTTGATTGCAACCAGAATAAGTTGGGAACATAGCCCCCTGTGTGCGGCGGGCGCGGAGTGGCAACCCTAGCGGGCGCCGCACGCATAAACACATAGTAAGATGTTGATGTCGTTTGGCCGAAAAGTTGTTGACATCATCTTTGAGTGACGAAGGCGGGCGACGAGGGTCGCGGTGACAGCCCCCGGGCGGCGAGGGGCACGAAGACAGCACCCGGACGACAAGCGACGAGGGTCGCGGAGACACCCCCCGGCGACGGCGTCGCGGAGACGGCGCCTCGGGCGACGAGCGGTGAGTGTTGCGAAGACGGCGCCCAGGCGACGGGCAACTGGGGGTCGCAGAGTCGACGCCCGGGCGACGCAAAGATGAAGTCCGGGTGACGGGCGCCGCAGAGATGAAGTATGGGCGACAAGGGTCGCGGAGATGATGTTCGGGCGACGGGCGTCGCGGAGGTGAAGTCCGGGCGACAGGCGCATGTGCGCGAGCGATGCACAGCGGTCAAGGTTGGAAAAAAAGAAATTTTTTTTTTTGCCTTAGCTTTGGGGATGTGTGGGAAAAAGAAAAAAAGAAAGAAGAATGAAGATGGAGAGGATGGCGCGGCGGCGGCAGGCTGCCGTGGGGCGGGGGAGAGGAGAGAGGTATGGTGGGGCTGAGGGGGTAGGCGGGGTAGCAGGGGGGGTTGGCGGGGTGGAGATGAAATAAGAAAGGGTCAGCGGCGCAACGCCTTCGGCCGTGCAATGCGGGCTTACGGGATCAGGGAAGAGGGAGAAAGAGAGGCCGAGGGGGGGGGTCCGGGTAGCAGGGGGGTCGGCGGGGTAGTGGGGTCGGCCAGGTGGGTTGCGGGGAGGGGCCAAAGCAGAGAAAAAAAGACGAAGGGAAAGAGAAGTCGGCGGCGGCCATGGCGCCGTGGGGCTTGCGGGTTCGGGGAAGAGGGAGAAAGAGAGAGAGAGGCCGAGGGGGGGGGGGTCGGCGGGGGGGGGGGTCGGTGGAGCAAGGTGGTCGGCGGGGTGGGGGGCTAAAGCGGAAGAAAAAGCAGAAGAAGGAGAAGAAGAAGAAGAGGAAGAAGAAGAAGAGGCCATCGTCGGCGGTGTGGGCTGCTGCGACGAGGTCAGCGGCGTGTGGGATCGTGAGGAGGGAGCTCGGCGAGAGAAAGAGATGCCGAGGAGGGGCCGCGGATGTGGCCGGGCGCGCAGGGAGGCCGAACTGCCGTTGGCGGCGCGAGGCAGGTGCGGCGCTAGGAGAAGAGAGAAAGAGAAGGGAAATTAGGGTTGGGTCAGGTCGGGTCAACGGGCGGGCGGGTTGACCCGTTCAAGCTGAATAAAACAAGAGAGGGGAAACGGGCCGGGGCAGGCGCGGGTCGGGGCTTTCGCGGTTCGGGTTCTGCCCATCTGGGCTGCTTTTGATTTTGACTTTGGAAATAAAAAATTGCAATGCAATTTTTTTTTTTTGTTGAGCCTATAAAAGGAGCATGAGAGGGGATGTAAAATTTGGAGGAAGAAATAATTTTGAGGTGAAAGGGAGAGAAAGAGGGAGGTTGGGGATTGATGAAAATTTTCGTGGAAAATTTTCTAAGTGTTGGAGAGAGCACCGGAGGGTGAAAAATTTTTGTGAAAATTTTTCTAAGTGTAGAATGAGGGTGATGACCCGACCGCGAAAAATGAAGAAATGTTTCTAAGTGTTGAAGAGTGACACGAGCGACGAGTGGAGTCGCGGGGGTGATGACTCGACCGCGAAAAATGAAGAAATTTTTCTAAGTGTCGAAGAGAGGGGAGGGTGCCGAGCGAAGTCGCGGGGGTGATGACCCGACCGCGAAAAATGAAGAAAATTTTCTAAGTGTCGAAGAGAGGGGAGGGCGCCGAGCGAAGTCGCGGGGGTGATGACCCGACCGCGAAAAATGAAGAAAATTTTCTAAGTGTCGAAGAGAGGGGAGGGCGCCGAGCGAAGTCGCGGGGGTGATGACCCGACCGCAAAAAATGAAGAAATTTTTCTAAGTGTCAAAGAGAGGGGAGGGCGCCAAGCGAAGTCGCGGGGGTGATGACCCGACCGCGAAAAATGAAGAAATTTTTCTAAGTGTCGAAGAGAGGGGAGGGCGCCGAGTGAAGTCACGGGGGTGATGACCCGACCGCGAAAAATAAAGAAATTTTTCTAAGTGTCGAAGAGAGGGGAGGGCGCCGAGTGAAGTCGCGGGGGTGATGACCCGACTGCGAAAAATGAAGAAATTTTTCTAAGTGTCGAAGAGAGGGGAGGGTGCCGAGCGAAGTCGCGGGGGTGATGACCCGACCGAGAAAAATGAAGAAATTTTTCTAAGTGTCGAAGACGGAGAGTGGAGCTCGGCGGTGGGTCGGCATCGACCACCGACTAAGTGACCGAGGCACGGGTGGGTTGGCAAGATGTGTTGCATGCATGCCCGCGAGGTCGCACTGCCTAAGGGGGATGTCGGCTGACGGAGTTGAGACTTAGTAACGTGGCTCGAGCCACCCCGCGCACCACGTATCAAGTCGCTGCAATGAGAGGCATGCAGAAGGGGTAGGGAGCTTGGCTTGCTTGGGGTAGGCAAGGGGTGAAGCCCCCAATGAAGTGAGACATAACACCAAGGGTGGTGCCAGTTGAACAATGTTAGCTTGAATATTCTCCAAGTCTGGAAATGACGGCCTCTTGGATGACTGGGTAGAGGATGTGACCGGTAGTTCTAGTAGCCATATGTTGCTGAGGCATGGTTGCGTGAGTGTGTCAAGCAAGGAATGAACTGCACTGTTGGTAGTCCTCATAGCCCTCCGCTGCACATGCATGGTGCCTGAGTCTGGAAGATATGCAGACTGCAACATGATGCTCACCTCCCCAGCGGAGTCGCCAAAATGATGATGCCGAAAATGGTTCGCTGCTACGTGGAGGTGCCACAAAGGATGCGGTCTGAGTAAGCTTCCAGATAGGCAACGCGGGAGACAGCAAGGACGGCGTAAGGGCCGAGGGCAAGGCTCCCCAGACAGGTCGCGAGGGCTGGCAGCGCCGCGCAAGCAGGGGGACGACGAACAGGGGCGACAGTCAACGGTCCGTGCAACTGGGGCGTAGCGTCGAGGGTTCGTGGACGTGAGCCTAAGCGTGTTTCTCTCACTAGAATTCCAGAGAGAATGTCATTTTAGAGAGAGAAAGTGAAGAGTCCAAATGAGAGAAAGATCCTTGAAAAAGCTCCAAAGTCCACTATTTATAGGCAAAAATGTGCATGTGTCATAAGTTGACATGTGTCACCCCCTGGGAACGACACGTCGCCAGGGGGCCAAAGCACTGATCCTCCGTTGGGACTGCCGGTCCCTAAGTTCGTGCTGCCCTGCCCTTGCGACATCTCTCTGCCTGTCTGAGGAGACTGATCATGCCGCGGTAGCATGGTCAGAGTAGCCCGTTGCCCCAGCCTCCAGTCCAAGCCCTTACTGAATCCCACGGGCCTGGCAGCGGTGGGGAAGACCCGACGCCCAGCTGCCAGGTGGACTAGGCAAGATGCCCTTCCGGAGACCTGCTCCCATCTCGGAGTGACCCGGGGGTCATAGTCCTTAGGGGTGCCGACGCGAGCCCCCAGTGCCAGAGCACGTAGGCCAGTCACGCAGGCACCCTGGCGGAGATAGTGTCCCGGAGGAGTCGCCTATCCCGCTGCGAAGGGTCCTCGTGCCGGAGCACGGAGCGAAGTCCCCCTAGAATGAAGATGGCGATGGCTTTGAGGTTGTGAGCCCATCCCGTAAGCATATAACATGATTGTGGCGCATGGGCGCGGTGGAGTGCGGGCGACGAGGGTCGCAGAGTGACGTCCGAGCAACAAGGGTCGTTGCGTGGATGGCGCGCGACCGTGAGCGACGGTTGTCATGGCGACAGAGCGACCACAAGTGACGGTCATCAAGATTACGAGCGACGGTCATCGCGACGAAGGAGCACGGCCGAGAGCGACGGTCGTCGCGACTATGGTTGTCGTGACAACGGAGCACGGTCGAGGGCGACGGTCGTCGCGACTACGGCTGAGCGCGGCCGCGAGCGATGGTCATCGTGACAATGGAGCACGGTCGAGGGCGACAGTCATCGCGACTATGGTGGAGAGCGGTCGCGAGCGACGGTCGTCGCGACTATGACGGAGCGTGGTCGCGAGCGACGGTCATCGTGACTATGAGCGAGCGATGGCGAGCGAGGGTCGTTGCGGCGACGGAGCACGGCCGAGAGCGACGGTCGTCGCGACTACAGCGGAGCGCAGTCGCGAACGACGGTCGTCGGTCGTCAAGGCAGGTGGCCGACCCCCAAGGATGGCCGACCCCTTGGGGTGGCCGACCCCTTGGTGTGGCCGAACCCCAAGGGTGGCCGACCCCTTGGGGTGGCTGACCCCTTGAGGGAGGCCGACCCCTTGGGGTGGCCGACCCCTTGAGGTGGAAGGCACGCCGAGGTCGCTTCACGAGCGGTTCACGTGACTTGAGCTTGCGTTGCTTTGACCGGCTCTCGAGCGTTGAAAACTTGACCGCTGACTGGGCGATGTGTCGTGCAAAGTGGGTCCCTTAGCGGGTCCTGGGGTGCGACCAGAATAGGGTATGAACACTTTCTCTGTTACTGTGGTGTTTTTCATCTTTCCTTATTTTTATTTTCCTCCCCCAACTTTCTATTCCTTTTCTTTTGTTTCTATTTCATCCACTCCCTTAATTTATATTTAGATTTCATTAGTCATCCGAGACTTTAGCTGGAGGTGGTCACATTATGACCACTTTCTCTCAAATTTTGACACCTAAGTGCAAACTTTTCAAATTACATTTTGGCCCCTTTACTTTGGAAAAATTACAATTTGACCCCAAGACCACATTAACCCCTCATTTAACCCCTAACACCTAATTATCACCAAAATGATGCTACTTAATAAAAAAAATGCATTCCGTTCACCATATTTTTTCAAAATTGCATTTCTGTCCTCTAACTTTCCAAAATTACATTTGAACCCCCAAGGCCACACTAACCCCTTATTAGCTCCCTAACACTTAATTATCACCCACATAATGCTACTTAATAAAATAGCCCTCCTTAATTAATCTAACTCACGGTTAGATTAATTTTTGATATCTTCAGGGTATTACAATCTACATGATCTTGTTCTTCCAAAATGTAGACATCTTGTATCCATGGTACCTTGACACATACTTCAAAGGTAACAACAGAGGACCTTAACAACTTTCTCAAAAGTATTGCAATGACTTGAGCTTTTAAAGACCGAATGGATATATTAGTTGTTCATGACCGAAAATAAGAAACTTCTAGTAAAAAGGAAAAAATGTGTTGCATGGGACAAGCTCATAAGCACTCAAGTATATATAAACTGAATGCAAAGTTTGTGACCTACTTCAAGATGGTTTGCCGCTTGTAGCTTTCAGAGTTGAAGAGAGAATGGCAAAAGCTAGGTTGCCAAATCAATCGTGACCTTGTGTTTTAGTAAAATCCAAAAATTTTGAATCACGAGGGGCATCACTACAAGAATAAGGCTTTTAGCGATGAGAAAATCCGTCTTTAAAAGCATATATCCATCGTTAAACATTTTGCGACAGAATTCCTAAAATCCATTGTCTAATATTGGACTTTCAGCGATGGGATGTTTTATACATTAGCGACGGACATTCCGTTGCTAATTGTATTTTTCATATTTTAATTTATTTTCTTTTTTTCAAAAATAATTTATCCGGTAAATATTTAGCGACGGAATAAACTTTTAAACAACGGATATTCAGTTGCTAAATACTCTTTTTAACGACGGAATATTCCGTCGTTAAAAGTGGAGATTTAGGAAAACTCTTTAGCGATGGAATAAATCCGCCGCTAAAGTCAATTTTTTAAAAAAAGTTTTTTATTTTTTTAATGCCCAAACCTGTAATCAAATTCAAGTCTCAACAACAAAGCACAATCCCCCAAATACACATTAGGGTTAAATAATTGCTGATCGATCAGTAATTATTTAATCCTACAACAGACACAAAACAACTATATAACTTTAAAAAATATTTACTATAGTGAAAAATAAAATGTACAAGCCGGGAACATGATACAATCGATTAGGGGAGGGGAGAAGAGTACAAGCCAAGAGGGGACGAGAGCGGGAAGGGGAGGGGGTACAAGCTGGGAGGGCAAGAGAGAGGACTCATCAGGGGTTGTCGAGTCCTGGATTTGGATCCTGCTGATCCAGAGACTGCTCGGCATGTCAGCAGCAGTGCCCTGCTGATCCTGCGCCCTGATAATCCTGAACACCTCCATAGGAATACGGTGGATCTCGTCCTCGTCCAACGGACACTGCACAGCCGATGCTGGCGTTTGTGGAGGGGAAGCAGGGGATGAGGACGCTCCTATCACGACACGTGCAGTCATGCTAGGCAAGCTGCATATGCGGCCTTTTGGCCGATTGACGACCTCCGATGTATCCAGTCATTGCTTCAACGCCCCAGTACTCGTACCCATACTTGTGGACACTGATGGCTGTCCAAACTGCTGCTCGGACCCCCTAAGCTGTTCATATGAGGCCTGCAAAAATAGTGATTTAAAGATATGTTAGGGCATTAACGCAACAAACATTGAAGACAAATACAAAAATTTAATACAGTTCAACAAATTGACTATCACTTACATTGATCCGCCGGGCAATACCTGAAACATAGTCCCCCGCCCGGTGCACCTCGTCCTTGTCCTTCTTCCTCACGTGCATCTGATTATACGTCAGAGCTATGACCTCATCTGCCTTCAGGTTTGGGTGCTCAACCGCATTCTTGTGTCGGATGACGCCGTGTGCCACCGACCCCCTCGTGTGCGTCGGATCTTTCTCAATTCTCAAATGCTCAATGCACAGTCAACAAAATTATATAAAGAATGAAATTGATATAAAGAAGTCTAACAATTAGAACTATTGACTACAAAGAATGAAGAGTCTCTATCGTATCATCACAGTAAATTATAAACAAAAACATTTGACCAATTCAAATAAATTGAATTGGATCTTTTGGTGAGCTCTATTTAGGTATGTGGTGTGATAATGTTTTCTAAATTCTTTTATGTTGATTACTTTGTCAAATATTATACCATATCTACACAACATCACTTATGGCTTTAAAAACAGGAAGTCTTTGAAGTAAATATGAGTTTGTTTCATGAACAATATGATTGAAGTTTTCAAGAAATGTTTAGAACAGACTTAACAAAAAGAAACATTGGCTTCTGGTCTGCGTTTACTCACGATTACCTTCAGCTCCCAAAGGGGAAACATGTGTTTTCATGATCATCCCTCTCACAGTTTCTAGATTATAACCTTAGGGCATAGATAGAGCATAAAGTCAAGACTCTTTGCTTTTCACACCAACACACGAGGGTTGGTGTGAGATCCAGAAATGGCCATTTATTTTCTTTTGGCAAGTCAAATCTCAGAACTTGGCATACCCTTTCCAGTTGCCACTATCTACAAGAGCATTGCAAACAGTGAAAGATGCAAACTGTGGACAAATAAGGCCTGTAACCAGTAATGCCATGCACAAAAAGAGACTAGCATCTATATGGTTTAATCTTGCTAAAAGGTGCAATGTGACAATGCTTACAGAATATGATTTCTAGAGATCCCTTAAGCTTTAAGCTTTAAGCTAAGCAGTCTGGGCTAGATCAAGATGCTACTGGTACTCACGTTAATACTCACAATCGTAAAGCTAACTTGAACTGTAGAGGTACAATATGAGCCAATCAGCATCTTGAGCCTAAGTCACTGAATTCTTTTGAAGCGGTCAACTCTTCATAAGAATTAGATTAGCCAAGCAGTTGCCATATATTTGTGTTTCATGTTACCACTCTAGGGAACGACTTCTTTATTCTCCTAGTAGGCAGATCTTTTCTCAAGACGTATGTACGACTAGTCTCAGTGCATGAACAAGTATTACCAAGCCCAGTCCATTGGCAGGCTACATGCATTTATCTAGCTATAAAAGGCACTGAAGATACTGCATTGCTAATGGATCTTCAACTTATTTGTCACCAGGACCTGATAATACTCTAGGAAACAAATGCACTCATAAAATATGTACGACGGTAGGAATTTTCAATTGCATTATGTTTTTTGGATAGGAGACAGTGAAGCCGTGATCCACCTATAAAAGTGATATGAGGATGGCACATCCTAATCGTTTTGCTTAAATCCTAATGATACGAGCTGCAGGCACATTCATAGTATGATGAAGTCGGAAGAGCGTACCACTCTTCCATACCCATTATAAAGCAATTAGCACACAAGCATACTGAAGTACTGAACATCCTGCCTTTTAATATGTCTAAAGAATCTCTTGCCTGTGAATTTAGCACGGAGAAATTTAGAAACTAAATAACCTTCTACAAAACTAGAAGGACTTAGCAGTTTCTGGATCAAATGGATTCAACATTACGTATAGACTCTACCTTAAGAGTTTTACAAAAGACAACATGTGTTGCCTTTACGACTCCTATTTTGGAAGGTTATAATAAGAGGCTGCGCCAAAACCCAAAACATCGAATAACATCACTTATGTTGCACATGTAGCACAGCAAACATTTGCAAGTTAGATGATTTGACAAAATGCAATGACTAATGGGATGCCATGTTGTAACCTTTTTGTACGTTTGAGCCCAAAAACTTATGCTTCTCATTTATTGAGTTGAAAACTATTTTCATGCATTTCAAGCAGATTAACAGCGAGTTTAAACTTTAAACAGGCTTTCCCTTGCTATCTTTTGGTTATTCTAACCTAAAGATATCAATACTGTGCCTAGCTGAATCTCACCCCTCCATCACTACTTATAGCAAGCTAGTACAGTAGCTTAGGAATGTTTAAACCTCCAGAATGTACATAATCCTCAAACTACTGACAAAGATCTTGCATTAGACAAGTCTTCATAGAACCAATCTAAGCTGTAGAAGTACCATAAAGTGAAGTTCAAAAAATCAGCCAAGCGTACCTTAAAAACACAAAAATCAGAAGGAATGTACTTACAACAGTAACAAATTTTACAATTTTGACTACTTCATCAACAAACGAAGAATAAACATCCTTATGGACATTCTTGTAAAATGAAATGAAGTGCACTTACGATGAATGTAGGTGGTGGCCAAGGTCTCAATACTGAAGTTGGCCGGAGTTGGACGGAGTTGTGGATCTAGGCATACTATGCTAGATTGATCTGGCCAGAGTTGGTGAGGTCGTGAGGGCCGGTGGCCGTGGCGCAGTGTCAGGGGGAGGATAGGGGTATCAAAGAAGGTATGGGTCACCGTAGAAGGGGGTCGCCGGAGGTGAGAACGCCGGTGAGTGAGAGATAAGAGACAAAGAGAGAAACAGGAGAAAGAAAGCAGATTTGATCTATTTAAAGGCGGACTTTTAGCGACAGAAATATTCTGTCACTAAAAGCCCGTGGTAAAAGTCCACTTTTAGAGACGAAATTTTTAGCGTTAAATTTTTTTAAAAAATCCATAAAAAATTATAAAATTCTCTAAAACAAATTAACGACGGCATAATCCGTTGGTAAAAAGTCCGTCAGTATAACCTTTTACCGACGGAATGTCTGTCGGTAAACTGTTTAACGATGGACATTTACTGAAGGTAAAACCCATCGCTGAAAGCTCTTTTAGCGACGGAATTCCTTCCGTCGCTAAAATTCCGTCACAAAAGTCATATTTTCTTGTAGTGCATTTGTAGCATCAAAATTTTGGCAAAATAGAAAAGAATGAAAAAGGGATATCCCTGCTAGGAATATCAAGGGCTGACATAGACCCATGAAGGAATGATGAGTTTTTTTTGTAGAAGCGCAATAATCATTTACCATATGGTTGCACAATCGACCGAGGGGCTGAAATATAAAGTTCAATATTGATTGGGCTTGTCATACCAGTCCATGAAGAAAAGTTCTAAGCTTTCGGTCTGAAGGGAAAATGTTATTGGGTTGAGACTTAATACGTGTAAAATGCCAACTTAAATTAACTTTAAATGGGTGACTTCCAAGTGATAACATAAAGCTTATCCCAAAACAGAAGTACTGTGCAAAACATGTATTCCTAGCCAATTTGAGGATAAAAGGGAAGCTGCTTCCACAGAAGCAACAGAGAGAGAGAGAGAGAGAGAGAGAGAGAGAGAGAGAGAGAGAGAGAGAGAGAGAGAGAGAGAGAGAGAGAGAGAGAGAGAGAGAGATTGGGGGAATTAGCTTCCAAAGAAAGTAGTCAAGGATTACCTTTTATTGGTTTCTCTCGGATCTCAAATATGGAGGTTTTTAGGTGACAGTTTTTCTCTCTACCCTCTGTATGTATGTTTTTCTTTTCTTTTCGTCCTTTTAATGTTTAATTGTAACAAATTTGGTGTATTAAGTCCCATTATATGGATTGCACCATACAATGATATCAAATATTTATGCACAAGTTGTTACTTTTTATTTGTGCTTTTTTTATTCAAGGTTGTCATAGATGTAATGAATAATTTAAATTGGGATATGAATCCACTTACAAAAAATAATAAACGTGTCATATACGTATGACGAGATTTAGTGACACAAGTTTTGCGTTAATCAATAGTACAAAAAATATGCCATCACCAACCTATAAAAATGGTTTAGGACTTTATCATGCATTGTGAAAACCATTAGGGCTCAAGGATTAAAACTTTCTCTCTTCATCTTCATGATTTTAATCATTAATATGAGCATCTTTGGAAGCAATCATTTGATTTAGAGCAAGCATTTTAAGTCATCGACTCTCTCATTCATTCATCGATTAGAACTTCAATTGTACACATCTCTTCACATGGAGAGCTTTAATTGTATAAACAGTTTCATTTGAATCAACCTGAGACAAAGCTTGGGATTTCAAACTTTGGAGCTTGGGGGTTGTCAAAGCTTGGTTCTTGGTTGGGAATTATATGGTGGTTAGGCCTTGACCCAAAGGCAAACCATATTAGTGGATTCTAAGGCTCTTGCAAGGACTTCTTTCAATAAGTGGATGTATGCTTTAGCATAGTTCAAGTGAACCAATTTAAATCTCCTTGTTAAGTATCTCTTAACATAATTTCTTTTTCTTATGGCACTATAATAATTTGATATTTGTAGTTAGCATATTAGTTAAATTTGTGTATTGAGTTGGTTAATGTGTGTGTGTGTGTGTGTGTGTGTGTGTGTGTGTGATTTAGTTTAAATTCTCTATTAATTTTCAAAAATCTTATTCTCGCACCCCACCCCCACCCTTACCCCGAGGTTATTTTACTGGTTTAAAACTACTATTGCAACTTGTTTGGAAAAGTAAAAATTGAATCATCGGATTTTTCAAAGATTGCATTGAGATCCACATTTAGCCTAAAAATCTTAAGAGTCCAATGGCTCATAGTCATTCAACTCCAAACTCTTATCTCCAATTCCCCATACGCCAAATCACTTCCCTCGAATGCGTCAATCTTTCTAAGATCCTCATTGACATATTGGAAGGGGCACTTGAGTTTGGCTCCTAAATTTAAATCCCTTTGAGTTTTTTGTACAGGGAGGGTGTCGATTTCTTGTCGATGGACATAACTTCCTCTTCTTTTTTTCGAATAAATGCACCTAGCACCTCATAGTTAGGGATCAATTGCACTCGACATCTACGCTTCTAATTTTGGCACTCAATTCCTTGTCCACTCCAAATCTTGGTTGCCAGCACCAAACTACGGTCATGAGGCCCTTTGATCACACGATTGTTAGTTTTGGCAAATGAGCCTTTTCGACAGTCAAATCCACCTGACATCCTAGTTAGCTTCAAATGGCACCAATTATGCACAGCTAACCCCCCATGTCATTTTTTCCAACAGCCACAATTGTCTCTCATTTCCCTCCATCGGTTACATAACACATACTATATGTGTATACACACCACACACATGCGCATGTGCACACATGTACACACGCGCAGACTCTAGTTACCAATTACAGTGTAGTAGAAAGCAGTCACAGCTCTAAAATGAATGACAAAGCTATGAGCAAACTATTTGATTTGAGATTTTTTATACATGATTCTTTTATGATTTTGTGATTTTAGGCATGTAGGGTAGATTGCGGAAAGTTTATGACATACTGAAACTAGGGCTTTCATTTTGGAGTTTCAGCTTGTGGAGATGACTTCCACTAGCAATTCAAACAATCATATGGAAAAATGATGTAGTTTCTATCGCGGAACTTCTCACATAAAACAAGCTTGGATGATGGACAACCCTAGAAGGTGGTTTGTTGGATTGTGCCAATTATAAGGTAATTTTATTACTTTCTTCTTTCAATTGGTGTGTAAAATTTGAAAATAATATGTTATTGTGCTTGTAGGAAATGTCTTGTGGATACTTTGAATAGATTGACCAAAGTTGTGTGAAAGAGAGAAAGAGCTTGGGAGGAAGATCTTTAAAAAATGGCAAAATTTGTGGCATGATTGTGGAGAAAAATAGAACGATTGAAGTTTTGAAGAAAAAAAATGAAAGTTTGGTAAAGATAATTAAGAACTTAACTCTGAAGACTAACACATATGCCAAAGTCGCTGAAGATTTTAGGCAGAAGATTAGGGTGCCAAAAACAAAAAGCTAAAGGAAGCCAATAACAATGGTAAAAATCATCTATCAGTTTGTTACTAGGCTTGGGTATTATTGTGTGGTTTGTGTTGCATATTGGGGACGCCAGTGTATTATTGGGGGTTCTTTATTGATATTGACACGTATGTAACCACTTTCCATCTATGAATATAAGGAATGATATGAAACTTTTCTTTCTTCTGTGTATCCAAGTGTAAATTACATCAAATGCCTACACATTCTAACAAATTGGCTGCACAATAAAAGGGTAAAAAGTTGCAACCAAAAGTGGCATTTGTACTTCGATCGTAATATATATACCATTACAACAAAGTGGCTACACAAAAAAAATGGTCCAAAGTTGGACAATGCACAAAAGAGCCGTAATATGAAAGGGTTACTACATACACAGCTGGCGTATTACAAAAGAATGCCTAATACATTTTATTCCACTGCACAAAACATGGCCTATTATGAAAGAGTGCCTAATGCATTCTATTACACTACACAAAAAATTGGCATATCACAAAAGAGTGCCTGATATTGCCCGGTATCATATATTTCACTCCTTGCAGCTTCTTCCCACTTTTTTTTTTCCTGTTTCGGGCCTGTAGAAGTGATGCTAATGACATTGTTTCCTGACCCTCGCATGTCAACCTTGATTCTTGGATCCTAACCCCACTGATTTGTATTGATCCTAGTTTAGGTTGTGAAACTGTTGGTGTCACTTGTACTGGGAAAATGTGAGTTTTGGAAAGCTTCAACTTGATCTTCATCTTGATAATTTCAAACAAGATATAAGTTTATAAGTTATAGCACCATACAACACTTATAAAGACTAAGAAATAAATGAAATAGCTTTTACCAGGGAGGTCACTTCCTCATATATATATATATATATATATATATATATATATATATATCTATCTTTGGCTGGAGCCAAATTGTTATCTACTGACTTCCTTTTGTTCTGCAATAAAACCACATGCACAACAATTAATATTCACATAATGGTCCAATCCAAATGAGTTAAAATCACACAATAACACTTACATTCCATCTTATTCTAGCAGATAATTCTGGGGGGTGAGGGGGAGGGGGTTAG
This sequence comes from Escallonia herrerae, assembly GCA_033070095.1. Taxonomy (NCBI): domain Eukaryota; kingdom Viridiplantae; phylum Streptophyta; class Magnoliopsida; order Escalloniales; family Escalloniaceae; genus Escallonia; species Escallonia herrerae. The sequence continues at coordinate 145,416 of JAVXUP010000288.1, forward strand.
AAAGAGGAGTTCTCTACACATTATACATACTAGTTCCAGGTGCACTTCTTGACATATACTTTTCACACAAACAAAGGGATTTATTAAGCAAATATATATATTGCAAACCAAAACAAAAATCGCAAGAAAGAAGGAATTTACGTCTTACATTCCTTTCAGCCATTTGCCTTCCACTTCTTGTACTTGCTTCAACATTGGTAGATGATTGTTGTTGGTTGAGTGCTTGCTGGAGCATGTGGCAGGATTGTCTGACTTGTAGCACCCCCATATCCACCAAGGTCAGTTTGGGTCCAGGGATCTTGTGGTTGAGGGCAATTTTCCCTTCCTCATTTCCTTCCTTAGTTGTGGTAGTCATTCTGTTATGCTTAGGATGTTTGCACCGCTGCACTTGATCCTTGTAAGCCCCCTCCTCAATTTTTTTATAGTACTAGCTCTTGGTTCATCTGCTTGCCTAGTCCTAGCATTATTTGGTCTACTAGGCTGGTAGCTCAAATCTAGGTAACAATATTGGGGGTAATCTTGTCTTGGGCCTCAAAGCATATTTCTTTGGGATAACACCCTTGTAGTACATTGTTGCCACATGATGTACACATGGGATGCCTGTTAAATCCGTGCCCTAGAGAAGCAACTGTGAGAATCCAAGTTAACTATGAATTAACCCTCTCTTGTTACACTGGCTTGGTAAATGCCTCTTTTAGACCAAGTTGCAGTAGCCTAACCAGCAGCCATCTTGATATTATCTAAGCCTTTTGTAACTTTAGGTGTAAAAGGGCCATCACCTAGTGTTTTCTTCATTGTTCCTTTTTGCACCATCATCATCTTCATAACATAGTCCCTAATCCTCTCAAGACACTGTATTATTGACTTGTCTCTTACATATAATATTTCACCTTGAAGCTCTCACATAGGTTATTTGACAATAGGTCATGCTTAAGGAAAGTCCCAAAGTATGACATATACCACTGTAAAGCTGGTCAATCTGCCTAACACTTCCAAGCTCCAGTTAATTTATTTTGCGTAGCAACAATTTTTATACGCAATAGTTAGCATCAATTTGCATGAGAGACATTTTATCAGCAACATTTAGTGACAATTTTGAAGCGGGGTACAGTAGAAAATTTATAATACTTAAAGGGATACACAAATAATTAAATTTAAAGATGGGACTATTGAATAATTAAAAGATATATATTTGATTTTTTTAGTCAAATCTCAATTTTTGGAAGCAAATCAGAGAGGGAACAAGGGAGGAGAATTAGGGAGAAATTAAGTATTACCTTAAGTTATATTTGGTTATAACAAGAAAGAGCACAATACTCTTTCGGTTACATGAGAGGGGGAGGGGGGATGGGCTACATGAGAGAGAGAGAGAGAGAGAGAGAGAGAGAGAGCAGTTGGAATCTGGCAAAAAAGGTTCATTTCGGGTAAGCTTCCATCCTGTTTCCTTCTTTTTAATTTCATGTTTTAGTGTATAGTGTTGGTAGTGTACAACTGTGTGTATAAAAAGGTGAAGAGGTGTGAAAATATTGAATGCATGTGTGTGCACTTCAACAGTGAAAGCATGTGCTAATTTGTGTGTATATTGGTGGCTACCGTGTTAATGTGAGTGAGGAACTAAAATGGCTACCAGGGAAGAAGGGTGAGTGCAGTGTGTAAGAGTGTGCGTGTGTTTGTGTTCAGTAAGAAGAGAAGCTATTGTCGTGACGCACTAGGTGTAGTCTGTGTTGTGTATGCAACTGTGTGTGTTTGTGTGAGTTTTGGGGGTGCCTTGAGGGAGTGATTGTGTGTGTTTTTAGGTGTAATGAGGGAGCAGAAAGGGCTGCACAGCTGCCATAAAACAGGTGTAGTGTATATGTGTGTAATAGGTTTTTGATGTGTGTGTATAAATGTAAGTAGATGATGGGTATTGAGTTTGTAGTGTGTGTTTATAAGTGGTGTAATGTGTTCATGTGTTCTGATATAGTATGTGTGCGTGTGTTATGATATAGTATGGGTTCATTGTAAAGAAGGGGGAGGAAGAAGATGAAGTGGAGAAGTGGGTTTGTGCAGTAGAGTGATACACTGTGCACATGGCTGTGGGATAGGTTACAGTGGTTTTAAATTGTTTAAATTTCATAGAAAGCTTCTTATGGTAGTATTATAATTACCATAAAAATTTTATATTTTTCTCGATTGTTTATTATTTTTAATAATTTCTATAATTTTAGTTATTCTAAAATTTATCTTGAATCTTTAAAATTCATATTAAATTCCATAAAAACTATAATAATGTTCTTATAATTTAAGGAAGTTTTAGTATTAGTTTCAAAAGTTTTAGAGTTTATTTAGTACTTTTATCTGTATTGCATTTGATTTATCGAAATTGATGATTTTAAAATGGTTTCGATGCTTTTTAAATTCTGATTTCAGTTGTCATATTTTCCATAAATATTTTGAAGTTGTTATAAAATTATGGGACTTTAATTTGAGAGAGAAATATAATGGCTATTTATGGACTTTTATTGCCTTTAAAGAAAATATTTAAAATAAAAATATTTGAAAATTCAAAAATGCATATTTTAACTTGTTAAGCTTTTTTAAGCCACAAAAGTATTTTATAAATATTTGTAAATTTTTGTGTCATTAATAAGTTTCGAGGTGTGTGTGGGGTTCCACGCTGGGTTTGGCCGTACGAGCTACCCATTTTGATTTGGTTTGTGTTGAGAGTGTCAGAGTGAGCAACATTTAAGAAATTAGTATTAGGTTCATAGTTTTATGAGATCAGATTCTATTCTGATAACTAAAATTTTAATTTAGGTTAATTCAAGGATTTTTTTAACAAGGTTGAGTAGCATTGCATAACTTGGATCATGATAAGAGATTTTTATCCAAAACCTAACTCCTTGAATTTGATTTTGTGTATTTTACTCTAATTCATTATCAAATTTATTTGGACTCTACTATGTGAATACAAGAATGCATTAATTGCCTTTAAAACCGTACTTTGAGCCTTAAGTGTTCATTGAAAATCCTTATCAAAGCTCATAATTTATTACTCATCGAGCATCGATTTACACATTGAATTAGCGGTTATTGTATTTTGTGTATTGATATGAGATAGTGTATTGAGGCGTTATAAGGATGGTTTGTATTGGGGGTGATATAAGGATGACTTATTTACTGCAGGAGATGTCAGTACCTTGATGGACTAGCTAGTGTACATATGCATATGTAGTTGCCATTTCATCCGCAATCGCCTGAATCTCGAGATGTTCTTCAAACCAATCATAGACTTTATTGAGATAGGTGGGACTCCCCCTCCGAGAACCGTATCTGAGACTTTCATCTCGTACAGCTCAAGCAAAAACACCCAAATACTAGTTGGGACAGATATATAATTGAAAGTTTGAAACTTCTTAATCTCGGAAGATACGAAGGAAGAAAAATCCGAAAACTCTTTTTTGTTTGTGGCGATAATACCAAAATATCAAGTTGGCTCAGTTGTCTTTATCTTGATTCTTAAGGGCCTCTTGAATCCTCTTATTAATATGAAAATTCTTCTCAGATATATTCCTCACTATGTTGACTCATTCTTCTTCTTTGGGCCGCTTTACCATCTGAGCAGCTTTCTTTTTCCATCTCATGATAAAAGAGAATATTGACTCCCTTAGCTCCTGCTTGGTGGTCTCTAAGTCTCTATCGGTGATGTCTAAATCTACATTGTACTGATATAGATTCTCAAAATCGCGTACTACATCTTCCCACGTCCGGGCTAGGGCTTCCTCTAGGGTAAGGAACCATTTAGAGGTGACTCTTGTCAAGGTGCATTAAAATAGCTAGATTAACTAATTCTGGCTGACCCCGTAGGGGGGGGGGCAACGCATGCATATACATCTTGATATGGATATTAGGGTCCGTGGTTCCATCAAACTTATCCGTATCAAGCATCTTGAACTTGGGTGACAATGAGTTATGGGGTTTAGGTGAATGCACTGAGGTCTAATGGGTCATTTGCCTTTCTCATTCGGGTAATCCAGGACTCAACTATGACCAATTTATCCTTTCATTCTGGGCAGCGGGTTTTCCTTCATCATCTTCTGATTCACATTTTCCTTCAAAATTGGCTTTCTTTTTATCCTCTTTCATCTGAACTTTACACTTATCTTTTTGTTCCTTTTTACCCCTCTTCTTCAGGTTTTTTTATGTCCTCGGAGGTCCATGCCTACTGATCTACCAGGGCTGCAAAATTGGCTTAAAAATCCTTCTATATTTCGCCAATGATACGAACCAAATCTGCCAATTGTGGGTATTCTTCGGCCATTAGGGTTTGTGTGAAGTTTCCAAATTAATCTCAATAACAACCTATTTTAGCCTTAACTGTATAAAGAATTATGAAATTTTAGGCACATAGATGACACATACAGAACTGACAGGTTTATACCCTATAGGGATATGAAGATGACTAACTGCAAAGTTCTAACTAACCATCAGGTTACCAAGTGGGTTAACTGTCTTGTGGTCAGTGAACCATTTTGGGATTTTTAAAAATTTTGGAGAGGATAGGGTGCTGGCTAACTATTCCCTCCGTCCCTAAAATATCGATCACTTTTACTTTGCATGCATATTAAAGATTTTAGTTATGTATTGTGTTTTTTCCGTTTTACCCTTTAGAGAGAGGGGAGAAGAAAATGGGCCGTGAAATATGAAATTGGTTGGTAGAGTGTTAAATGTTGAGATAGAAATAGAATAAAAAATTGTAAAGTGGTGGGCCAGGAGAGAGAAAATGAGTTGGTAGAAAGTTAAATGTGGAGAGAGAAATAGAATAAAAAAAGTATAAAAAGGGTAAATGTGTAAACATACCTACAAAATCTTTCTTAATTTGGAAGTGATCAATTTTTGTGGGACGACCCAAAAAGGAAAGATGATCAATTATTAAGGGATGGATGGAGTATTTGATAACCTCGGGAGTTAACCGGCTGATTAGTCAGTGCATTTAGAGGTTTGGAGGCCTGTATAACTCTGAAAAGTCAGGGCCCTGACTAACCATCTCGTAACCTAGTGGGTAAATTGATCGGTTACTCAGTAAATGAGATGTTTTGGACTTTAAAATTTTTTGGGGAGGTCAGGCTCCTGACTAACCTCCTGGTTTTTCAGTGGATTAAACAGCCAGTGGATCAGTGGGTTGGAGGGTCTAAGCATTAACCAGCCAGTTTGAATTTGCAAGGATAACACTTAAGTAACCATCGGGTTACCAGGATGACAAACCGGCCGGTTAGTCAGAGTCTTCCCTTTTTTCACGAGATTACCAGCTAGCTTATAGAATATTGGTTAGTTTCCCTGACAATATGCCATAGGTCAAAACTGGCATTCTCCCAGAAAAAGGGTAGAACACTGAAAAATGGTCCGGGTGTATGGTTTTTATCTCAACATAAATGTAAGGTCACTCCATCGGCTTGACTTGTACGATATATCTTCCACCCGTAATTAAGGTAGTTAACAATGGGTGATCACCAGTACGTGTACTTAAGTCGTTTATTATACCAAGAAACCAGGAGGCCCATTTAGTTCTAGGACTTGAAGGTGAGAGTATAGCCGAATTCGTAGTCTAGTCTTCTCTTGTTTTTTAGTCTCAAGTGGAGTCTAAAATCCCTACACCCGAAAAAAGGGTCTAAAATTTAGGATTTGCCATCTTATTTCATTAAACAAAGACAAATAAGAAAAAGCCTAAAAATGACTCTATAATGTCCATAGGACTACTGATCAAATGAAAATAAAGAAATAGGTTCGGGACTACGTTATACCACATGAAGGTGTTTGACACCCATCATACCTTTTGGGTCTCTACTTTATTTTTATTGATTTTTGGCCTTAAACACGTAAAATATGCAATTTAAAAGAAACCCTAATCCTGATTTTACATTATTGGTTTGAATTCAACAACAGGGGTGAAATGGCCTCTGGTTGGACAAACCAAAATATAAACCATTGCAGTTTGACTCGGACCCTACAGGAGGCTACCTACACTTTGGTCTTAGACACGAACTAAGAAAAGAAATGACAGGACTCTATTTTGATAGTGTTAGCCCTACGGTTGGATAACCTAGGCTTACATTTAGTTTTAATAATAACAACACATTTATCATCTTCTAATGTATGCTTTGAGTGGATTCTTAGTAGGTATACACATACACACTCATGACGACTCTTTGAGAAGTTGGATATGTAGGTTAAAACCGAAGAAGCTTAAAGCTATTGTGGACATGCTATGGAAGCTTCATCAAGTCCAATGCCAAAGAGTAATAAAGAATGCATAGGCTAAGTTACAATGAATTATGATTAATCTTTACTATTATGTAACTAGTCTTGGTTTGATGCTGAGACTGATGAGTATGACCTAAATGACCTTAGGACACCTTTTGCATTGCATGTGAGTTCATAACCTTTTACACAAATATTGTTCTTGAAAATGAGTGAATTTTGGAGCTCACTCAAATTTTTTCTAGATTGTTTTTGAAGCTACTCTTTTCATATTTTGAAAAAAAATTTCATTAGCTTTCCAAAGCAAAAAACGGCACTTCAATCTGATTTTCTAAAGAAAGTTATACCCAAAGTAAGAAATGAGGTTTCGTGAGGCAATCGAGAAATGGGGAGTAAAGGAATGCAATCGACTACATTGTGAATCCAATTAAATTTATTGACCATTGGGTGAAAAAAACAAGCCAAATCTTCCTATAATGATTAGTTTTGCCCAAAATTAGGCCAAATCTTCCCATAATAACTATATTTTATATCCACCCTATAAAAATGATTTGGGGCTTCATCATACACCATAGAAACCACATTCTAAGCCTCCATTCATTAGAAAAACATCAAGGCTCATAGATTCAATTTTTCTCTCTTTATCTTCATGATTTTACATCATTAAAGACAGCATCTTTGTGAACAATTTTTTGATTGGGAGTAATCATTCTTCAAGTTATCAATTCTCTTAGCTCTCTATCATACTAGAGCTTTATTGGTACTCATTTTCTTTCAAGAGCGTTTCTTTGTACACAATTGATCTTTGTAAAAGGATTGTGATCAAGGCTTAGGTTTGTCAAGTCTTGGGTGAGCTTTTTGGATACAAAGCTTGTAAAAATGATTGTGATCAAGGCTTAGGTTTGTCAAGTATTGGGTGAACTTTGTGGACCCAAGGCATGTGCTTGGTGTGGGGATATCACTAAGTGTTGTAAGCATTTTGATGTTGACTCAGAAGAAGATTATTGCTAGTGGATTTTAGTACTCTCCAAGGGACTTCCTTGAAAAGGTGGATGTAGGCTTGAGGGTACTTCAAGTGGAACCATATAAATCTCCTTGTCAAGTATCTCTAACTAAATTTCTTTACTTATTACTTTATAATTGCTTGAGATTGTGTAGTTAGAATCTTCATTGAGCTATTGATTGGTATGATTGAGATTCATAATTGTGCTTAGTTTAAATTCTCCATTATCTTTCAAAAGCCCTATTCAAACCCCCTATAGGATTGTTTTATTGGTTTAAGATAGTTTTTGTGTAATGGAATGTGATCCAAAGGAAAGGAATTACTCTAGACTTCTATATTAAATTAGCCTAGAAAGCAATAAATATACCTTGTGAGTGTGCTTGCTTAGAGAATTGAAACATGCTTTGTGAAGGATCCATGATGCAAGTGATTTGAGAGTATATAAAAATGAATATGAAGTGCTAAATTCTTTTAAGAAATGATCTGCCACTTCTAAAAGCAATAGTATAAAAGCTCTAGGGTGAAAAAGCTTGTTCGCTAAATGTAGCCCAAAGACTTTATTTATAGAGGTCTGGGGCACCAAAAAATGATAAAGGTGACGAGCTCAATGTATGATCTAGAGATAAAGCAGAATATTTGATAAAAATTGAATTTATTCATAGCATAATTTTTTAATATTTTTTCAGGAATCTGCCCCTAATTGAGTAATTATCTCTGATTTAATCAATTGCCATGTACTCCACCCGTCCCACATAAATTGATTGCTTTTTTTTTGCATGCAGATTAATAATTTAGGTGATATATTATGTGTTTCCTATAATACCCTTTGGAGAGAAGAGGGAAAAAAGTGACCACGAGAGAGAAAATGAGTTAGTGGAGTGTTAAGTGTGGTGGAGAGAGTAATAAAATAAAAAGTATAAGAAAGTGGGCCAGGAGAGAAAAATAAAATAAGTTGGTGGAGAGTTAAATGTGGAGAGAGAAATAAAAAAAAGTGTTAGAGGGTAAATATATAAAAATACCTACAAAATATTTCTTAATTTGAAAAGAGAGCAATTTTTGTAGGAAGGGCAAAAAAAAATATATGATCAATTTTTGTGGGACGGAGGGAGTGCCAGATTAGAGAATTATCTCTATAATTCATATAAATTAAGGATTAAATAACTTGCATCAAGGATAAATCACAAATAATATGAAATCTTCTAAATAAAACACTATTGACATATGGACTGGACTCTAATTGGACTAGACTGAGCCCAATTACTAACAGGACAACCGGATTGGAAAACTGCACTATCTATTGAGCTGGACTGGACAACTAGACTGGACTAATTAATGGACCAGATTAAATTGATTTAAGTATAAAAAATATTAGTAGGCCTACACCAATGATAATGAACCTTAATTAATAATACAACCCAATCATTATATAAATTAAATTGACTATAAAGGGGTGTCCACACTTATCATTTTGAACTTGCCATATGGGGCCCTTGAGTAGTCTGCCCTGCCCTGGAGTAGTCCTCGCCATGCCCAGCAAATATTTCTTTTTGAGGAGAATTCACTAAATCTTGGTATGTTAGTATTCGCTAACTCGTTTTGGTCAGGTGGGCCAAGTTGAACATGCTGATACTTTAAAAGCCCATGCCACTCGATAAGTTCAGACCGCAAAGGTCAAACCAATTTAGCTGGTGTAGTGATTTTACCTCTTTGCTGCCACCTCACCAAAATTTGATGTAAAGCAAGTCTAACTGTTTGTAGACATATTTAGAAACTTTGAATGCTTGCATATGACTGACAAAAAGAGATGACAAATAGAACAGTTCATCCAGCCTTGTTGAGGAGGCAACTTTTCTATCCTACACAACAGTTCTATACTTGTTTCAACAAATGCCCAAAAGCTTCTTTCACGTGGCTAACTACATGTAGACTAGTTCCAAGTAAGTGCACATTTGATGTCAAATACAAAGCCCAAGATTATTGTTGTATATTTAATAACAACATCGGGCATGTTTTCAGTACATATAAGACAAAAGTTATGGTTTATTTATTTTTTGTCGGAGTCATCATGGTAAAAATCCAGAAGAATCATCAAGATTTCACAGCCAACGAATTTTTTCTTGAAAAGACAAGAGAGTCATATTTAAATAATACTCCATCCATCCCTAAAAGATCGATCCATTTGACTTTGCACGTATATTAAGGATTTAGGTTATATATTGTGTGTCTTTCTCATTTTCCCTTTAGAGAGAGGGGGAAGAAAGTAGGCTATGAGAGAAAAAATTGGTTGGTAGAGTGTTAAATGTGGAGAGAGAAATATAATAAAAAAGTGTAAAGTGGTGGGCCAGAAGAGAGAAAATGAGTTGGTAGAGAATTAAATGTGGTGAGAGAAATAGAATAAAAAAAGTATAAAAGGGTAAATATTTAAAAATACCTACAGAATCTTTCGTAATTTGGAAGTGATCAATTTTAGTGGGACGGCCCAAAAAGGAAATATTATCAGTTCTTTAGGGATGGAGGGAGTAACTGATTTGGATGGAGCTACGGTCCCTAATTGTTGTTGTATATACTTTCTGATTCTTGTGCTTTAAGGGCATTAGCTAAAAGAGCTTCTGCATAAAGAATAAAAAAAGTACGTTGACAAGAGATCTACTGGATAAAGTCCATGAAAGGGAACACATTTGTTAGCTCTATGGTCAGACAACCTATAGACAACCTACGCTTACATATTTTCTGGATGACAACAACACATTGATTATGTTATAAGGTGTTCTTTGAGTGGATTCTTAGCATGTATATACATACACACTCATGAAGACACAATTTAGAAGTTGGATACGTGGATTAAAGTCAAAGGAGCTTAAATCTATGGTAGAGATGCTAAGAAAGCTTCATTAAGTCCAATGTCAAAAAATAACAAAGAATGGATATAATAAGTTACTTTCATAATGATTGATCTATACTATTATGTAACTAGTCATGGTTTGATCCTAAAATGACCTTGGGAGACCTTGCGCGTTGCATGTGAGTTCATAATCTTTCACACAAGTGTGTTTCAAGAAAATGGGTAATGTTGGAGCTAACTCATATTTTCTCAAAACTATTTTTGAAGCTAATATTTTCATATTATGATTAAACTTTTCATTCGATTTCCAACACAAAAAATGATGCTTCAATCTAATTTTCTATAGAAAGTTAGCCCACAATGAGAAAGATAGTTTCATGCGGCAGTTGACCAGTACAAATGACTGCATTTCAAAGCCGCAGGGTAATACAGTCGACTGCATTACGATATGATCGACTGCATTGTCAGAATTTTAGCCCCAACGGTTAGTTTGGAGGAATATAGTCGATTGCATTAGCCATTTTGGCACATCTAACGACAAATCTTCCTATTACAACTATATTCCATATCCTCCCTATATAAATGATTTGGGGCTTCATCATGTACCACAAAAATCACATTCTAAACCTATATTCATTAGAAAAAATCAAGGCTTAGATTAACGTTTTCTTTACTCATTTTCATGATTTTACATTATTAAATAGATTTTTTTGTGAGTGATTTTTTGATTGAGAGTGAACATTCTTCAGGTCATCATCTCTCATTTCTTTACTGTACTAGAAATTTATTTGCACTCATTTCCTTTCAAGAGCATTTCTTTGTACGCAATTGATCGTTGTAAAAGGATTGTGATCAAGGCTTAGATTTGTCAACTCTTAGTTAAGCTTTGTAGACTCAAGGCTTGTTCTTTAATTAGGGATAACATCAAGTGTTTGTAAGGGATTTGATCTTGATCCGAAAGAAGATTGTTGCTAGTGGATTTTTGTTGCTCTTGCATAGGACTTCCTTAAAGAGGTAGATGTAGGCTTAAAGTTAGTTCAAGCTGAACCATTTAAATCTCATTGTTAAATATCTCTAATTCTATCTCTTTACTTATTTCCTTATAATTGTTTGAGATTGTGTAGTTAAGATCATGATTGACATTTGTTCATTGGTTTTGTTGAGATTCACAATTATGTTTAGTTTAAGTTCTCTATTAATTTTCAAAAACCCTTTTCACACCCCCTCTAGGATTGTTTTATTGGTTTCAAAATTATTTGGTTAGGGAACTAATAATAAGCCCTGAAAGAAAACCAATGTAACATACTGCCTGATAAGGTTAAGAATATGAGCTGGAAAACCAATATATGTGGCTTAGCTTTGAGGTAATCCCGATGAATTTCACCATAAGCTTTTCGCATGTCAATTTTAAAGCTTTAAGAGTCTCAGATCCATTTTTTCAGTCGAATGTGATTGGTAAAGTTCTTGGGCTATATTATGTTGCCGAGCTTCTATTTTTGGGGATGAAGGTATTTTGAGAAGATGACACGAGTAAACTCATCACATTCTCGGGCTATGGTCCAAAGGTGTTACGAAGACTGATGGGTCAAAAGTCACTTGTATTGAAGGCCGCTAGATAATGACAATGAATGCTATAGATGTGCTATTTTCCATGACTACGTGACCAGAATATCGGAAAGAAAAACCCATTTTGCTCCATTTCTTTTCCTACCAATGGCCAAGGTTGTTTATTTACAATGCTTGAATTCCATTTACACCAAGGGCTTTAAGAGGTGGCAATTCAAGTATATATGTGTGCACTTTAATATCTTTAGATGGTAAGTTAGTTGAGCTAACTATTTGGTGTCGAGATGAATTGCAAGAGCTAAAATAGAGGGATAATTCTACCTGAGAATTCATGTGCCATTGAGTGTTCGGAAAATATTCTTGAAGAGATTTTAATCAGTTTAATAATGGTTGAAATGCAGTTTTTGCCTTGTTCAATTGTACTTGCCGCATGAAAAAGTTTGTATTAGGATCTCCAACTATCAACTATTTTCCTTTGACTTTTGAGCCTAGTGTGTTTTCCTTGCAGCTCAAAGGCCAATTTAGGTGATGAAAATCTTTACGAAACACGTGAATGTTTTATGGCTAGAGAACTTTCTTTGATTTTGTCACAGTTGGCACAATTGGTCTAAATTTGTCAAGCTAAGTGGCCAAAAGTATTTGATTTTATAAAGACGAGTGTATTTGACAAGTTTCAGGGATGATTGAGCCACATGACTTTAAATTCTAAAAGTCCTTTCCAATCCGGATAGTCCAATTAACACCTTAAGGAGCGCGGCCGAAGCATCAAATTCCTTGGTCGTAACTCGAGGCATTGAGGAATAGAGTAAAGCAGGTACGATCGTAAAATTCTCTAATAAATTTCCCTTAATGTGCATGCTATACCTTCTCTATTGTGCGAACAAGGCACCCATCTAGATTATCTACATAATTCCCAAGAGAACAAGAAATCTTTAAGCAGACTCTGTCCAAGATTATCAAACTAGTGGGCTCCACACTTGTTTTTCGAATCAAGAAATTTGTTAAAGTCTCATGTGAGTAGAAGAGTGCCTTAAATGGGAATGAGAATGGAGAGCAGTCTATGCAACAAAGCCACTTTTATTTTTGGCTAAATAAGGTAACCGTATGCGAGCTCCTCAGTCCATAAGGGGCCACTATAGTATGAGATTTGCAATAGCCAAAAAAATTTTGTCTCGATAAAGCCCACACCATAAGTCGAGTCTTTGCAACCAATCCAAAGACCTCATCTTGAAACCTTTAGAATCAATACTAGCGACTGTAACATCCCGGAATTTTCTGGAAGGTTAACGCTCACTCGATCATTTACACTACGACAATGATATCCTCAAGCTCAACCTAATTAGAACCACCAGTCTGTCAGAGCAACTAAAACATCAAATAAGACAATACTCTAAATTTACTGTCTCAATTCAAATACCAAGTCTAAGTCTAAGTCTAAAAACTTTAAACAATAGTATTTACCCACGTAGGGGTTCTAATGATGAATACCAAAAAATCTAATTCCTTCGCTTTCGCTTGCTCGGCTCTAATCCCTATTCAGGTAACCTACTGCTAGCTGTCACCTGCGGAAAGGAAGTCAAAGGGGAGTGAGCTTTCGAGAGCCCAGTAAGGTCGCACAAAGATTTAAAAATAAGAAAAATTATACGAACGATTTGACATTTAAACCAATAGAAAATTTTGAAAGCAGAGAAACAGAGCGATTCAAACAATCTTTCTATATACAATCAAATGATAATTTTAAAAGGGTTTTCAAAGAAAACCACATTATTTCAATATAAACAATACATGGATGAGTATCAACTCAGTTCACTTAAATCGATAACAATTTTTTTAAATACTTAAAGTGCAATAAATATAAATAGAAAACGTTGAACATGAGCAGTACAGAAGCAAAGCCACCCCGGCAGTGCTCGATCGCTTTACATATGCATATGTACACTGACTAGTCCATCTAGGTACTAGTAAAACCCATCCAACAGACCATCCTTATAACGCCAACGATACAGACCATCCTTATGGCTCCCAAGTTACTAACTCATGTCAACATTGAGAAGGATTAAACTACAATTGAAAATGCTTTTCGATCAGCGAATTCAATAAATAGATGAGCATGAAAAGAGATAAGTACAACTCAAAATATGTATTTTATGATGGTCAGATCAATAAACATACGAGAATGAAACATGAATTCCGAACGATCGCTATCAGGCTCATATTAGGTTTTCATGGACAGTTTCAAAACAAATGCTTTTTATTTCAAACACAGAAATCAACAGTCAATGTATTTTGTAAAGCTGTTATTACAAACATTTGAAACAGAATAATGAAATGGGGTTCGGAGAGAAATCCTTACCTCGGTCCAAGGTAAACAGTGCTACCAAACCTGGATAAAAATATCTGAATGAACCTAAATCGACAATTTATTTGTTAGAACACAAAATGTGATCAATACGCTATAAACCCTATATCATCTACCCACCACGTGCTCACTTCTAAACCCGAAATCGTTCAACTCAAAATGCGCCTCGCACGCGGCCAACCTAGCTAACCGAGAACCCGGTACACTCTTTAATGCGTAACAATATTCTAAATTTAGTATAAATTACAATAAAATACTTTTGTAGTTTAAAACATTATAAAAAGTTAAAATATGAATTTTCTAAATTTGTTTTGAATATTTTTGAATTAAAATAATTTCCTTAAACCCAATAATAGCCATAATTACTTCTAGCTGCAAGTCCCATAATTTTTATAATAGCTTTAGAATACTTATAAAAATTAAAGAAATTAAAATCAGAATTTAAAAGGCATCAAAACTAGTTTTAGAATGTTTGTTTTACTAAAATCAATGCGATACGGAAATCATAGTAAATCAACTCCAAAAATCATCAAATTCAAACTGAGTCTTATTTATATCATAAAGACATTATCATAATTTTTCCCAGAATATTTTCTGGGTTTAAAGGCTCCAAAATAATTTTACCATTCAAAAATTGCAGAAAATACTAAAAATACATACGATGTCAAAAAAATATGAAAATTTTACAGTAATTCTAATATTGCTCTATGATCCTTCCTGTAAAGTTTCAACATTTTTTGACAAGTTTACAATACCCAACAGCCATGTTGTACAACTGTACAAGCACAGTGTACTGTTCACGCAGAACACAGCTACTGTTCATCATCTTCTTCTCTTCTTTCAGCTTCTGTACAAACCCAGAATGAACACAGTTCACACATATGGCTGTCCCTCCCACTTTCCTTTCCTTGTAAGACCCACATCATACACTACACTCACCTTATACATTACACCTGCAAGATTTCATCTTCACAGTTATTTTACAAACCGCAGCACAGCCATTGCAGTGGCTTCTTCTACTAGCTCATTCTCTTGCTTACACCCTCCACACACAACGCATTCATGCACATAAACACTCAGTTGTTGTTGGCTTTCTTGCTCATAATACACACACACACACACACACACACACACACACTCTCTCTCTCTCACAGCACTTGGCTGAACCACCTTTTACACCTACTCTCACAGCTTGCCATTTTGGCAACTTCACCACATATTCCTCACCATTTCACTCACCAAGACGAACATATATACACCTGTGGACACATTATATAAACACACATATATTCCACTTACCCATTACCTTCAACAACAAAACCACATATAAATATCCCTTCCAAATACCCACTGCCTCCAAGTTAATCAGCTAATCTACAAACCCAGAAGAATATCATGCATCAGCCCCTATGGCTGCCCTTTCTTCATGCAAAACACACAGCCATCACAGCTTTTCCCCTTCCTTTTTGTCACTACCCACACACAGTTTACTCCATATCACAGCTCCTTGCATCACACAAAAAAAGAAACCCACTTTACACACACATAAGCACACACAAAACAAATGGGTATACTACCTTACGGCAGTACCCTTTTTCCACGCAGCCCCCTCACTCACGCTGAACACACAGTTTCATATACACTCTCATGTAGTCCAGCAAATGAAACTTTCCCAACCTCACGACTATCGTGCCCTCTTCTACATGCATTTACACAGCCATGGCAGTACCTTTATCTTCCCCATTTTACACCGCTACACGCACACAAAGGAAACACAAACACATCACACTAACGCTGCCATTACGGCAGCTCCTCCATCCCCTTCGGCATGTACCCCAAAAACTCTCCATACTCCCACGCAAAAAATAGCATAGCAACAGTCCCTTTTAAGCACAAATGCAGAAACCATCACCCTCGGCCAACACCGAACCCATACACACAAGCACACTGCTGGATTTTTCAGCCTTACCTTTTTGCTCATGCACACAGAAAAACCCACATGATCTCCCAAGTTCTCTCACGTCCCCCAACCCCTTAAATCTATGAGAAGTTAAATCACAGGAAAAGGTTTTAAAAGAAAAGCTTACCTGAAGAATTACACCCAAGTAGCCGGAGAAAAATATCCCTTTGATCTCTTCCTTGAAGATCTCTCTCTCAATATCTCTCTATCCCTTTTTCTCTCTCTCGGCAATGGTTGTGGCGGCTGAAGGAGTTTTGGGCGGATTGTCATATATTGCTATATATTTATACCTAAAATAAAACCCTAGTTATAAAAAGACAAGAAAACCCTTCTCATCTTTTTTTTGTCGCTAAATCTCTTACCCGAATTTATCATCTCGAAAATGGTTCAACAATATATCTATATGATAAATTATGCGTTAAGAAAATTATCAACTGTTTATTACGCTATCTTGGTCGACAAAACGTCGCTAATAATAAGCGCACTGGTACTAAAAATAAATTTGTCGCTAAAAATATATCAATGCTAAGAAAATTAATTTGTCGCTAAAATACTTGTCGACATTTAAGCATAAAAATATATTGTCTTTAAAATTTTCCAAAACTATCATTTATGCTAATTATCACTAATTACCTCAATCAATGTCACTTAAAATTACCATCTTTAATACATAACTTACGGTTCTTCAAACATTCGTTGCTAAAGGTTGCCGCTAAAATTTCACTCGCAGAAATCGACGCTAAATCCTGCGCATAAAAGTCATCGCTTAATAACAAATTATCCGGCTAGGCCATACCAAGGTTTGGGGTGTTACATTCTCCCCCACTTATAAAAATTTCGTCCTCGAAATTTTACTTACTTATGATATCGAAGCACTACGCTTTCACTAGGTAACTCTCAAACGAAGATGCACCAAATTTGTTTTTTCACATAGCCTAAAAAATATTAGTCAAATATCGATAACAGCTCAGCAGCCTCACAACTTATGATTCAAATTATAACTTAAGATGTCATACCTCAGAGTCAAACAATATATGAGTCTCTAATAAATTATCCAGGCGTGTACCTGGCACCATATCATTGGACGTCGTAGCATCCTGAGCCGACGTAGCAAAAAGTCTGGCCGATGTACTAGGCTTCTGTCCCTATTGACTCTGACCTGCTCCCGGACGAGATGACCTACTCATAGCTAAGCTAGCTGTAGGTACGAAGCTGGGGGCTGATTGATTCTCCCATACTAAAGGACAATTTCGAACTTGATGTTCTACACTACCACATTTGAAACATCCTCCAGTAAGTCTATAGTATGGTTTATCCCCATGGTTCCTTCCACATATAGGACACAGAACTGCTGAGAGACCTGACCTAGCACTCTGAACTGATCTAGCTCCAGCGCTCTGTGCTCCACTAAACCCAGCACTCTGCCCTGACCTAATTCCCTGTGTCTGTCCCATCTTCTGATTCTGAGCACTCTGTCGTGCTATAGAAGAGAATTGTTGACGCTTTTCAGTCTCTGAAGTTCTACTCTCTTCTTTATCTCGCTTCTGACCACCTTGCCATTGTTCAATTCTTTTCTTATTGTTTGACTTGGACTGTTCCAATGCACGTGCCAAATCAACACACTCTACGTAGCTCGATAAACGTGCAAAAATCACCCCATCTCTCAATCCTGGCTTAAGTCCCCATTCAAACTTTTGACATCTATCCGCCTCAGTAGGTAACATCCTAGCTGCAAACCTCGCCAGACGTGAGAACCACACCTCAAATTCATCCACTGTCTCCTGATCCGCTTGTGTCACGTTGGCAAATTCCCTCAACATTTGCTCACGATAGCTCACAGAAAAGTACCTATTGTCAAACAGTTCCTTAAATCGTTCCCAAGTCAGCTCAGTCTTCTGCTGAGGATTCATACCACTCTCTACCATCTTCCACCACTGATCGGCCTCACCCCTCAGCCTATACACCGCAAATTCTAACTTCTGTTTCTCGGTACATCGTATGGCTCGAAAGACCTTCTCCATCTCCGCAATCCAAGCCTCTGCCTCCATAGGGTCCACTGATCCACTAAAAATTTAAGCATTCTGCTTGTTAAATTCACTTAAGGTACTTCCCTCCTGAGGTTGTGGTTGCGGGTGAATGGGGTTTTGTATACCTTGCGGCTGATTAACCAAATGTTGGGCCATGAATGCCAGAATCTGATTCATGGTATTCAACGCTGCAGCCATGGGTTATGGGTTTTGCTCTTGTTGCTTAACATGGGGTACTTCCCTAATTGGGATTTCCTGATCTCCACTACGACCCCCAACGCGACCTCCCCGGCCCCTGGCTTGCTCTCCGCGACCCCTGGTTCCAGCTCTACGAGTGTGTGCCATGCTATAACAAATAAACTTCTATCAGAGTCTGCAAACACCTTTTATAAATGACTATGAAAATTTTAAAATTTCTAATAATATATTTTATCAGGTACATCTTCATCAAAAAGATTTCATATATTTAACCACTGGTAAGGTTCACTAATTTATCAAATCTTTCCCTAACTCTAATATCGAAACCTAGGCTTCCTCTCATAAGTTTCTAAAGTCTACAGAATCATAAACCTATGCTCGATCAATTGTTCGCCTAGGTTCGAGTCTACAGAATCATATAACCAAGCTCTGATACCAACTGTAACAACCCGGAATTTTCTGGAAGGTTAACGCTCACTCAATCATTTACATTACGACAATGATATCCTCAAACTCAACCTAATTAGAACCACCAGTCTGTCAGAGCAACTAAAACATCAAATAAGACAATACTCTAAATTTACTGTCTCAATTCAAATACCAAGTCTAAGTCTAAGTCTAAGTCTAAAAAATTTAAACAATAGTATTTACCCACGTAGGGGTTCTAATGATGAATACCAAAAAATCTAATTCCTTCGCTTTCGCTTGCTCGGCTCTAATCCCTATTCAGGTAACCTATTGCTGGCTGTCACTTGCGGAAAGGAAGTCAAAGGGGAGTGAGCTTTCGAGAGCCCAGTAAGGTCGCACAAAGATTTAAAAATAAGAAAAACGATACGAACGATTTGACATTTAAACCAATAGAAAATTTTGAAAGCAGAGAAACAGAGCGATTCAAACAATCTTTCTATATACAATCAAATGATAATTTTAAAAGGGTTTTCAAAGCAAACCACATTATTTCAATATAAACAACACATGGATGAGTATCAACTCAGTTCACTTAAATCGATAACCATTTTTTTAAACACTTGAAGTGCAATAAATATAAATAGAAAACGTTGAACATGAGCAGTACAGAAGCAAAGCCACCCCGGCAGTGCTCGATCGCTTTACATATGCATATGTACACTCACTAGTCCATCTAGGTACTAGTAAAACCCATCCAACAGACCATCCTTATACTTCCAACGATACAGACCATCCTTATGGCTCCCAAGTTACTAACTCATGTCAACATTGAGAAGGATTAAACTACAATTGAAAATGCTTTTCGATCAGCGAATTCAATAAATAGATGAGCATGAAAAGAGATAAGTACAACTCAAAATATGTATTTTATGATGGTCAGATCAATAAACATACGAGAATGAAACATGAATTCCGAACGATCGCTATCAGGCTCAAATTAGGTTTTCATGGACAGTTTCAAAACAAACGCTTTTTATTTCAAACACAGAAATCAACAGTCAATGTATTTTGTAAAGCTGTTATTACAAACATTTGAAACAGAATAACGAAATGGGGTTCGGAGAGAAATCCTTACCTCGGTCCAAGGTAAACAGTGCTACCAAACCTGGATAAAAATATCTGAATGAACCTAAATCGACAATTTATTTGTTAGAACACAAAATATGATCAATACACTATAAACCCTATATCATCTACCCACCACGTGCTCACTTCTAAACCCGAAATCGTTTAACTCAAAACGCGCCTCGCACGCGGCCAACCTAGCTAACCGAAAACCCGGTACGCTCTTTAATGCGTAACAATATTCTAAATTTAGTATAAATTACAATAAAATACTTTTATAGTTTAAAACATTATAAAAAGTTAAAATATGAATTTTCTGAAATTTGATTTTGAATATTTTTGAATTAAAATAATTTCCTTAAACCCAATAATAGCCATAATTACTTCCAGCTGTAAAATAAGTGCCATAATTTTTATAACAGCTTTAGAATACTTATAAATATTAAATAAATTAAAATCAGAATTTAAAAGACATCAAAACTATTTTTAGGATGTTTCTTTTTCTAAAATCAATGCGATACGGAAATCATAGCAAATCAACTCCAAAAATCATCAAATTCAAACTGAGTCTTATTTATATCATAAAGACATTATCATAATTTTTCCCAGAACATTTTCTGGGTTTAAAGGCTCCAAAATAATTTTACCATTTGAAAATTGCAGAAAATACTAAAAATACATACGATGTCAGAAAAATATGAAATTTTTACAGTAATTCTAATATTGTTCTATGATCAACATTTTTGACAAGTTTACGATACCCAACAGCCATGTTGTACAACTGTGCAAGCACAGTGTACTGTTCACGCAGAACACCGCTACTGTTCATCGTCTTCTTCTCTTCTTTCAGCTTCTGTACAAACCCAGAATGCACACAGTTCACACATATGGCTGTCCCTCCCACTTTCCTTACCTTGTAAGACCCACATCATACACTACACTCACCTTATACATTACACCTGCAAGATTTCATCTTCACAGTTATTTTACAAACCACAGCACAGCCACTGCAGTGGCTTCTTCTACTAGCTCATTCTCTTGCTTACACCCTCCACACACAACGCATTCACTCACATAAACACTTAGTAGCTGTTGCCTTTCTTGCTCATAATACACACACACACACACACACACACACACACACACTCTCTCTCTCTCTCTCTCTCTTTCTCTCACAGCACTTGGCTGAACCACCTTTTACACCTACTCTCACAGCTTGCCATTTTGGCAACTTCACCACATATTCCTCACTTGTTCACTCACCAAGACGAACATATATACACCTGTGGACACATTATATAAACACACATATATTCCACTTACCCATTACCTTCAACAACAAAACCACATATAAATATCCCTTCCAAATACCCACTGCCTCCAAGTTGATCAGCTAATCTACAAACCCAGAAGAATATCATGCAT
This sequence comes from Escallonia herrerae, assembly GCA_033070095.1. Lineage (NCBI taxonomy): Eukaryota > Viridiplantae > Streptophyta > Magnoliopsida > Escalloniales > Escalloniaceae > Escallonia > Escallonia herrerae. Next base: position 166,566 of record JAVXUP010000288.1, read on the forward strand.
CAGCCCCCATGGCTGCCCTTTCTTCATGCAAAACACACAGCCATCACAGCTGTTCCCCTTCCTTTTTGCCACTACCCACACACAGTTTACTCCATATCACAGCTCCTCGCATCACACAAAAAAAGAAACCCACTTTACACACACATAAGCACACACAAAACAAATGGGTATACTACCTTACGGCAGTACCCTTTTTCCACGCAGCCCCCTCACTCACGCTGAACACACAGTTTCATATACACTCTCATGTAGTCCAGCAAATGAAACTTTCCCAACCTCACGACTATCGTGCCCTCTTCTACATGCATTTACACAGCCATGGCAGTACCTTTATCTTCCCCATTTTACACCGCTACACGCACACAAAGGAAACACAAACACATCACACTAACGCTGCCATTACGGCAGCTCCTCCATCCCCTTCGGCATGTACCCCAAAAACTCTCCATACTCCCACGCAAAAAATAACATAGCAACAGTCCCTTTTAGGCACAAATGCAGAAACCATCACCCCCGGCCAACACCGAACCCATACACACAAGCACACGACTGGATTTTTCAGCCTTACCTTTTTGCTCATGCACACAGAAAAACCCACATGATCTCCCAAGTTCTCTCACGTCCCCCAACCCTTTAAATCTATGAGAAGTTAAATCACAGGGAAAGGTTTTAAAAGAAAAGCTTACCTGAAGAATTTCACCCAAGTAGCCGGAGAAAAATATCCCTTTGATCTCTTCCTTGAAGATCTCTCTCTCAATATCTCTCTATCCCTTTTTCTCTCTCTCGGCAATGGTTGTGGCAGCTGAAGGAGTTTTGGGCGGATTGTCAGATATTGCTATATAATTATACCTAAAATAAAACCCTAGTTATAAAAAGACAAGAAAACCCTTCTCATCTTTTTTTTTGTCGCTAAATCTCCTACTTGAATTTATCATCCCAAAAATGGTCCAACAATATATCTCTATGATAAATTATGCATTAAGAAAATTATCAACTGTTTATTACATTATCTCGATCGACAAAACGTCGCTAATAATAAGCGCACCGGTACTAAAAATAAATTTGTCGCTAAAAATATATCAATGCTAAGAAAATTAATTTATCGCTAAAATACTTGTCGACATTTAAGCATAAAAATATATCGTCTTTAAAAATTTCCAAAACTATCATTTACGCTAATTATCACTAATTACCTCAATCAATGTCACTTAAAATTGCCATCTTTAATACATAGCTTACGGTTCTTCAAACATTCGTTGCTAAAGGTTGCCGCTAAAATTTCACTCGCAGAAATCGACGCTAAATCCTGCGCATAAAAGTCATCGCTTAATAACAAATTATCCGGCTAGGCCATACCAAGGTTTGGGGTGTTACAGCGACAGATAGAAATCTCAATCTTGCATACTTTGACCAAAAATTGAAAAACTTGCTTTGGTTTCAGAGACAAAATAATTGTAAAGGAAGAAGCGTAGAGGCAAGGGATTTTGCTGCATGAACATTTGAGATCGCTTGAAACCTCAACAATTCTAGGGAAAGGAATTCATTTATTGCTTGGGTTTTTGCGCGGACAACCGTCAAACAGAATTCGACTGCAAGGATGAGACAGTGGGCAGCCACTTACATCAAAGTTGCTTTAGAACGAGACTTTAAGGGCTTGAGAGCTCATCTGCATAAGGGTAAAACTAGGACTTGATTTTTCTCGTGTGGATTAAATTTTTGAAGGTTGTAAGAGCCTAACTGGGTAGGAATGGTGTGTTTTCAAAATTTTGGTTCCAAAGCTTACCAGAGTAGGAGTTAAGTAAGGTAAGTTTTCGGTATTCAAGATTTACAATGCATTTATCTTGACTGTGATTCCAATTGTCTCAGATTAACAATGATAATAATGAGGAAGAGTTTTTAAGTCCCGAAATTTGGAAGCATGGTACCCATGAAAGTACGAAGCAAGAAGTGATATCGGCAATAGGGAGCAGCTCATACTAAGTTCTTGTAAAGTAGCACAGAAGAGTGAATAGTGCATTAGATGCAAGATGAGTCAGCTCTGGTTTGGGGCGTTTATGCGAGTTTTCAGGGCCAAGAGAAAGAACTTGATATGATTTTTATTTCTCCGAAACATCACTAGATAGTTTTACGATCTACACTGAATGGCAGTAACCGTTTGGGGCTACCCTCACCAAAACATAATCTACTATACTGGTCTGCCCCTGGGACGAGTGCAATCATAGAGCCTTCATCAGTTGAGTTGACAAATTCAAGAGAAATATACATGGTTCCTCTTTATAAGATAACAACAATGGGGTTCAATTTCATGAAGGATTTCTTTATACTCGGGATCTTGCAGTATCATATACAGTTCGAGCAGTTTATGGTACATCCAGTGGTTCTCGTGAGGGAGTCCATAGACACCTCTATTATTTCAGATGGTGGAGCTCTTAATATGTCGGCTACGTAAAATATTTTTTTTTATCATTTTCAACAAGAGTACAGACACGTAGTACACTGAGAACTGCACAGGATAGTGTCTGAAGAGAGACACGTTCATCGGGGAAGAAAGCGTAAATGTTAGACAGTTATTAAATATGCCGCTAGTCATCAATGACAATATGACAAAGTTAGGCAGTTTGATGTGAATTGGCAGGAAACAAGAATTGTATAAAATTGCGCGGGAGGACAGCTGTCAACAAAAATGAGACAATCGACAGTAGTGATTGATGAACAGTTCCCATGAGTGCATGAAGATAGACAGCTGTTAGCAAAAGATAAGATGGTCGACAGCAGCAATTGATAAACCGTTTTCACAAATACACAAAGGTGAACAGTTGTCAACACAGGCAGAATGATTGATAATAACGGTTAGCAAATAGGCTGCATGAAAAAGGACAAGTGTCGACAAGAGCAAGGTGGTCGATGATGACGGTTGATAAACCACTCTTAGCAAGGGATAGGAATGAACAGTTATGGGCAATTGAAGAACGGTTGCAAGCAAGTGGGTATAAAATAAGGGGAGGGCAATAGAACAAGAGGTCGTCAATTCACAAACAAACCTTACTTGAAGAAATCAAGTCTGGATTGCAACCAATTAGCTTTTCTTTTCTCTTTGTCAAGTTTCTGTATGATCTACTTTGTATCGATTGATTGTCTAGTACGTTGTTGTACTTATGTTCATTGTGTTGTAAGAATAGTGTTTGTTTTAATGGGCGCATCATTTATAGTCTCGTTTGAAAATTTTTCCTTAGTAAGTTTCCATTTTTAATGAAGTCTCAGGCACTAGAGGCAAAAAAATCCCAGATTGTTAATCGTTTATATTGTGGGTGTACAAATCGACTGTGAGTTGTCCAATATCGCAAACATTGGCACGGCCGGTGGGACACTTATAGCTAAAAAGGGAACCAATGTCAAGTGCACGTAGTAATGCTATGAGACTGAACGACACCAATAATGGCACTGAAACACATGCTGCAACAATGCTAGCAATTAGGGTGAGGTAAGCAGCAATCAGGCCACTACTGGGGTGAATTGGAATGATAATACGAACACTAATGCTCAGAATTAGGAAGCACTAACGTGGAAAGTGCCAATGATGGCACAAGCCTTAATGCTGAGATGCTGGCTACCAATTAGAATGGTCAAACTTTGAGCCAAACGATGAATTCGGCTAGTTCATCAACACAAGCATTTACGGCTATGATGTCTTAGTTCGTAACTATCGTGCGAAACTAGAATGGTGCCTTGGCTGATTTGGCTAAATTGAAACAATTTTTAGGAGAAAGTGCCAAGCAATTCTTAGAAAGGATTAAGGCCTCTAAGAATAAATGCCATTTCTAAATGCCAAAGTCAAAATTGGTGAACGTAGCTCTTAATGGCCTAGATCTTAAAATTAGAGAGAAATTTTAGGGCATGGAATTTAGAAATGTTTCTGAGCTATCTTCTAGAGTGACTCGATATGAAACAATGTTGAGGGAAGAGCAGGTTAAAAGGAATTTATCAATAGGGACCTTTTTTCAAGTTCCTGTCGATTTGGAGATAGATGCTGCAGAAATGATTGGGAAGAAACCAATTACTTGTCATCTGTTGATTAAAGTTAGGAACCCTATTAGCTTACCTTCAAAACAGCCCACCAAATTGAATCTATCATCCGCACTGTAGAAATATTTGTTTGACCTTAATCAGGCAGATCAAATCGTTGATCACCTTTTGAAGATTAAATACTTCCGGCTTCAAGGCCCCCTTAGGGACCTAAAGGATAAGAAAGCTAAATTTTGTAAGTGGCACAATACCATTAGTCATAATACTAATAATTGTGTGATTTTTTGAAATACGGTGCAAGATCCAATTGAAGCAGTATTGTTAAAGTTCATCTATAAAGATGAAGATGTGATGAAGGTTGGCAGTGACCCTTTTTCGGAGATGGCGCTCGACATTAACATGGTATCCGTCGACTATAGTCCAATCGAGTGTTCATCAGGTAATGAGAGTTGAGAGGAAGACAACTTCAAAGTCAGGAAACCATTAGAGATGAGTATTGGTAGAAACAAGACAAAAGGAAAATTGGTGAAGGCTAATGAAAGTTTTAGTTTTAACATGGAGGTGAATACCAACTGTGGCAGAAATCCAAAAGAAAGAATCATCTCGGCTGAGAAGGAATCTAGTTCCAACAAAGACAACTAGTTGCTAAAACTTGGAACCTCCATCTCAAAATGGCCAAGTGGGGAGATGGTTTGTCAAAATTATGGTTATTCAAATAGATGGTCAAAAAATATGTGGCAAAAAGAATAAATGATAGAGTGCTTGACAGACAAAAAGAATGTCATAAGAAGACTATTGAAGAAGAGCTAGACACAACAGAGTTTCCCTACTCAGCAAAAGTGTGAGTTTTAGGCAGCCAAATATGGCTAATCAAGTGATATACCAAAATAATATCAAGCTAGGGCATTTCATCCAAAGGATAATGAAACCAAGATTTGGAGCGTTTGATCCCAGATATATGTATGTATGTGTGTGTCCAAAATCCACAAAGGTAAGAATCCTATAATGGCTGGCTATAGAGATGAGCCAAAAATGATGACTCAATATCGAAGTGAGCCAAAGATGATTAAACCAAAAGTGCCAATTGATAAGCCATGGCACATAGTGGGTCAAGAGAAGTTTCCACTTCCAAGAACCAACAAAAATTTGAGCAGAACTCAAAAATGAATAGTCTAAAGAAAATTCGCCACCATATTACGGAGAGAATTCAAAATTCAGCAGGCTCAAATCAACCATAAGAAGTGGATGTGGACCAGGGGGTAGATTGTGAGGATATGGCTAGGAAAACACAGCAAAAACCTAAAGGAGAAGCAATACTACATATGGTTTGTGAAAATTGAGATTCAGATTTTAAGATGGTTAGGAAATTTAAGGAAGCTAAGGAACCATCGATTGATAAGAGAATCAAAAAAGAGTCAGAGGTTGAGGTTTCATGTAAAAAGGATGAAGCAAAAGGAGGTTTGACGACTGTGAAGGATAAGAAGGTATAAGTAAAAAGGAAGCTACTTTTCTGGCGAACATGAGGTTAGTATCGACTGGAATATGGTATTTATATTTCCCTTCACCTTTGAGGTGAAAGGGGAGCAACTTTCACAAAACAAAGATGATGTAGAGGAAAGCAATGCCCTAGCGCCTAATAGCTTTACCCTTGAAAAGAAGGAGAATGCATTTGATGAGGCAAAACAAGAATATTCTAATAGAGGCATCATCATCAATTATAGGAATCAAGTCATTCTGACCAGACTAGACCCACAGAAGACTAGGCATTTGAAGCCCTTGTTCATTTTCACATTGATGGATGGTCAACCAATGACCAGAGCCTTGGTAAAAAAATGGTGCTATGGTGAACATTCTGCCCACTAGAATATTGAGAAAATTGTGAAATGATGTGAAAGATTTGATCACATATGAGATTATGGTATGCAATTTTGGTAGGGGGCATCTCAAGACCAAAGGATGTGGTCCCGATAAATCTCACGGTAGGAAAGAAGACAAAGATGTCACCATTCTTTATCATTGACTCCTCGTCAAGTTTTATTGCTTTGCTTAGAAAGGGCTGGATTCGTATCAGTAGTTGCATACCGTCTTCACTTCACCACGTGCTGATATTCTAAAGGGAGGAACATAATGATAAAAAAGTGGCGGAACTGGTTTCGACAGATAATAAACCGTTCCTAACTAATTCAAACTACGTCGAAGCAAAATTCTTTCAGTGAGGGATAAAGCCATTTGTGCTAGCTGATAATGGAGTGGTAACGTATGGACAAGGTGTTGATTGTAAAAAATCTAAAGTTGATTGCATCCAGGTGGGAGAGCAAGTAGCTGGACCTAGCATCAGAAGGTCCTTGCCTAGTAATCACAAAGATGATTGTTGATGGATAGCTACAATAATAAAGAATTTGACGAAGTGGGCAGAAGAAGATTTTTCCACCATGGATCGAGGGAATGAAGAAGATGTTAAAAGATGGAAGGTAAACCAATAACGGTTGATGCTGTAGATAAGAATAAGATAGGGCAAGATGCAATAGCAGCGACCTTCAAAAAACTGATGATTTATGCCATGGAAAAAGAATGGCAAAGTTGTCTTTAATCGATTGGGCGGAGTGCGTAGAAGATGATGGAAAGATTGATTAAGTGGAGTCTAGTTACAGGATCTTAGAATAGCGCCAGTAAAGTTAGATGATTTGAAAGTGGAGGTACAAGATGTAGAGGTGAACTTGGGGAAAGAGTCTGATCCACAGCCTATCTTTGTTAGCACTCGATTACCAGAAGGAGTGCGAAAGCATGTTCTTAAACTGGTTAGAAGTTACAAAGATTGCTTAGCAAGGAGCTAGAAGAAATGCTTGGCTTGGACACGAAGCTAGTGGAACATAGGTTGCCGATCAAGCAAGGATTTAAACCATTTATACTGGCACCTAGGAAGATGTCAAACAAAGTGATGCTGCTAGGGAAAGAGGAAATCGAGCAGCTGATCAAGGCGAGGTTCATACTACTAACCAGGTATGTTGAATAGATGTCCAATACAGTTACTAGGCTAAAGATAAACGACAAGCTAAGAGTATTCGTTGATTTAGAAATTTAAATACTGCCACTCCTAAAGACCAATATGCTATGTCTGTTGTCAATTTATTAGTTGATTAAGCGTCAAAGCATGCAATCATGTCATTTGTGAACAGAAATGCTGGATATAACCAAATTCTCATTTGAGATGAAGATATTCATAAAATGACATTTAGATGTCCCGATACAATCGGGACATTTGAATGGATACTAATGCCCTTTGTGTAATACCTTAATTTAATCTAACCGAGAATTAGATTAATCGAGGACATTATTTTTTATCGATATTATTATTTTTATCGATGATCGACTAATTAGAATAAGATGGGAGGTTAGTTTGGCCTTGGGGGTCAAAATGTAATTTTAGAAAGTTAGGGGTTATTAAGTAGAATCATTTTGGTGATAATTAGGTGTTATGGAGTTGAATGAGGGGTTAATGTGGCTCGGGGTCAAAATATAATATTTTCAAAGTAGAGGGGTCAAAATGCAATTTTGGAATACTTTAGGGGCCAAAGTGCAAATTTTGAAAGTTGGGCAAGATGTGTCAAATTTAGGGAAATGGGGCCCAGCATGGTGCGACCTTTTGCTAGCTGTTTAGTGACTCATCTAATGCTATTATAAAATATGGGATGAAATAAAAAAAACAAAAAGAAAAGATAGGGAAATTCGGGGGGAGGAAAATGCAAATAAGGAATGGTGAAAAACAGAAGAACGAAAAAAGAATCAGGAAGGAGCAGAGAGCTCGGGGAAGGAGAAAGGAAGAAGAAAAAAGGAAAAGGAAGGGAAGAAGAAAAAAATTCAGTAAAAAAAACCCTAGGGGGTAATTCCTTGTTCCTTTTAGCAATTCATTGTGTAATTGTAGGTGTATGCAAGGATGGGTGTGTGTGTGTGTGTGTAGGAGCTGATCCGTTAACCACGCGGGCAACTTGGGTTAAGTTTCCCGCATAATCTGGCCGTCCATGCGCGATCCGTGGAAGGCTCAGATCTTTTTTTTAAAGTCTGTTCGCTAATAATGTAGCGGGCGATATTTTGACAAATATACCCTTCATCTCCTTTCTACTTTCTTTTGACTCTGTCCTATTGCCATCTCTCCATCCGCTACATTATGTAGCGGGTGATGGATGCCGACAATTTTTCCCATCATCTCATTTCTACTTTCTTTTGACTTTGTTCTGTTGCCATCTCTCCATCACGGATCCATGAAAGCCAACCACCGATCTACCACAGCAAAATTGAAGGCACCACCAACAGCCATCACGACATATTGACATTAATCAAACATCTTTCGAAAAATATACGAAGTACGTAAAGAAATAATTTGTTACTCTAAATCAAGCATCTCCACTAAACTCAAACTCAGTCCATTGAAACTCAATTCTATTTACCCATGTCAATTACACCAATGGAAACAGAAAAGAGATGAAATAATATTGAACTAATGTGACTAAAAAAGGATGGTGTGGCTTGCGCAAAGACACTGTGGTGCTGTCCGTGGGCAATGCCGGTGTCGGTTGTCCGACATCACCAACCACGGTGCGTCACCTGCCGCATCACCAACCAACTCCACCCACAACTTCCATCGTACACACAACCTTCTTTTCCTCTGCTGAAGCATTACAGTCAGCAACCAAAACCCTAACGAGATTCAAAATTTCCACTGCCCATATGAGATCCACCCGTCCAGTTTTCCACCGGCGCTAGGGGGTGTCATCCCTCGTAGGCAACCCAATACCACATCTGTCACAAAACCCACCTTTCCACCACCCCTAACCACCAACCACCACCAATTTGACAAAACTAAACCTAATTAAATTAAAAAAGAAAAAAGGAAAAGCAGATCAGATTAGATATCATCATGCAGCGATGGTGACGTGATGGTAGCAGTGGTGTAATCGGGCTTTGGTGGTGTCGTTGGGCAGAGTCGTTGCCTTGAAGGTTGCTGGTTCGGGGGCTCAAAATGAAGAAGCATTGAGAAAGTAAGGAGAGAGGCAGGGCGGAGAAATCAGAATTGCTTTCTTGGAAATGACAGATTGTCTGGTTACTTTTTGAAATATCGTCCGCTACATTTATGTAGCGGATGATATTTCAAAAAATACAACACCTTGACTTGAAGATTGAGGGGTATATTCGTCAAAATATAGTTCGCTACATTATGTAGCAACGAACTTAATAAAAACGTAAAAAAAAAATATCTGGGCACTCCACTGATCGCGTATGGACGACCAGATCATGCGGACAACTTAACCCAAGTTGCCATCGCAAGCAACGAATTAGCTCTCTCTCTCTCTCTATATATATATATATATATATATATATATATATATATATATATGGTATATGAGGTTTGGGGTGATTTTTGTGTAATTGTGTGTTAGGGTAATGTATGAGGAAAATGGGTGAGTTTTAGTGGGTTACCGAGGAGTTTGGTGTGTGTTTTGTGTGTGAAGAGTGTGGTGGCTGTGACTGTGTGTAAGTGTGTTACGGGTGTTTGTGTTTGTGATTTTGTGGGTGAATTGTGAGTAATTACGTGTTAAATTGTGCATATGTGTGTGTTGTAATACATATCAAGTGGTTTAGAGATTGTTTGGTGATGAATTAGTGAGTGTATAAGAGATGTAAGTGGCCATATGCTTCGCCATCTGGAGATTGAAGATGAGTATGTGTGCGTGAAGTACTGAAGGTGAAGTAGTGTGTAAAGTGATTTGAATAGTGATTGTTTGTCACTAAATGTGAAAATTAATTAATTAGTTTAAGATTTGAATTTTTAAAAATAGTTAGAATCAGATTTAGCCAAAGTCCAAAAAAGATAGCCTAATTATTTTTAGGATACCTACATTGTAAAAAAATTTGGGTTTTTTCGAGGTCGGAAAAGGGGTCAATAAACATGCGAATTTTGGAACTTTTCAGTGAAATTTAAAATATCAAACTAACGCGGTTTCACGCAAAAATTTTTATGAAGATCCTAGGATGCTATGAAGTTCCATTTTTCTAAAAATTTTGGGTCATTTCAAAGTTGATAGCTATTTTTGGCCGAACCGACTTTTAAGCGCTTGATCCGGACACTAGTTCAAAATATTTGGACTAAAAATTTTTAAAAAATTTTTTAGCTCAAAAATGATTTCGGCACACTTAGAAATGCATCTTAAAGTAATTTTGGTATTTTTCTGGTACCAGAAACCCCATGGGGCATTTTGGTAATTTGCCATCCCGAAGGGGGTATTTTGATAATTTTTCCTTTAAAATTTTTCGAAGGACTTTATGTCTGGGAAGGGGTGAAAGGTTGCTTTAAAGTAGTTTTGATATGTTGTTGGGGCGATGGCCAGCAGGGTTTTTTTTGATAATTTTACAAAAGTCAGGGGTTGTTTTTGTAATTTTTCCCTTTAAAATTTTCTGAGGGACCATTTGTTCTATAAATGATGTAGTACATCTAAAAAGTGGGTTTAAAGCTGTCTTGGGTGTTGGTGATGTAGCAGCCATCAAGAGTATTTTGATAATTTATGTTGGCGCTAAATTTCTAGGAACGCGCACTATTATGCGTCCGAAGTGGTGGAAAGTGAGGAATGATGTTAATAGTCAAAATGAGATAGTTGTTATTCCTAATGCGCCGATAAGGCTAGGTTAAGGATCCGGTTTTCGGATCGGATTAACTAGCTATTGTAAGACGCTATGAACAGTTAAGTGGGAATGGGTAGAATAAAGAGTGCGTATATGTTGAATGATGTTGACGTGCAAAGTATTATTTGAGTAGGTGATGCCGCTCGTGGCGATCAGAGGTTGCAAGCTGTTTTGGTTATAAGCCAATCAAGTAAGGATAATGCAGTTCTGATATGCTAATTAATTATTTCGGTTAGCATAAAATGTTGATGACGTTTATGTTAAACTCTTGTATTATGATTGGACACCGGTAGTTATTTTGAGCGGTATTCATTGATGAAATTATGCTGTTGAGGACTTAAGGTAGAATAAATTTCCTTAGTCCTCCCCGTTGATGAAATTTAGTGAGGATAATGCCTGTCCTAGTACGCTATGCCTTGATTCTATTAGCATATCTGATAGTGGGGGTGATATCGTAAAGGGGTTGTTGTGCGGTTGTTGTGAGATGTCGGCAATTATTGATAGCCGATATCTCTCTTGTTTGAGAACACTATTGAGGACTTATGGTTAAACATCTCCGAAGTTCACCCTGTCACTGATGATGTTGCGTTGTTGTGAAATGTCGACACTTATTGATGATCGACATTTCTTTTATTTAAGAACGATGTTGAGGACTTGTGGCAAACTTCTCCCGAGTTTGCCCTGTTGATGATGTTACGTTGAACTCTTGTTGTTAGGTTTGAACAACAGTTGATCTTCTGATCCGGCATTCCTTGTTGAATTGTGTTATTGAGGACATTAGGTTGAATAATTTACCTTAGTCTGCCCCGTTGATGAAGTCCTGTTGCTTAACTATAATGTGGTCAGGAACAAGCACTCTAGATGAGTTTCTTGCTTATTGATAGTATCTCTTCTATTGACTTGAGACTGAGATGAACATCCCATAAAATGGGACATCAATATGAGGAGGATGGCCTATAAACTATGATCACTGGCCAAAGAGGTTGTATGGTGCTCAAGCCGAGTCTGGTCAAGTCCAGTCCATCGTGTCCGAGTTGCATTGCATTTAATTTTCTTTTGATGTTAACGATTTTAATGACTTGTATTTCGTTGATGTTTATTTCTTTCGATTTCTTGTTTTAATGTTCACTTGCATAGTCGGTCAGTCAGTCTGTCTGTCAATCAGTCAGTCCTGTCCATGAGGAGCTGGCAGCAATGTTGTTCTGTTGGGCCTCGAAGCCAGTCAGTCTAACAAAAAAAAATTATTGTTTAACAAATTATGTTGATGCTGAAATTTCTTGTATACTCTTGATTCATTGCTATTGTGCTGTCTTTACTGGGCAATTCATGCTCATTCCTTATGGTGTATTGTGCAGGCTGTAAGGCTGATCGAGGAGAACCCTATAGAAAGGGAAAAGAAACAAGCTAGAAAAGTTGAGCAAGGGGGTCAGTTGTGTGAGGTAAGACAAGCTAGAAATTGTGAGATAAAGATTGAGCTACGAGATAAGTTGATAAGAGTCACACGACTACAGTCATCTATTAGGTTGTAAACATTTATGTTGTTTAGAGACCTGAAAGTCTTCCGCTGCAATATGATGTATGTTTATAAGAAAATTTTTTTGTAAGGATTCATTATGTAGCTTCTATTAATGATGTATGAGTATGAGGATGTAGTTGCTCTATATTCAACATAAGGTTTTGAATGTGATTATGATCGATAACTCAGCCCGGTGAGGTCACCAGGGTTGAGGTGTCGCAGTTTGGCCTGAAGAATATTGGGGTCACATATCAAAGGACAATAAATTTAATCTTTCATCACATGATCGGTAAATTTTTAGTAGTGTATATCGATGGTGTAGTTGTCAAGTCAGACAATCATCAGCATATACAGCATCTAGAAGACGCCTTTATTAGAATGAGAAAACATGGTTTGAAAATGAAACCTTTGAAATATGCTTTTGGAGTTTCTGCAGGGAATTTTTAGGATTTTTAGTCGACCAGAAATGAATTGAAATCGATCGAAATAAAGCAAAGACCATTATAAACGCTAAACCTCCTTCAAATAAAAAAAGAGCTTCAGCATTTTCTAGGCCAAATTAACTTCATACGTCGATGCATTGCCAATTTAGCAGGAAAAAGAAAAGCTTTCTTGACCTCATTGCCATTAGGACTGGGGTTGTCGAAGTATTCTTTTATCACCTAAAAAGCCTGTTGATGCTTTATTCCCCAACGATATTCAGAAAGCCATTGAAGTTTTACATATCAGTTGCAGAGTCTTCGCTTGGCTATTTGCTAGTTCAAGAGAACAATTAGTTTTTGAGCAGGAGATTTCCTATTTTAGTCAAGGTTTAAGTGTAACTGTACAAAGATATTTTGCTGTAGAAAAATTATGTCTAACTTTATAATCTACTACAGTTAAACTTTGACATTACATGTTGCCTTTTGATGTGTTACTATTAGCACATACTGATTTAGTAAAATATATGTTGTCTAGACTGGTATTGCAAGGGAAAATAGGCAAATGGGTGCTAGCTTTGACAGAGTATAGCTTAACCTATATCTCTCAAAAATCCGTGAAAGGACATGCCTTGGCCAATTTTATGGCAGACCATCCAAGTAATGATGTGGAGGAAGAAATATACTACGTTGGCATCATCCCTTGGTGGATGATTTTTAATGGGTCAAAGACGAGTAATGGAGTCGGGGCTAGGATAGTGTTGGTCTCAGCCATGGGAAACGTTCATCAATTTTCTTTCCAAATCAAGAACGATTGCTCAGATAATCAGGTTGAGTATGAAGCTTTGATTATTGGCATAGAAATACTGTTGGACATGCGTGTGACAACGGTTCAAATATTTAGGGATTCCTAACTGGTCATAAAACAATTGAGGGATGAATTTAGACGTAATGCTCCTAGTGTGGAAATGTATTTTAGTATCGATTCATATTTGTTAAAGAAGTTTGATGATGTAACCATAACTCATGTCCCAAGATTGAACAACGGGGATGAATGTCATGGCTCAAGTGGCTTTAGCATTGAGAATCCTAGATGGAGGTAGTGAACAACGAGTGAAGATATCAAAACACTTGCCATTTATCGGCGACTGATATAAGCAGGTAGAGATGGTCAAACCAATTGATTTAGCCCAAAACTATTGGCAAACTTCTATTATTCAATTTTGACAAAATGCACAATTGAAAGTGGAAATGAAAGTAAAGCTACAAGCAATTAAGTATTTTATTCTAAATGATGACATGTTCAAACGAATGCTAGAAGGATTGGCATTATGATGATTAGGGCAACGAAAAGCATGCAAGTGATGGCTGAAGTACATGAGGGCACTTGGGTTCCCATCAAACAAGTGTCAAAATTAGATGGATGATTAAATGACACGGTCATTATTGGCCTACCTTAATGGAAGATTGTATTAGATATGCAAAGAGGTGTCAGGCTTGTCATAAACATTGTGCAGTTCATAAAGCATCTTGCATAGTATTGTAATCGATAGTAAAACCTGGCCTTTCCATGAGCAGGCTATGAATTTGATAGCCCAAACACACCCCCACTCATCCAAACAACATGGTTTCATTATTGTAGTAACTGCTTATTTTAACAAGTGGACTGAAGCCAAGCCGATGAAGATAGTCACTCAAGATGATGTCATCACGTTCATCAAAGAAAACATAATCCATCAATTTGGATTACCTCGGAGTATCACAGCTAATAGAGGTACTGTTTTCGGCCGGGGGGGGGGGGGGGGGCAAATACTTGAGTTTGCCAAGGAGTATAAATTCAAAAATTTGAACTCTACTCCATTTTATGTACAAGAAAATGATCAGGTTGAGGCTACAAACAAATCGATAAAGCATATTATGGAGAGAGCATTTGTAAACAATCCTAATGATTGGCATCAATTGTTATCAAAGGTCTTATGGGCATTTCGCACTTCCTTAAAGTCTAGCACAGGAGTAACTTCATATGCCTTGACGTTTGAGCATGATCATGTACTACTAATAAAGATAACGGTAAGTCGTTTCGAGTAGCTATGCAAAATAATCTTCCTGTAGTGGAATATAATGAGGCCAGGGTAATTGAATGAGAAGATCTAGATAACCATCAGTTGGACGCTCCGGATATATTTTATGCTCAAAGATTAAAAGTAAGTAGGTCTTATAATAGAAGGATTTTGCCTAAATGATTTGTGGAAAAGGATTTGGTTTGGAAAACCATCCTTCCAGTAGAAACCAAAGACCCAAATTTTGGAAATGGTCTCCAAAATGACAACGGCCTTTACAAGTACATAAAGTGCTAAAAGGGGGAGCGTATTGGTTAAAATCTTTGGAAGTAGAATTACATGCCAAACCTATCAATGGCAGGTATTCAATAAAATATTTCCCTTCCATGTGGGAAGGGATCGAACCAGCTGATAAAGAAAGTTTGCATTAGCTTGTTAAAGGCTACACCACACAACACAAAGACAAAGACCAAAGTGTTGCAACATTAAAATATTGGTCAAGAAAAGAACATTGAAGACCAAAGGGGTCTTTAACTCAGTGGCTGGTCTTTTAGCTGGTCTAGTGCTTTCATCAGCTGAAAGAGCCAAACTCAACGATTAACACTCTCCACAAAACCGCCATCGATAGGATATTTTAAATCAATAGATGAATACTTACTTGATTTAGGGACACTTGAGGATACCAGTGCTAGCACATTGACAATAGCTGAGGAAGTGTATGCAGGAAGGATCATACTCACGGGAACGATTGATATTGGCTCCGCCAATTGATGATCTGAGGAAGATTCACCATAAGCATGTGCATCTACGGATGTAGCTTGACTTACCTTCTCCCTCTTTTCTTGGATATCTTGCCGCTTCAAGATGAGAGTTACATTGTCTTCTTCTTTTTCTTTATTGGCAACAGCCTCAGATACTTATTCTATCAGATATTCTAAGGATGGATCATCTATAGCTTTATCAAGCTCATCAGGTGAAGGCTCTGCAATTGGTTCTTTTCCTTTCTTTACCTGCACTTGTCGAGAGGGCTCCTTGGAAGGAGATTTTCTCTTCTTCCTTGGCGTATTGAGATTTCCAGTCCCTTCACTGTATCAATAAAGTCAAACATATTAAATGATTGGATAGCATAAACGAATAAAGATTGAGAAGCCAAATGATATGGTACATGGTCGATAGGATTGACCATGCAATCGACATACTTGATGCCATGGTACAGTTTGGCAACCCTCTCTTGGTACCACGTATCGAAAGAGTGAACCGATTCTGCAGTTCAAATCACAAAGTTCGACATGATGAAGTTTTCCATCGATCTATCAACATCCCTGTCTTTTCCCGAATATGGTTGGGAGTCAGTCTTTTGATCCTTTGCTTTGGTTCTAAGAAACCATCCTTGATAAAGGAAGGAGCTGGAATCCCTTGAGCCAATCCAAATTGTTAGCCAAATAGAGACGGTGTATACTGCTCATTGCTGCATTTTTGGCCACCCGCATGTAGAAAACGTCCACACAAGCACTCAACATGTAAAGTCTTGCATTTCTAAGGACATTCCATCCTCTATGTGACTTAGAAGTCTCCTAAACCAGTCGGGACCAAATTCTTTATAAAGGAATGGGCATGAGCATTTGATTTGGATGAAGTCAAAAAAGAAAACAAAGCAAGATATGAAAGAGTCGAGTTTATCTCGCCCAAAGACAAGCGATGCCCATAGGTAAGAAAATGGGTAGTAGGTTAGAGAGGAATCGAAGGCGCGATTTCCAAGAAATAGGCCTGAAGCCACAGCTAAACTAACCAAAAAAGGGCCACCAATACTCCAGTGTATCTTCTTGTTTACCATCATGAACATAGCCCGATACAAACTACCTAGCAAAAGAGGTGCAAGTGAATAAACTCTACCGTGAGCCAAGCTGATGGCCAAATTCATCTACTCCTTGGTCAAAGATGGCGAGACAGCCATATCCATAGGAAGATGGCCAACTTTTTTAGATCAGGTGATATATCTGTTTGTTTGGAATGCGATTTCTTGAAAAGTCTTTTAAATGTTTTAAAATATTTCGTGAACCAGTAGCGTTTGTGGTTGGTTTGGCATCGCCAACTGGTAGAAGCCCTGTTAGGGCACACACATCAAACATGGTGGGAACCACCGTTTTGGTCTTTAACATAAAAGTGTTAGTGGTAATGGACCAAAAATAGAAAAATGAACTCAAAAGCCATCAATCCACCTTAGGAGGATTCTTAGACGTATGCATAAGTTCATAAATACCATGTTGTCTCCATTGATCAGAAAAGGAAGCCGATAAATGATCAACCCATAAAACCCAATCGGCGAATAAGGGTCGGCCAAGACCTAGTCGGCAGCCCAAATTTATGCCAACCCGTCCAATCAAGATAGGATGTGCTTAATAACAGCTTTTTTGACTCATACTGGGTGCCCTGCTAGAGATTGGAGTCCATTCCTAAAAGAGGGACCCAAAATATGAAGGTTGAGGAATTTTGGGCATTTCTTGGGTGGGATCAGAATGCGTGTGTCAATTGGTTCGATGTGAGCTCTAAGGGTACTAACGTCCCATCGAGGATTAGGTGGACAAAGAATGCCATCTCCTTCATCGCCTTTGGAAATGGATTTCTTCTTTCTCATAACTCCTGAGAATTACAGTACAATAGCAGGAAAATGGGTTTTAGGTTATGGAAGAAGCAAGAGTAAAGTCTTAGAGGTGAGAGAAATTCCGCTCAAGTAGAATGAGCTGAAGAGTTAAGCTAAGATTTAATTTTATCAAAGCAGTTGAGTGATGGATGAAAATCACTAGAATATGAGTCGGATCAGGAATTAACTCGCATGACTATGCACGTCGCAAGAGTCAAGAGGGCAATGCTGGTTACATAAAATATTTTTGTATCGTATCCAATAAGAGTACAGACACATGGAACACTGAAAACCGCACAGGAAAGTATCTGA
This sequence comes from Escallonia herrerae, assembly GCA_033070095.1. Classification (NCBI taxonomy): domain Eukaryota; kingdom Viridiplantae; phylum Streptophyta; class Magnoliopsida; order Escalloniales; family Escalloniaceae; genus Escallonia; species Escallonia herrerae. Next base: position 184,212 of record JAVXUP010000288.1, read on the forward strand.
AGAGACACACATTCATTAGAGAAGTAAGAATAATTGTTAGACAGTTATTACGTCAATGACAATCAACAAGGTCAGGCAGTTTAATGTGAATTGCCCGGGAAACGAGATTTGTATGAAATCGTGCAGGGAGGACAACTGTCAATAAAAACGTGACAAGCGGCAGTAGTGATTGATGAACAGTTCCCATGAGTGCATGAAGATAGATAACTGTCAGCAAAAGATAAGACAATCTGTAGCAACAGTTGATAAACGGTTTTCACAAATACACAAAGGTGGACAGCTGTCAACACAGGCGGAACGATCGATAAAACTGGTTAGCAAATAGACTGCATGAAAAAGGACAGTTGTCGACAGGAGCAAAGGTCAATGATAAATCACTCTTGGCAAAGGATAGGGATGAACAGCTATGGGCAATCGAAGAACGGTTCCAGGCAAGTGCGTATAAAAGAAAGGGAAGGGTAACAGAGCAGGAGGTCGTCAAATTCATAAACCAACCTTACTTGAAGACATGAAGTATGGACCGCAACCAACTATCTTTTCTTTTCCCTTTCTCGAATTTTCATATGATCTGCGTTGTAAGAAGAGTGTTTGTTTTAGTAGGCACATCGTTTATAGATCTGTTTAGCATTTTTTCCTCATTAAGTTTTTATTTTTTGTGAAGTCTTCAGGCCCTAGAGACAAAAAAAATCCCACATTATAGAGATCAAGAGCGAAGTAGGTTGTTGAAAATTTTGGTTGGGTCCAGATTGATTCTTGGAGTAATTAGGCCCAAGTGAGATGGGTCTAGGCATGGAGAATTAAAGTTTTATTAGAGATGGGTGTAAGAACGTGGTTGCAAATAGGAATGGCTCAATGAGTGGGTTGTGGTGGTTCAAGGATGGGCCTAAGCACCAATTTAATGGTAGGGATCTTTATCAATCACGTGATATTGTCTTTTGAAAAGTTGAAAGGGTAAGCGGTAAAGTAGGGTACAACTAGGGCTAGGTGCAACGAAAAGTGTTGGCATAAAAGGTTGGCAGCTGATCCACATGGAAAATGGAGATTCTAGGAGATATAGTTCACTTCAACTCGGTCAAACTCTTGAAAGCCTCAAAGGGCTAGTTTGCTTCCTCAAACGGCATCCGCTGAGCTATAGCTACCGTCACTAGTTCATCGTGGCAAAATTTTGGTGGAGCGAGTGGTTTTGAGATCGATCAATTGACATACTCTGCTCTCAGATTGGTGTTTCTTGCTAAGTAGCAATGAGAACCATTGTCGTTGTAGTATAAAGCAAATTTGAAAGATGGTCTTGTAAAATTCTTAAAATATGTGTGGAAGTTCCAATTGATAGATTGTGTTGACAATGGTGATTTAAGACTTCTTGTTCATGTTTGTGTTAGGATAAGCTCAAATAGTGACTGCTCAAACATGGGAACTCCAGGAGCTACATACGTGGACATAGGTCAGTAACATTAAAAATCACAGATTACCGATGTAGCGATTCAAGCGCCACATACAACTACTTGTAACAGTAAGTCTGATCATGTTCGATGGTCCGCATCGATAATGTGGATAAAATATCCATCCATACATCAAACCTAGGGGTGGCAATTAAAACCCAAACCCATTTATCCCCCCAAATCTACCCACTTAAAAGCTACCCAAACCCACCCAATAAATAAATGGGTCTAAATGGGTCAATAATGTTTGAACCCAATAACCCGCTGGTTTAAGTGATTTGTAATTGGGTGCCCACTTAACCATACTTTTTAATCTATATACAAAAACCAAGAACCAGCACCTCAACTGAACTTATGCCACCGGCACCAGTGCCTGTTTCTTTTTATTCCTCTTCATCCTTTTCCCCTCCCCTTCTCTCCCCAGCATCTCATTAAGCAATTTATTAGTTTCTGTCAAACACAACCCCCTTCACAATCTTGTGAAAAAGGTCCCTCTCTCTTCTTTTGTAACTTCTTCCTCTTTGAAAAGATCAATTCTAGCCGGATCCGAGTTACTGTAGAGGAGATGAAATGCGAGACCACAACCGCCGTCTCGGTCACCACCTGTGTTCTCGTACAACCACTGCGTGGACGTGGTTGTTGGCTGGTGGTGGTCGTGGGCTAGTGGTGGTCATGGGTATGATGGCTACGAGGGGCGGATCTGCATTGAGACTTGTATACCTGAACCTTTTCATCTTGTGTTGGCGGCGAGGGGCGGATCTACGTTTAGGAGCCTTGAAATCCTAGCTCCTCCACTAATATTGGTGGTTGTAACCTGGTGGGTGGTCGTTGTCCACGTCGGGGTGAGATTTCGACTCGCTGTGGCTATGCGCGGTGGTAATTGTGGCATGTTGGCGATGGTTTTTGGTGAAGTGGTAGCTTTGTGCGACGATGGCGGTGGTGGTTATGGCGGCGATGGTGTTTGTTGGTTGTGCTTGCAATTTTAGTTGTGCATGGTGGTGATTGTGGAATAGCAGGGGCGACGGTGGGTGGCCGTGGCGGTGATTGACTCGTTAAAGAAGATGAAGCAGCATATATATATATATATATATATATATATATATATATATATATATATATATATATATATATATATATATATATATAGAGAGAGAGAGAGAGAGAGAGAGATTTTGTAAGTTCAGTGTATTATATCAATTAAATGGGTCGCTATTGGTTTGATGGGTGAAGCCAGCCCATTTAAGAAATGACACAATTGACCCACAAATAAATGGATATAAATGGGTCAGTCATCCATTTAACCAAACCCGTTTAACTCACACCCAAACCCAACCCACTCACCCACTTTGCCACCCCTAATCAAACCAATCATTTTACATCCAATAGAAACATTTGGTAAGTTGTAACTGAAATTAATGGGACGGAAACACCAAGCAAAAGGAAATCTGTTAAGGTAAATCCTAACTGTAATGTGTAAATAGTTTTGTGCTTACATCTCCTTTAGAGCATTCCAAACATTCGTGATACATCCACAAGGCTCTGGTAAATTTGGTGACCAACCGCCTTTTTTTTTTTTTGGGGGAGAACAGTAGAAGTATATAAAACCATAAGGAACAATTGTGATGCATAGTTTTTGGAGTAACTAAAACTAACAAAGCAGCTGAGATATTACCAAAACTCAGCAGTACGTGCCAATAACATAGACAGATGATATAACAAATCTGTTGGGTAACTAGGTATCTTACCTACCTATCCTGAGGAACGAGCACAAAAACCCTGAGGCTAGATTTGCAGCACAAAAAGGGTTACCAGTATATCCCCATAAGCAATTTGATGTCACAACCATACTGGGTACACCAACCCATCAGCTTGACACATATATGTGACCAAGCCTGCTCCAACCTAAGAAAGCGCACAATCATATACAGACAAAATTCACAAGCTTGGCTACCACTCTGGAGTCAGAGAAGATTGGGAGGTACCCAGCTCAGTCGCTCGCTCCTGCCTGTGATCTAAATAAATGTATCGCAAGCAACTTCGATTGTTAAGAAAATTATTATAACAGAGCACTGATGAAAGCACAGAACACTCAAACCAGGTTTTTGTTTTCCTCCAAATAAACAAAACCTACGACAATCCTACCAGAAGAAGAGCTAGCGCATTGGAGTTTGTTATGTGAAGTAGAAGTTGGTAGTGGACGGTAGTGCCTTTACCAGTCCTTGTACGCGAATTGGCAAGCTGTGCTACTGAAACACATGTTGCCCAAAAATAACATGATTTCCATCACACCATATCACCCATAGAGCCCAGCCATGCAAAGTAATTTTAAGATAAGCCTCGGTCGATGGAAAAGCGGTGGTTCCAAGCATAAACACATCTGGTTCATCGATGAAGAAAACGTGGGATTCGCAATCACTTTCAAGATATTCGGGGATGCCTGCCCAAATCGATTGTACTTGACTACGATGAAGGAATAAGTAGTCTTGTGTTTCAGTGGAGTAACATTAAGTAACTTCAACGTGATCTGCTTGTGAACATATGAATTTGATGAAGTATTTTGCATATTGGGTTGTGGTGAGAATTTGGTTTTCCTTCCCGATAACTATTATCCATCCTTGTCTACAAGGTGTATACGAATTCCTAAAATAACCCATTAGTTCCTTTTCCTTACATCTCACATCAGTGGCTCTCTACTTATATCACTCCAAAATGAGTTTTCTTGAAACTTTTGTTTTTTTGTCAAAAAATTGTACGATTTTTCTCTATTCCGACAATTGTTTTTTGTACTCATAGCACAAATTTTTATGCCCTTGAGCAAGTCCGCCTTCTTAGAAAGGATCCCTCACTCTTAGAAGCTCAATAACCCAATATTTCTTGCTTTTAACCTAAGAGTGCATTAGAGCAGAACTTTTTCATCGTAATCGTCTTCTTCATCTTGTGAAATAATGTTGGATGTATCATGTCGTTTGCCATTTCACTTTTTTGATGTCATTTTTCATGCTTATCTTTTAAAGACTGAACCCTTCGACCTGGCCATGACAACTCATAGGCAAAAAAGACGAGCTCGAGGCAATCTCTCTCTCTCTCTCTCTCTCTCTCTCTCTCACACACACACACACACACAAACACTCAGCCAACTTTGTGATGATGCTGAAAATGGTTCGATGCTACGTGGAGGTGCCACAAAGGATGCAGTCTGAGTCAGCTTCCAGGTAGGCAACGCGGGAGACAGCAAGGACGGCGTAAGGGCTGAGGGCAAGGCTCCCCAGATAGGTCGTGAGAGCTGGCAGCGCCGCGCAGGCAGGGCGACGACAAACAGGACCGACAGTCTACAGTCCGTGTCAAGGGTGCAGCGTCAAGGGTCCGGAGACGGGAGTCTAAGTGTGTTTCTCTCACTAGAATTCCAGAGAGAAAGTCTTTTAGAGAGAGAAAGTGAAAAGTCCAAATGAGAGAAAAGATCCTTGAAAAAGCTCCAAAGTCCACTATTTATAGGCAAAAATGTGCATGTCATAAGTTGACATGTGTCACCCCCTGGGAACGACACGTCGCCAGGGGGGCCAAAGCACTGATCCTCCGTTGGGACTGCCAGTCCCTAAGTTCGTGCTGCCCTGCCCTTGCAACATCTCTCTGCCTGTTTGAGGAGACTGATCATGCCGCGGTAGCATGGTCAGAGTAGCCCGTTGCCCTAGCCTCCGGTCCAAGCCCTTACTGAATCCCACAGGCCTGGCAGCGGTGGGGAAGACCCGACGCACAGCTGCCAGGTGGACTAGGCACGATGCCCTCCGAAGACCTGCTCCCTTCTCGGAGTGACTTGGGGGGTCATAGTCCCTAGGGGTGCTGACGCGAGCCCCCAGTGCCAGAGCACGTAGGCCAGTCACGAAGACACCCTGGCAGAGATAGTGTCCTGGAGGAGTCGCCTATCCCGCGGTTGAGTCCTTGTGCCGGAGCGCGTCAAGGTAGCATCCCGGAAGAGCCGTCTACCTGACAGGCCAGGTAGCATCCCGGAGGAGCCGTCTAGCTGGCGGAAGGGGAGTTGAAGAGCTCCCTGACAGAGATAGTGTCCCGGAGGAGCCGCCTATTCTGCAGGTCGAGGTAGCATCCCGGAGGAGCCGTCTACCTGGCCGGCCGAGGTAGCATCCTGGAGGAGCCATCTACCTGGCGGAAGGGGAGTTAAAGAGCTCCCTGACGGAGATAGTGTCCCGGAGGAGTCGCCTATTCCGCAGGCCGAGGTAGCATCCCGGAGGAGCCGTCTACCTGGCGGAAGGGGAGTTGAAGAGCTCCCTGGCGGAGATAGTGTCCCGGAGGAGTCGCCTATCCCCGCGAATGCTGCACACTCCGGAGAGTGGGTCGAAGCATGTTCCACGACCAAGGCAAGGTGCGCATGGTGTGGTGAAAGGTAGCGTGACAGAGAGCCAGGGGGCACGACTGTATCAGTGGTGCAGCGCATGGGCGCGGCGGAGTGAGTGACGTGCCGGGGGCACTGTAATGTGACAGAGAGCGCCAGGGGGGGCGCGAGTGTATCTGTGGAGCGGCGCATGGGCGCGACGGAGTGCGGGAGACGAGGGTTGCAGAGTAACTTCCTCCGAGTGACGGGGGTCGCGGAGTGACGTCCGAGCATTAGGGGTCGTTGCGTGGATGGCGCGCGACCGTGAGCGACAGTCGTCATGGCGACAGAGCGGCCACAAGCGATGGTCATCGCGATGATGGAGCACGGTCGAGAGCGATGGTCGTACCGACTATGGTGGAGAGCGGTCGCGAGCGACGGTCGTCGCGACTATGGTGGAGAGCGGTTGCGAGCGACGGTCATCACGACTATGACGGAGCGCGGTCGCGAGCGACGGTCATCGTGACTATGAGCGAGCGACGGCGAGCGAGGGTCGTTGCGGCGACGGAGCACGGCCGAGAGCGACGGTCGTCACGACTACAGCGGAGCACGGTCGCAACGACGGTCGTCGGTAGTCAAGGCAGGTGGCCGACCCCATAGGGTGGCCGACCCCTTGGGGTGGCCGACCCTCAAGGGTGGCCGAGCCCCTATAGGGTGGCCGAGCCCCTGAAGGTGGCCGACCCCATAAGGTGGCCGACTCCTTGGGGTGGCCGACCCCATAGGGTGGCCGACCCCTTGAGGTGGCCGACCCCCAAGGTGGAAGGCACACCGAGGTCGCTTCACGAGCAGTTCGCGTGACTTGAGCATGCGTTGCTTTGACCGGCTCTCGAGCGTTGAAAAGTTGACCGCTGACTGGGTGATGTGTCGGGCAAAGTGGGTCCCTTAGCGGGTCCTGGGGTGCGACCAGAATAGGGTATGAACACTACTGTAACCGTGCCTTTTCCACTTTCTTCATTTATACACTCTTTTGTGGTTATCACTATGCCACGTGTCTACACACCATTCGTGAAAATATTGGTGCCAACATTGCCCCCCTTTAATTTGGCTGACGATACAGTTGAGTGAGTTAACTCTATTCGCCTCATCTTCTGCTGCTTTAACTCCTAGTCGTTTTATCGAGGCTGCTTTAAATTAACCCTTATTCGTTCTTCATCAGGGTTTTTCTTCAGTAAACCATAGAATTTCCAATTGCTCTTTTCACTACTTCCTTCAGCAACTATGGTGAAAGCAAGAATTGTTCCTCATGGCGATGAGGGAGAAGGAGTAGAATGTCCTCCTAACCCTCGGTGGGGCGTTGGGGCTCTTATGGATCATATTGATCCTATCGATTCTCCCATTCTGATCCCATACAAGAAACACCCAAAACCTGTCACCCCGCACATTTTAGGCCCATCGTTTAGGGTTCATCCTTAACCCCTAAAAGGATACCCAATCGATGACTCAGAGAAATTGCTGCTCAGTTCACCCTTTCTAAACTGGAAAGGTTGGGGTGAAACTGGTCTGTCGATTAGATCCTGGCCAACTCTGATTCATGCCGATTGGGGTTTGTGGGTTGATCAAGGTTGGAGTGAAACTAGTCTGTCAATCAGATCCTGGCCGACTCTGATTCATGCCGATTGGGGTTTGTGGGTTGATCGTTTGTCCGCTACTTATGCCAATCAGTAGAGGCAGCAAGGTATTTTTGAACTCATCCATATGTCTAAAACCCCACCCAAAGTAGATCGATGGCTTTTGTCTAGCTCCTTTCGTTTCTAGTCAACTACTACCAATGCCCTTATGTTAAGAACTAAGATGATGGCTCCTATCATTCTCGATGTCTGTGCCTTAACGGGTCTTCTACCGATTGGTGGTCATGCAAATGCTTTGACCTATCATAACCCTACCAATCTGTCTCTAGATGTTTCGTCTTCAAACTATTCTGAGACCTTTGAAAGATATTTTCTTAGGTCAAAGAATGCTAATGCTTCGCCTAATCTAAAAAAGTTAGCCATTTTCCTCAGGATATGGCTTGCTCGTCATGTTTTCTGTGTCTCTAGTCTTTCATTGACCAAGGAGTATATGAATTTAGCCATTAGCTTAGCTCATGGTAGGGAGTATGCTCTTTCACCCTTAGTATTGGGTAATTTGTACAGTTCGATGTTTACCATGGTGGAGAAGAAAATTCATTGGAGCACTGGTGGTCCTTTTTGGTTGATACAACTGTGGTTGCATGCTTCTTTTCCAAAATTTGGTCCCACTATCACTGATCAGCCTGATTCTTTCTTCTTGACTTATGGTCATCGCTTGTCCTTGGGTAGCATTAGGCTCCACTCATTTATATCCTGTTTCCGTTTCTTTTTTTATTTCAATTTCTACAAGCGTGGACACCCTTTTCTTGTTAGATCAATCAGTCCTCACTGGTTTAGAAACCTCCATACTTACATAAATGATACTATGCCCATAGAGTTTATGATAGGGTTCGGCGGATATGGGCTAGTTTTCTCTGTGGGCGATTTCTTCATACAAGTGATCAGATTATTACCACTCCTTCAGGATCCTGTGGGTATGAACAGCATACTCCCTCTCAATTTGGACCGTAATTTGAGTTGGTACAAGGGATTCCAGCTTTTTCTTTATAGACAACGGCTTCTTAGAGGCTAAGGAAAAGATTAAATAGATCACAGTGAACCATATCAGGAAGATTGACAAAGTTGTTGACGAATCGATGGACAGTTTTGTCATGTCCAATTTCAAGATTCGTACCGCTAGATTAGTTACTCCTTTTAACCCTTGGTATCAAGAAAGCGTCTCGGGATTATATGATGGCATCAACTATGCTTCTTGCATGGTCCGTTTGGCCGTGGACAACCCGCATCGACCAGGTATCCTCTTTTCCTTTTGATGCCATTCATTATCGATCTTAGTTTGTTCACTACATCTTGCTTTATCAATGCAGGAAAGATCAATCAACCTGCTGCCTCTAGGAAAAGGGATCGATCCCCTTCCGCGGGACCCTCTCAACCAGTATCAAGTTAAAAAGAAAAAGAGCATGTAGCTGAATTTTCCTCAGAGGAACATAATGTTGATGACGAATCGGATGATTCTTCTGAGAATTTACTCTTCGAAAAGGGGAAAGAATTTGAAGACATGGGAGAAGAAGATGATGAAGAAGACAATGTTTCTCTCATTCATCAAAACAAAGGCAATTAGAGAAAGAAGAAGGCAAGCTAAGCATGTACGTGGTAATATTCCTTCTATCCCTCCATCAAATGAACCAATATTGGCTGTTCCTCTAAGTGTTGCTCTCCCTTCTCAGACTGCTTCAACTTTTGTTACCTTCCGGCCAGGTTTGAGTCCTTTCGCTATTGTGTCATTTTCTGATACACACTAAAAGCTTACTTCGACTTTTACCTTATCTTCATGTAGCCGATCAAGATGTTAGATCACCCCAGGAGCCCACTACTGAAATGGGGACTTTTGTAGACATTATTTTTGAGCAGGCACAAGGATCTTCTCCTGACCCGGTCGACCAGCCAAGAGCTCCATCAAATTCTCCGGTCGATTCAATCATGCCCAAATCTAAAGCTACCAGGAGAAAAAGTGTTGCTCGCAAAAGTCATTTTAGTGCAAGAACCATGTCTTTAAACGTAAAAAATCCTTTTTTGTTGGCTCTTGTATTTATTTGCTAAATTTCATCATTTACTCCCTTATTGAAATTTGGATGGTATTACCATTGATTTGACTCAGGAGAGTGCCAGCAAAGATGACAATCCCGACAATACTTCTTTCGATGCTCCTGCTGGCGAGGAGACTAATACAGAGATCACTAGTGGTGGGGTGTCTCCAGCTATTGCTCCTCATCGATCAGCATCTCCCCCTTAACAAGTTTGTAAGTTTCTGATCACTATAACTTATCATTATATTAGTGACTCATACTTTATTGTTGTATATTTTTTAGATTGATGAGCCTTGGGATGTTCCAGATGAAGAAGATTATGATGATCCTTCTATGAGTCACCATTCTGAACAACCAGGCGATGTTTCTTTGCCTAACTTTCCATTTGTTGAAACCTGCCCCCCAACTGAAGGTTGTCTCCCTGCTGATGCAGATTTGCTTCAAAGCCCAAAACTCACGCCTACAACATCTAGTTATATTGCAGTTGTCCCTTCGATGTCTGAGTCATCAGCTCCTCCAGTTGTCTCTAGTTCTCCTTCGATCACCCAGACGGTAGCAAAGGCTACGGGTATCTTAGCTGCTCGACAATCTTCTGCTCCTATGCCAGCTGTCGATGACATCAACTGCAAGTTCTTGCAACTTCAGTGAACCATTAGTGTTTTTTCATGTCCTTCGAGCAGTACATCGGCTTCGCCTTCCAGTGTTGATGCAGTTCCTATTCTTAATGTTTTTAAGAGTTTGCTTAGTCATCGTCTTCCTGACATTTTGGCTAATGGTGTTGCTGTGCTAAAGATGAACAATATGATCGATACCCTTGCCGATAATACATCAGCTTTGAATGTTGTTCAATCAGGTTTAATTTCTACTCTAAAATGCCAAATCTCTCTGATATCTGCTTCTTGGAAACATGGTATGGGCATTAGATCTAATTTCCAAGTAGTAGATCGAGATATCGATGCTCTAAACATCCAACTCCAAGAAAATCATCAAATTAGTTTGTAGATTTCCAGGGAGATTGATGAGATTAAGGCTGAGAAGAAAGAATTGGAAATGAAGATGAATGCACTAAATCAGAAGGAGAAAAGTCTGTTGGAGCAGCAAAATAGTGTTTATCAAGAAGCAGTTGATTTAGCCGCAGCTATGGAGGAGCCTTTAAAGAAATGAGCTAAGGCTTAATCCCAGCTTACTTTTGCTGACCAAATTATGTCTAGGGCCGAAAGTCAATGGGCAGAAATTCAATCTACTTTTGATGTTTGATGTAAACAATTACTTTCTTTGGCCAGCTTTTGTTTTTGGACTATTATTAGTAATGAAACTGCTTTCTTTAGATTTTATTTGCAGTTTTCTTTTATTCTTGCTTTTCTTAACCTTTATCAGGCTAGTGCAAACCATTCCTATCGATTGGCTCTATTCCTTCCCACATGGAAGGGACATACTTTTTTAGGTATCGGCCATTTATTGGCTTAGCATGCAATTGTCCTTCTAGTGATTTCAGCCAGTATGCTCTGCCTCTTACAACTTTATGGACTAAAAAGGGTCCTTCCTAATTTGGCGACCACTTTCCAAATTTTGGGTCTTTTAACCCTATAGGTAATATAGTTTTCCACACTAAATCTCCTTCTTGGAATGTTTTTGGTAAGACTCTTTGGTTGTAAGATCTACTTACCTTTAATTTTTGAGCATGCAATCTATCCAATGCGTCCAAGCGATGGTCATCTAAATCTTTCAACTCGATTGCCATAGCCTCGTTATATGCTGCCACTGGCATACTGTTTTGCATAGCTACACGTAAAGACCTTACTGTTATTTCCATAGGTAACACAGGATCATGCCCATATGTCAAAGCATATAGAGTTATTTCTGTACTAGACCTTGGGGAAGTTCAGAATGCCCATAGAACTTCCGATAACAGTCGATGCCAGTCATTTGGAGAATCTTCAATAGCCCTCTCTATAATGTGTTTGATAGACTTATTCGTTGCTTCAGCTTGACCATTTGCTTGTGCATAATAAAGAGTAGAGTTTATTTTCTCAAATTGGTATTCCCTAGCGAACTCACGTATTTTTCCTCCAGTAAAAACGGTACCTCTATCGGCCGTGATTGTTTGAGGCAATCCGAATCAATGGATTATGTTTTCTTTAATGAAAGTAATTACACTCTCTTGTGTAACTGTTTTCATTGGTTTGGCTTCTATCCATTTTGTTAAGTAATCAGTTGTCACGATTATAAATCCATGCCTTTTAGATAAAGAAGGATGTATTTGTCTAATTAAATCCATGGCCCATCCCTTGAAAAGCCAGGGTTTCACTATCGATTGCAATTCTATGCATGGTGCATGATGAACGGCTCTATGTTTCTGGCAAGCTTGACATCCCTTTGCACATCGAACACAATCTTCCATTATGGTAGGCCAATAATGGCCATGTCGTCTAATCAGCCATCTCATTTTTATGCCTGCTTGATAAGCACCACATATGCCTTCATGCACCTTAGCCATCACCTGCATGGCCTCTTGTTGTCCCAGACACCTAAGCGTCAACCCTTCTGGCGTCCGTTTAAATAAATTGCCATCTAACAAGAAGTATTTGATTGCTTGCCACTTTATTTTGCTTTTGCTTTTAACTGAGGGTCCTGCAGATATTGGATAATAGGTGTCCTCCAGTCACCTTGAATCGTATCGACTAGATTGATCATCTCTAATTTTTTTATATCTATAGCTAATTATTGGCAAGCATTTTGATATTTTTATCCATTGTTCATTGATTCCAATTAGGACCTTTAAACCTGAGGCTAATTGGGCCATTACATTGGCACCACCATTGTCTATCCGAGGAATGTGGGTTATGGTTACATCATCAAATTTTGCTAACAAATATGACGCGATGCTGAAATACATCTCTAGACCTGGAGCATTGCTTTTAAACTTTCCATTCAACTGCTTTATAACCAGTTGAGAATCCCTAGATATTTGTATTGTTGTGACATGCATATCCAACAATATTTCTAAACCAATGATTAAGGCATATTCTGCCTGATTGTTTGAACAATCTTTTTCGATTTGGAAAGCAAACTGGTGCACATTTCCCGTAGGAGAAACTAACACTACACCTGCACCAGCTCTTTGGCTAGTTTTTGATCCATTAAACATCATTTTCCAAGGGGCGATGCCAATATAGATTATTCCATTTTACAGGTTATCACTTGGATGATTTGCTAAAAAATCAGCCAATGCTTGTCCTTTTACAGCTTTCTAAGGTATGTATGTTAAGTTGTATTCTATCAACGCAAGGACCCATTTCCCCATTTTCCCCTTAACACTGGTCTTGATAGCATGTATTTTATCAAGTCTGTTTGCGCAATCACTAATATATTGACTACAACATATAGCGTTGAAGTTTGATTGCAGTAATATAGGGTTAAACATTACTTTTCCACAACAATGTACTTTTGCTCAATTACATTCAAACCTTGACTGAAATAGTAGATGGCTTGTTCAAAACCCTGGTTATTTTCTTGAGCTAGCAAGCTTCCAAGTGATGATTCTGCTGCTGATACACACAACTTTAAAGGCTTCCCGATCCTCGGTGGCATTAATACAGGGGGTTTGGATAGATACTCTTTTATCGACTGAAAAGCACGTTGATGCTCCGCTTCCCATCGATACTCGATATCTCCTTTCATCCCTAACAAGGCTGAGAACGCTCTTGTTTTTCCTGCTAAATTAGCAATAAATCGGCGTAAGAAATTGACTTGTCCTAAAAAAATGTTGAAGTTCATTCTTATTCAAAAGAGGTTTAGCATTTATAATGGCTTTTGCCTTGTTTCTATCAATTTCAATCCCTTTTTGATGGACCAAAAATCTTAAGAAATTCCCTGTAGAAACTCCAAAAGCACATTTCAAAGGATTCATTTTTAAATTATGCTTCCTCATTCTTATGAAAGCTTTTTCTAAGTGTTCTATATGCTCATGATGGTCATCCAATTTGACGACTACATCATCAATATATACTTATAAGAATTTGCCAATCATATCATGAAAAACTAAATTCATCGCCCTTTGATATGTTGCCCCAGCATTTTTTAAACCGAAAGGCATGACTAACCATTCAAACGTGCTAATTGCCCCTGGGCACCTAAATGCTATTTTATGGACATCTTCATCTTTGATAAAAATCTGGTTATATCCCGCATTTCCATCCATAAACGACATGATAGTATGTTGAGACGATGAATCAACTAGCATGTCTACAATGGGCATAACATACTGGTCTTTAGGAGTAGCATAATTTAAATTCTTAAAATCAATGCATACTCTTAAGTTACCATTTTTCTTCAATACGGGAATAATATTTGACATCCATTCAACGTACCTGGTTGGCCGAATAAACTTGGCCTTAAGGAGTCGTTCGATTTCTTCTTTAACCAGCAGTGTTACCTTATTCGACATTTTCCTAGGAGCCTGCATGAATGGTTTGAATCCCTGCTTGATTGGCAATCTGTGCTCCACCAACTTCCTATCTAAACCGGGCATCTCTTCGTAACTCCACGCAAAGCAATCTTTATAATTCTTGACCAAATCGATGATTTTTTCTCTAATCTCGACTGATAGTTGACCACTAATGTAAATCAGTCGTGGGTCGGCTTCTGTTCAAAAATTCACCTCTATTAGCGGGTCTTGTGTCTCTATTTTCAAATTGTCCAATTTGGCCGGCGCTAATCTAAGATCTTGCAACTAAATTCCATCCAATCGATCTTTTTCTTCATCTTCAACGCATTCTGCCCACTCAATAGGTGACAACCTTGCTTTTTTCCATGGCATATATCATTAATTTCTTTTGAACGGCCTTTTTCTACAATAATATGTAAATGATACTAGTTCCCCATCACCCTTCTCCTTCTCAATCACAACTTTGGGTCCAATTTCAAAAGCGGACTCCACCCCTATTCGTACACCCTATCAACCTCAAAGAAGCCATAACGCTCCCTTACAATTTCAGGCTTCAATGACTCTCTCTAGAATCAATTGTTTTCTGTCCTCAGGTATTGCCCTAGCAGGAGGGCAATCACGAACATGTCATATTTTTTTTCCGAGTGACCCATATACTTGCATCCATCATCTCCCTTAATATCTAATTCGATAAATACTTACTGTCCTCTCATTCAACTTTCAATCTCTCTATCGTTTAGTAACATCGCTAATTTGGGACTTGAACTGGCTTGTCGATCAGTCCCTTTTTCCTCATTATTTTTTTCTTCCAAAAGTCCATTAAAATGTTACTCATTCCCGCTCTCAACTCCTCATTTCTTCATTCCAGGTTTACACAATAAAAGTGCTCAACCTTAACCCCCTTTCTCTACCAGGCCCTTTTATTTTAATTTTTACAGGACCTTGATCTAGTTCTTTCAACCCTAATTGCATCTCATCTACATTCTCATCAGGATCCCTTTTTTTTTTTTTTTTTTTGAGATCTGACACTGCAACCTTATCATCATCAACCACTCTTCTGAAACTAGGTCAACCAACTCCTTCTTTTATTCCCTGCAGCAATAACAGGAATGCCAAGGTCACAATATATGTATGCCTTAGCCAACCTCAACCAACATATCTTAACCATCCTCTTAATTTGGCCAAATCATCAAGATTCTTCTTTAACTCCTCTCATCGACACTTAGGCCTTTCACCAGACACTTCAGAAGTCTACAGAATCATTTACCTAAGCTCTGATACCAACTTGCGACACCCTCAACCCTGGTGACATCACCGGGTTGAGTTATCGATCATAAATAATCACATTCAAGATCCTGTGTTGAATACAGAGCAACTACATCCTTATACTCATATATCATTTATAGACGCTCCAAAATGTGTCCTTACAAAAATTTTCCTTACAAACATACCTCATACTGCAGCGGAAGACTTTCAAGTCACTAAACAACATGAATATTTACAACCTAATATACGACTGTAGTCGTAGGATTCTTAACAACCGATCTCACGGCTCAATCTTTACTTCACACAACGCATCCCCTTGCTCAACTTTTCTAACTTGTTTCTCTTCCCTTCTCTAGAGGGTTCTCTTTGATCAACTTTATAGCCTGCACAATGCAACATAAGGAATGAGCGCAAATTGCCCAGTAAAGACAACACGAGGAATATCGTGTACAACTGATTCAAAAGACTCGGAGGAATAATAATCATCTCAACGATAGCAATGAATCAAGAGTAGTCAATAATTTCAGCATCAACGTAACTTGTCAAACGATAATTTTTCTTTCGTTAGACAGAGCGGCTTTAAGGCCCAACAGAACAGCATTACTGCCACCTTCTCATGGACTAGACTGACTAACTGATTGACTATGCAAGTGAACACTAAAATAGGAAATCAAAAAGATAAATATCAATAAAATACAAGTCATTAAAATCATTAACATCGAAAGAAAATCAAATGCAATGCAACTCAGACACGATAGACTAGACTCGACCAGACATGACAGACTCGACTCGCGCGCCCTACATCTTCGATTTGATTAGCATACCTAAAGTTGATGATGATGTTGCGTAGGGGTTATCGTGTGACTGTTGTGAGATGTCGACGGTTATTGATAGCTGATATCTCTTCTCTTTGAGAACACCATTGAGGACTTGTGGCAAACTTCTCCAGAGTCTGCCATGTCGTCGATGATGATGTTGTTGAGGTCGTTGCGCGTTGTTGTGAAATGTCGACACTTATTGGTAGTCGACATTTCTCTTATGTAAGAACGTTGTTGAGGGCTTGCGGTAATCTTTTCCCAAGTCCGCCCATTAATGATGTCACGTTGAACTCATGTTGTTGGGTCTAAACACCGGTTGATCTTCTGATCCAGTATTCCTTGTTGAGCTGTATTGTTGAGGGCATAAGGTGAAATAAATTTCTCCTTAATCTGCCCCGTTGATGATGTCTTGTTGCTTGGCTATAACGTGGTTAGGGAAAGCACTCTACAAAAGAAATAAGCAGAAAGTCTATTAGGTCAAGAAGACCTTAATGTAAGAGCTAATGAGACTTCTACAAAAGATCGTGGGAGTTTTAAAAGTACAACCGGTGGCTGCTATTATGGCAGCCCCAGTAAAAGGAAGAAAAGAATGTAGATCTTAGCACTTTAAGGATGCCCGTTGAGTAGAATCTCACGGGAGAGAAAGCGGTTAGTATAGACAACTACGTTAAATTGAGAGATGTAGAAGATAGTTGAAGAACAATATGTGTGGAAACGTCAAAAAGAGGATTTTCGCTAGTTATATGTACAAGAGGAGTTTCAAGTTGTTGAGAATGGACAAAACAAGTTGAGGTGGGTAGCTTAATTGGCCTGCGTTGCTCGGAATTGGCACAAGTAACATGTTGACAATAAATATTTTTGCTTAAATTGCAGAGTAAATTGGAGACATGTTTAGCATGCTAAATGAAAGGATAGAAAGACAACAAAAAAAAATGTCAGGGAATTTGGTGAGTTGGCCTAATTGCCCTCATCAGACGATGACTGAAAAATGTGAAAGGTGGAACAAAATTAGGAGAATTTGAAAATAATCCTTAAAAAGGAACATATAATAAGGTTCTAATGGTGAATTGCTACGGAAGTAATAGAAAAATTAAGTGGTGAAGGCAGAGGATAAAGAAGTCTGGGAAGAAAGAAAGGAGCGAGGACGAAAAAGAGGTAGAATCCAGGATCGAAACTGGAAACGTGGAAAGAACTGTAAGAAGTAAGTACATGATAAACAGTCCAGACAAAGTTCAGAATAAAGAGGAGGAGATAGAAAACGTAGATGATGTGGATTGAGGCACAAGGGTGTGGACTATGCTAGGGCAAGTAAAGCATGTCTTAAGTATGGGAACAAGTCACTGAACTAATGTTTAAGGTGAAGCCAAATAGGCTATTTCAAATGTCAACAGCTAGGATATATGGAACTGACATATGTGCTTTTAAGGAGGGTGATGTTCAGTGCAGTACGAAAAAAAGAGGGGTTTATGAGACTATGTATTGCCTAACAGAAGCTGACTATGTATTGTCAATCAATTGTGGTGTGCTAAGTGTTTTCTTTCTAAGACTGACTTTAGAACGGGTCATCACTGGTTAAGGAATAAGGAAGGATGAAGTTGTTAAGATGGTGTTTAGAAACAAAGATGGGCATTATAAATTTTTGGTGGTGTCAGATGGATTAATTAAGGCCCCTGTGGTAGTTATAAATTTGAGGAATCAAGTTTTTGAGAGCACTTGATCATCGTTATGTCACCTCGTTGGTGACCTTAGGGATGGTACAAAAGGCAAAGAAGAATTTACGCAGTGGCAAGTTTGATAAAATTTAAGAAAGCTAAGTTGTATGTCAAGTACAAAGAATGTGAATTCTGACTAAAAATATAGATGTATGGCATTCATGTGGAAGCGGAATAGGAGATCTGGGATAAGGTGAAAAGGTGACAAATGGCAAACGTTGTAAAAAAAATGGATTGCGATGATTGTTATTCCAAGTTAATAAGAATGTGAACAAACTCGAGGTTCAATTCGAGTAAGGAGAAAAGGAAGCAACAGTCTGTTTCAAAAAAAAATGGAACCAATGCTTTCTAATCTAATTAAGGAAACTTAAGGCTAAGAGAAATGATGTTGAGCTCTAATGGGGATTCGAAAGGAATGAAAAGGATAAATTTGATGGTGATAAGGGTGATGATTTTGATGTGAAGGTCGGATATGTGTTCCACCTAGTGATGAATTGAGAGAAATGAATTGTTAAGAGTACTCATAGTTTAGGGCACTGATTCACTTAGGGGAGACGAAAATGTAACCTAAGTTACGGCCCAAAGAATTTTGGTGGCCTAGCATGAAGAGGGATATATAAAAGTTTGTATCCCGATGTTTGACCTACTAACAGATAAAAGTGGATCATAAGATTGCCAGATAGTGGCAACCACTCTTTGCACCTGAGTGAAAGTGGGAACACATTATGATGAATTTTGGTGTTAAGGTTACCACGAACAACTAAGAGATGTACATTCATCTGGGTTGTAATGGATAGGTTGACTAAGATATCCCGATTTATTTTGTTCGGGAAGAATGTTATTCTGAACGACTTGCTCAAACTTATGTTAAGCAAGAGATTAGTTGTTATGGAGTTCCAGTAACTATTGTCTCCGGCAGAGACGTAGGGTTCATCTTTAAAGTTTGGAAAGGTTTTCAAGAAGAAATGAAAACGAAGTTGACCACGTGGATGGCTTATTTCCTCAAACGGGTGGCCAATCAGGACGTACGATATAAATATTACAAGGGTGTTGAAGGTCTGCATTATTCATTTTTGCAGAGCAGAGCGGTGATCAGATATCCTTAACCGAAAATGTTGCATGTTGATTTATTAAAATCTATTTGGGGAAACAAAAACTATTTCGCACAAGACTACGCAAAGAAATAGGAAACAAGGTGATCGGAGAAATCTTACTGCAGAGAATTAGCAAAAAAGTTATGCTGACAAGAGGCGTAGGATGTTGGAGTTTGAAGTAGGTGGTCTCTTAAGGGTTGCCCCTCAGTGGGCGCGACCATCTCTTTGGTCAAGTGCTCCTCGAGCTCTTGTTCGTTTAGCACAATTTCATCTTTTTGTGTCAAACGTCATAATTATCTCCGTTAAGTTTCTCACCCTTAACGAGATCAGCTATGACATTCTTGGTGGCCATTCTATTCACTACATTAGTTTGCGCAAAGAAAAAGACATTAATTATACATCCTTCTATTTATTTTAAAAAATTCAAATGAAAAGCATAATCATTCCTCACATTATGAAATCGAAAATTTGCTAAGCTTGTAATCATCTCCCATGTATGTGAGTTGGGAAAATAATTTTCAAGTAATTTTTCGCAATAAATTTCATCATCATATAAGCCACAATGTAATAAATCATTCACATAATAATTTAGAACAATATAATTGCACCATACAATAAAGTGTGCAAGGACTCCATTGAGCCCTATTGGCATTCTAATAACTTATGCTAAGAAAATTCTGGCTTGAATAATGTGCGTGCGAAATTACATCCCCGTACAAGGCTTTCTAAAAATTTACAGGAAAATAGTAGAATACAACATCTTTGAAAATCCTACTACAAACTACTCCAATAAAACAAATGGAGATGCCGCACAACACATTATTCTGAAAATAATTTTCTTAAAACAAGAGTAAACACATTAAACATAAGTTTCTTTAGAATGCCCCACGCGCCACCTTCTGATGGATTTTTTTTTTTGGGTCTAGAATTTTGTAACCCCCCCCTAAGTTGGGCCTTTTGAGTTTGTTGGTGTACTCAGATTGGCCATCGGAGGCCTCTAGATGGCGAGTACGCCATTACCGCGAGTGGGTTTGATAAAAATTTACTGTTCATCTTCTTCCTTTAAACCCTAATTTTCCTACAGTCTCTATGCCGCGAGGCCAACTTTCAAAGGCCACATCTCTCTCGCTTTTAAGTCAAATAATGTGTGCCATATATCGTTGGAAAGCTTATGCAACATAGATTAACTCTATACCAACCGAGCATGATAAAATCTGAATATCATGCTCCGAATTCGAGTCCCAAAACTCAGAAAAATCACAGTTTTCTTGAAAAATAAAATTGTGATTTCTCACAAACAATGCATCCAATAATTACAAAATTTTTATGGAGTTCATCCTTAATCATAGAAGAACAAAACCATATAATTATTTTTCAAAAAAACATGCTCAAAAATTTTCAAATTTTTATAATGGGCCTCATTTATGTATCAAAAAAAAATCGCAACATGCACATAATTTATTCTAGCATGTTAAAAGTAAATCAACAAGTAATCATGCTCTGATACCAATGTTGAATTACAATTAATGCGCTTACCACGTAAGACGTAGTGGGTTCGGAAACATACCGTATGTAGTCTCCAAAAAATTCCGACGATGGATCCTTGTTGTTACGAACCTCCAACACGCTTGATATTTTTCGCAGGTATGAAAACGGCTACTAGAGTCGAGTTCTTCGTCCACGAACCAAATCCTAGAGCTTGGTGATTGCTCTAGAGAGAGTGCTATAGAGAGGGATTGTCTTGTGACTTATAGTTGCATGACATCCTTAATTTCTTGGGATATCTCTAACTTTTATATAGAAATAGTATTTAGAGACAGACTTTACATCAAACACTTAGGAGATAAAGTTGTATTTATCTCAAACACCTATGAGATAAATATTGTATTTATCTCAAACACTTAGGAGATAAATATCCTCTAAATAACTGTAATTATCCAAACTAACCAATACACATTATCTGTTAGTATGCGGATAATGGGTCCACTGACCCAATTTATTAACACATGGAATTCCCTCCATTACCCTTATCTTTGTCATCAATACTAGGGGACCAGGTGGTTCTTCAGGTTGTAGGATCAGTCCGATTGTCCTTCACTTTTTTCCTGTTATCAAATAATATATGTGATGTGTGATATTAAAACCATTCAAGGACCCCATGGTTTCAGCAATGTCCTTATAGAAATGCCCAGTGAAGTCTCTTTCAATACCAACATTTCAGGTTAATCTCTGTGTGTGCGTGCGCACGTGCGTGTTGGTGTGGGTGGGTGGGTGTGCGTGCCTCTGTGTGTGTGTGTGTGTGTGTGTGTGTGTGTGTGTGAGAGAGAGAGAGAGAGAGAGAGAGAGAGAGAGATTTTACTTTTAGGCAAGTGCCCAAATGTGGAAAGTGAAAACAAGTGGGTGCTTTGAGCGTGGATTGATTCATATTTCTATTTACACGCGCACCTTTTGTAAAGATGGATCCACAGTTTATCTTTGGACACAAGCATTCAAGGGGTGCTGAAATCTTTATTCAACCAGGGGATCATCCATTCTTTGTATTGTATTTGACAGCTACTGGTCACTGAGAGAATGAAATTGACTGTGACAAAGAAAAGAGAAACAGAAAAGCTATAGCCAAATCCATATCAGAAAGGAAAGTATCAAACGGATATTCCATAACCTTCTTGACGCTTCAAGCACCATATGTGGGCACTTGATAGATTTTTTAGAATTAATGCATCTTACTGACCATTTGCGAACAGTTACGACTCCTCCTAGACTCAAGTTAGTTGGGCTTATGAAGCCTTAATATCAACTCTGTCACAGCACCTGCACTGCTTGGTTGGCTATCAATCATACATTTTATTTGCTTTTAGGCAGTTGTGTTTTGACTCATGGCCCTTCTTAATGATGCTACTATTTCCTCCAAAGTAATAAGGTTTTATACTATTTACTTATATATAGCTTTCTTTCTTTCCTTTTATCTCTTTAATCCTGTGTTTTTGCCATGTTATGTCTTCCTCCAAAATGTATGAGCTGTTGATATTTTTTTATTCCATAAACATTTATAGCAGTGTTTTTTGGATGGATATACACAGTGCACTAAAAGTTTGTTATTTGTTTCAAAATGTTTGTGTAGATGGATAATAAATGCATTCGTGCTCGATATTGGGTGCAGCTGCCTCCATCATGTCTATGGGAGTAGTTATGTTAGATAACCGCCGGGAGAAAAGCAATTATATACCAAGGGAGCCCCGTGTTAACGATGAAGTTGCGAGGGAAAGTTATATGAACACCGTTTTCTATAGAGGGGATCGACATTGCTAAAGCCAAATACGTACGAGGCCTTCTGTATTTTTTGGATTGTGTGAACTTCTAACTAAGAAAAAATATGTTCATGCAACTACAAACATGTCAACTAGGGAACAAGTTCTAATTTTTCTACACGTACTTGGACACAACGTAAGATTTCGGGTGATATGTGGGCGGTTCCATAGGTCTACCGAGACCTACATCAACTACCAAATTTTTTATGCTACTCACTACTATTGTGTTAATTGACCCAATATAGATGGGAGGGTGGGGGGTGGGATGAGGGGATGATAATGATCAGTGGTGCTTGTAATCCACCTATGAGCTTCATTAGATAATCTCATACCTCATAAGGCAATGGAAGTCCTTATTATTTAACCAGCTCCTCCATAAGAGACTTAGCAGTAAAAGATGAACAAGTAGTTTGCAAGTTCAAAATTTTTGACTTATTAGTTGAATTGATTAAGGCTCCAACCACAATTTTCCACCGATGTAAGACCTCTAATTAGATGAGTCGAAAAGATATCCAATATGGTCTAATTGTTTCCGGAACCAGCGAGACTATCCTAAAGTATCGTTGCTTAACTGTTTAGTTTGGTTATCAGTTAACCCCACACACCTTTAAGGGGATCCTTTTCTTTTCCTCACCTGCAAAAGTTGTATCTTGCTTAAAATGCAAGCTCATGGTCATCTTATGAATAAGGAGATTGTCGACTGTGGTCAATTATCTTAATTTTGATGATCACGATAATTGTCTCACTCTTGAGTCTGATTTGTTCCTTAAGTGGTTCAAGGGCATTTTACTACATTCAAGCTTGGAACTCAAAGATAATTCCTCGGTAATTAAAGCTTGAAGACCCTTTAGTCAAACGGATTCAAACTACAACAGAAATATTTAGTTTAAATCAAATTGTAAAGACATATTTAAAAGAAACTAAGGGTCATTGGCACATGCAATGCATGTGAGATTAGTGAAAACATATGCAAATCTAATGGAAACAAGCAATTAAAGGCACATAAAAATGGGAAGTAATTTTACCAAAAAAAATGGAGACCAATAGGTAAGGAGTAGTAGAAATGAATAACAATGTTGACGGTTAGATATTCGGGTGGAGTGCTTGGAGTAGCAGAGATCAAATAGAGGTTTAAAATTGTAGTGGGCTAGAGTCGTTATCTATTATATGTTAAGAAATTCTCAACAATAACCTTGATTAACTTAATATGAAGTTAGTAAATCATGAAGAGGTATAATTGAAAGTTCTCAAATGGTTTCATCATAAGGATGATCTCTTCCGTAATAGTAGAAATAGTCCGTTGTTGTCACCAGCCACCAAAGGCCGTGTAGGTTTAGCAAACAGACCAAATTACAGGTCCTTTATGTTTAGCAAAAAAACGTCCACGATAAGAGAGGCAAAGGAGTTGTGACATATGGGTGATTGTGCGAAGTCTTAGAGATGTGAGGAACAAAAACAAAGACGAGTGACATGAGCGAGAGAAGGCCGAAAAACAATCAAGAGTCAAATTCTAAGGAAGGGGGAGAGATATAATTGAAGACAGATGATTATTATGGCATGAGTTTGGGTTAGACAATTAGGGTTAGAACTTTCTCTCATATAGTACAACAAAGTGGATTCATTTTGACAAGAGCTAGTATATGCATATAAGATACTTTTATCATATTTACCATTTTTCATATTTACTTTTTTCGCCATGTTTGTGTATGTTTTACCATTTTCATTTATATTTTTAGCAACATTTTTGGATTCGCCCTTGTCCTTTTATCATTTTTAACACTGTTTGTACCCCTTAGTTTCCCGTGTTGCCCCTACTATTAACCTACCATATTACCCTTACATCCATCATTAATCTTCAAAAGGGACCTATTGGGCAGGTGTTATAATACATTTACCAGCACAGTTACACACTTCATCAAGCTATTAAGGACACATTTTGCAAATCATTGAACACATAGAATAGGCATGCTCCAACGTCCTGTGTGTACTTCAGAAATTGAGAATGAAACCATATCAAACCTGATATAGCTAAAAAATACACCTCCTATCTATGAGCGACACGTGGCAATTGTGATTCATGGTCAATCCTGATTAACTACCAATTTGGCAGTTACCATATCGGTGGAGTTAGGGTTCTAAAAGGATCCTACCTAAATCATGAAGGATTGTAACGTGATCCTTAAGGATCCTAACACGATCTTGATTGACCTGACCCAAGTCTATCTATCAAGACTCACAAGCCCGTTGGGAGTCTTCCTCCCACGACTATATAGAGGGTTCCACCCCCCAGGTATGAGACAAGCTCACACACGTACACATTGTGTTATTATTGCTTTTCAGAGTTCTACATTGTTAGCAATCTCTGACATAAGCATCAGAGCATTCCCCTGCCAGAACCTCACCCGGCGGTCACTCCGTGTTCTCTTTTGCAGGCCTATTTTCTGGTGCAGTTCTCTATCCAGTTTTTAGCTGCAACAAATTGGCGCCATCCGTGGGACCCCAACAGGGAACATGGCCAATCATTCTTCTTCTAGCGACTCTTCACGTAGTCGTTCTTAAAATCGTCGCGCACGAGCTAGCAGCTCTGATCGACCTGGTCGTTCTCATGACCGGGAAAAGGGGCCTAGACCTTATCAATACCCTAATGTGACTAGACATAGTCTTTAGCAAATTTTTTCGGAATAATGGGCTGCTAATCGTCACTCCGTCAAAGCTTTTACTTCTTTGAAGTTTAGACCGAGCGAGGGTGCTCGACCTCTTTGCCAACCCTTTAAGAGACGAACAAAGGGTTTGAGTCAAAGTAAAAAAAACATTATGTGGGAATGGTAAAATAAAACCACAAGAAACACATAGTGAAACCAAATACCATCAAATAAAGAAAGATAGAGTTTTACAAAAGCCCTCATAAAGGCATCAAAGTAACTCAGTCTGAAAATAAAGAACCTAGATACAAAGACTAAGTCTAAGGCTCAGGGGCATCGCCAGAGGGACCTTCCTCTGGAGGATGGGAAGCTGTAGCATCTCCTGCCTCTGAAGGCATGGTAGTCTCCCCAGATGGAGACACGACCGCAGGCATGAAAAAGTCATCCAAAGGGATGTCAGGGAAGCGCTCAGCAAACATCTCCTTGGCCTTCATGAAGCCCATCTCATAGATCTCCAAGCCATTGTCTGTCCGCTTTTTCAGTCATTCGTCCCTAGCATTTCCATCAAGGAAATCACGGATGCCTTGGTCTCGAGCCTCATCCACCTTCTTCGCTTCTTCGACTATCTTCCTTTTTGCCCGTTCCAGACTCTTCTCAAGGGTCTCAATGTGAGCGAGGTGGTCAGCCTCCTGCTTGCTTAGCTCTTCGGAACGACGAGTGGCTTCCTCTGCCGCCCTAATGGCGTCCCTCTTTTGCTGAGCTTCGTCAGCTGCCACTTGCCTCGCCATTTCAAAGCGATACAACATCGAAGACCCGCTGACATACATCTGGGAATAGAGATGAGAAGGATCAGTAAAGGAAAGTTGAAGACAGAAACAAAAGCTAAGGGGCCGTTTGACGGGATTTTTTTTGCTTTTTTTTTCAATTTTAAAAATTGGAAAAAATGGGGTGTTCGGTAGCTCTTTTTTTTTCAATTTAAAAACCCACTTTTTAAATTGTAGAGTAAAAAAAAGAGGAAAAAGCTCTTTTTTTTCACTTTAATTTTTTTTTGAGACCTCCACCACAACGCACCTACCGCCGGCAGCCACCTCCCACCGCTGCCCGGCAGCCACCTCCGGTTGCCGGCAGCCACCGCCCACCACCTGCGACCACCACTATTGACCACTGCCACCGCAAACCACCAACAAAAAAAAGTCAAAATAAAAAGGATTACCAAATACAAAAAAAAGGGTTATCAAACACCCACTTATTTTTGTAAAAAAAAAAATTATGCTGCTCTTTAAAAACTGACCACTGAAAAAAAAAACTGTGTCAAACAGACCCTAAGTAAGGAGAAAGAATATTACCGTATATACAGCCTGAGCAAAAGAACAGGCGAAGGTCTCATGGGTCTGATTCTGGAAAACTTCCTTGTCCCGAGGAAGAACTCTATGAAGAAGATGTTGTTCTGAGATCTGGTTGTCAGGCATCCCAATGTCATCACGCCTGAGAGTCCATCTGGGTCGAAAGATGTAGTCCTCATCAATGGACACTCCTTCAACGACCCGTGGAGACCAATCCGGAGGAGTAACCTTTGTCTTCTTTGGAATGGGGGGCAGTTCCACACTTGGCTGCTTTTCCTTTCTCTTCCTCTTGGATTTCTGAAGCACACCGAGAAAGGCTCCTTGCGGTGATTTCCCACTTCCACCAGCAAATTTTGCATGAAGAAAGGAATCAATATAGGAACAAACATTGAAAACAATAACCTATATGAAAGCACACCTAGAGGAACAGTCTCAGTAGATCTGAGAGACCCGCCGGAACGGGCTTGTGGGGGATAATACTCCCATACTCTAACTGTTGCTCTGAAAGGGGTTCATCTATGGAAAGACCACCTCGAACTTTAATATGGCTAAGAATGTGCTTGGTAAGGTTGTTGGAGGTAGGCTTGCCAGGGTTTTCAAAATCCTTACAGTAAGGATTCCAATCTCTATCGAATGGTAGATCCCATTTATCTTCACAGCCAACAAAGAAGTATCTGGAATGCCAACCCTTGTTGGATTTTGGACCGCCCTTCAGAAGTCATTGCCGGTTATGAATGTAGTACCATCCAGGACAGATGGCTACCCCTTTTACAAAACAGATCTCGAAGAAGACTCTTATGTAATTTGTTGGGTCTACCTTATAACCCGAAGTTGCGACAATATATATAAGCCCAACCAACTTTCTCCAACCGTTCGGAACAAGTTGTCCGAGAGCCATGTGATAATGCTCGAAAAACCTAAGAGCAAAAGGATGAAGGGGAAGTCTATAACCAGACTTCACTTGCTCCTTGTAAATCCCCATTTCAAACTTGGTTCCATAATTGGCTGGCTCTTACAAACCTGGAACTCGAGCATACCAACCTTCAGGGATCAAATATTCCAGAACCAATACCGTCAACTCTTCGATAGACATTTTATCTGACTTCTCATTAGCCATGTACCAAGGTTTAGGATTAGCTTTATCCTCAGCTTGATCCTTCACATCTCCTAAGGCATTCTTAGCAGGTAAAGAATATAATGGTTGAGAAGATGAAGGTGGATACGGTTCTGAAGCTGAAGGTTGTGGATTTGAAGTACCAACTTCGCTTCTCGAAGTTGGAACTCGTTTCGAAGACGAAGACGAGCTACTTATAATGATATTTTCTTCCGAAGAAGAAAAACTCTCTGAAGACTCAGACATGGTTTCTACTACTGAATTTGAAACTATGAAACTAAGAAATACTGAATAGAAAGAGGAGAGAAAGGAGACTTATTTGAAGAGAAGAAAGCTTCCAAATGATTCAAGTGAGGAAAAAAATGAAGGGAATATCTCTTTTTATAGGAAAACCCCAAGTAATATTTTCTTCCGAAGAAGAAAAACTCTCTGAAGACTCAGACATGGTTTCTACTACTGAATTTGAAACTATGAAACTAAGAAATACTGAATAGAAAGAGGAGAGAAAGGAGACTTATTTGAAGAGAAGAAAGCTTCCAAATGATTCAAGTGAGGAAAAAAATGAAGGGAATATCTCTTTTTATAGGAAAACCCCCAACTAACCGTCTCTTGGGAGACTCAACGGTTCATCTACCCCCCTACGTGTCACGAGCTAAGAGAAGAAAAGTTTTGAAAATTCAAAAATTTCCCACTCAAAGGCATTAATGGCAAAAAAGATACGTGAAAATAAACCGAACAGAATTCTGCCCGAGCAGAATCCAATCCGAAAATTCTGCCCGAGTAGAGTTACTGGCCGAACAGAATTCTACCCTAGCAGAATCCTGTCCGAACACTCTGCTCCAGTAGAGTGCCCTTGGCAGAACAGAATTCTGCCTGAGTAGAGTCCTTTTCGAACACTCTGCCTGAGCAGAATATCTTTGGCCGAACAAAATTCAGCCCAAACATAATCATGTCCGAACACTCTGCCCGAGCAGACCTTGGCCGAACATAATCCTGTCTGAACACTCTGCCCTAGCAAAGTGACCTTGGTCGAACAGAATCCTTTCCGTACACGCTGCCCGAGCAAAGTGACCTTCACAGGACAAAATCATGCCCGAGCAGAATGCCCTTTGGCCGAACAGAATTCTGCCCAAGCAGAATCCGTCAGAGCACTCTTCCCGAGCAGAATCCTGTCCGAGCACTCTGCCCAAGCATAATGCCTTTTGGCTGAACAGAATTCTGCCCAAGCAGAATCCTCTCCGGACACTCTGCTCCAGCAGAGTATCCTTGGCCGAACAGAATCCTCCCGGAGCAGAATGCCCTTTTGGCTGAACATAATTCTGCCCGAGCAGAATCATGTCTGAGTACTCTGCTTGAGCAGAATGCCCATTGGCCGAATAGAATTCTGCCCGAGCAGAATGCCCTTTCGCCGAACAAGATTTTGCCCAAGCAGAATCCTGTCCGAGCACTCTGCCCAAGCAGAATGCCCTTTCGCCGAACAGAATTCTGCCTGAGCAGAATCCTGTCCGAACACTCTGTCCGTGCATAATGCCCTTTGG
Organism: Escallonia herrerae; assembly: GCA_033070095.1. Lineage (NCBI taxonomy): Eukaryota > Viridiplantae > Streptophyta > Magnoliopsida > Escalloniales > Escalloniaceae > Escallonia > Escallonia herrerae. The sequence goes on from JAVXUP010000288.1 coordinate 212,972, forward strand.
CTTAACGAAATTCTGCCCGAGCAGAATGACCTTTGGCCGAACAGAATTCTACTCGAGTAGAATGACCTTTGGCCGAACAGAATTCTGCCCGAGTAGAATCCTGTCCGAATAGAACTTTCCTCATACGCTTGAAATCTCGAAAAATAGTTTCCATTCTATTTGGGTATATTTTGCTATCTGCATTGAGGAAAAGGATGCTTCCACCCACTTCATTAATGCTGGTAGAAGCAGGGAGCATATGATATAGCTAAAAATACACCTCGTATCTATGAGCGACACGTGGAAGTTGTGATTTATGGTCAATCCTGATTAACTACGAATTTGGCGGTTACCAAATCGGTGGAGTTAGGGTTCTAAAAAGATCCTACCTAAATCATGAAGGATTGTGACATGATCCTTAAGGATCCTAATGCGATCTTGATTAACCTAACCCAAGTCTATCTATCAAGACTCACAAGCCCGTTGGTAGTCTTCCTCCCATGATTATATAGAGGGGTCTACCCCTTAGGTATGAGACAAGCTCACACGCGTACACACTGTGTTATTATTGCTTTTCAGAGTTCTACATTATTAGCAATCTCTGACTTAAGCATCGAAGCGTTCCCCACCGGAACCCCACCCGGCGGTCACTCCGTGTTCTCTTTTGCAGGCCTATTTTCTAGTGTGGTTCCTGATTCAGTTTTTAGCTGCAACAAAACCAATTTTCAGATACAAACCCTTTCTTCTTCCCCTTTTCACTTCACATGTACACCCTAAATCGAAATATCCAACCTCGTAATCTGCCTATTAAAAAATGAAACGCACAATCGCAAGCCCCACTTCTCAAAACCCAACGAAATTTCAACAACAACAACAACCAAAAAGAAAAAAGGAACAGAGAGAGTAAAGAGTCAAGTGGGTCTTCGAACTGGGTCAGCTTATGTGTGTGTCTCGGCAGCTACCTCTATCAAGAGCTTGTGTTGGTATGGGAAGCTTGAGGGGATGGGGTGGGAGGGAGTTGAAGATCTAGGCATTGGAAGTGAAAAATAGAAAGAAACTTGGAGGGGGAGAAAGAGAGAGAGAGAGAGAGAGAGAGAGAGAGAGAGAGAGAGAAGCTCTGTTAATTAGATGTGACAATGTACAGAGTCAAGTGGGTCTTCAAACTGGGTCAGCTTATGTGTGTGTCTCGGCAGCTACCTCTATCAAGAGCTTGTGGTGGTATGGGAAGCTTGAGGGGATGAGGTGGGAGGGAGTTGAAGATCTAGGCATTGCAAGTGAAAAATAGAAAGAAACTTAGAGGAGGGAGGGAGAAAGAGAGAGAGAAACTCGGTTAACTAGTTGTGAAAATGTACAGAGGAAAGGGTGAACAGTAGAATGTGCGTGGCTTTTCTTTGACATTGGATTCAATTGTGTCGGAAAAAGGTGAAAACACATGTGAGGTGTTTTCTCTTTTTTCGACATTATTTGAACTTTTTATCCAAAACGATAAAAGTACATTAAAAAGCATCTTTTTTGCCATTACAAAATCGAAAACAAAAAAGGTAAACATATACCCCCTTAATAATTCAATTTTTGGGTCCAACCAAATTAAAAAACTCTAACCCAGAAGCTGACCGGAAAGATACTTATCAATTCAATTTCGGGTTCAACTGAAGTAAAAAACTCCAACCCGAAAGCTGACTCGAAAACCAAATCTTCAGAATTCCAAATCGAAACCAAAAAACAAGATGTTTGGGTTTCACGGTTCAATATCATTTTGGATATTTTGGGTTGACCCGAACAATAAGCACCACTAACTACAACATATTCAGGAGAGAGGACTTTAACTAAACTGATCTTTAAGCAGACGAGTTTGACCGATTTATAACCAGTTCAACTGATCCTTTTAGAGGCAAATCAGTTCAAATGATCCTTAAGTGTTAATCACAAAGGCACTCATGAGGTTTATCCAGAACTATATATTGAGCCTACTAAGTATTTTTATTACACTCTGCTTCCTGTGATTTGTACTATATTTATGCAAAATTACATTCCGTTAAGCATCCGTGAATAAAAGTTAGGGCCCACACAAGTTTTTAAGAGATACCAAAATTGCCCTTAAGATGTCATCCCCTTCTTCAGCCACCGCCTAGCCAGCGAACCACCACCAACGCCACCTCCCCACACACGCACACACAACAAAGAGTTCTTGGTACTAATTAAAATAACTTTCAATGCCTCCCCCCCCCCCCCCCAACACAAGCACGCTGCTCTCAACACCATATATTTGTGGATCTAGATCTATGGACTTTCTTAGATCCACTATGGACTTTCTTTAAGAGGTGGATTCAAAAGGCACGCCATGTCACACTCCCACTGAAGCCCAACCACCACGAACTACCTTCTGCCCACTCACTGCCCATCACGCTCACACAGAGACATACCGACGACCACCATTGGTAACACAGACAAAATATCACATGGTCTCTACCTTCAACATACCAGAGTGAGGAACTACATCTTTGAGCTTCGATTACAAAGGTACTCGAATTAACAATCCATACAACAGGTTTGGGATCCCTTTATCTATGAAATGCACCCAATGACCCATGATCCGTAGTTTCCACGCCACTCTTTCTGTATCTATGTTGGTTTTGGTGATTGGTTGTGTTGACGGCGCGGGGTTGTGGTAGGTTGAAGTTTTGCTGCTTGTGGTGGTTGATTATAGTGAGAGTTGGCTCATGGCGGTGGTGGGTGGTACAGTTGGTTGTGGTGCTTGGTTGTTTAGGTGGCATGGGGTTGTGGCGTGATGTGGTTATGGTGGGGTTGTGGTTGGGTAGGCAAGGCGATAGGGTGGAAGCAAAAGATGGGATGGGGCGATTGGTTGTGGGTTGTTTAGGCACTGCAGGATTGTGGTCGTGATGTGGTGGTGGCAGGCAGGCAGGTTATGAGGTTGTGACTGAGTAGGCCAGCAATGTGATGGAGGTAGTGACTGAGTAGGCCAGCAGTGTAGGTGAGTTTAATTTTAATAGATAGGCGGAGTCAAATATATTTTCGTGTAGATCTCAAGAGTGACGTGTATAAAAAAACCCCAAACTTAAATATAATTTGCTTGTTTTCTAAACTCAGACCAATTGTTCTTCTAAATATCTCGATTGACTGATTTAAGAAACAGTCCAACTGCAAAACGAGTCTTGCTCTTACTCCCACACCTACCCCATGCTTTAAAGTATCCTTTACAACAAATCTAAGCTCGAGATTGTTCCTACAGATCTTTCCACGTAAGATAACTAAGCTCAAGATTGTTCTCACTTTGTACTCATCTAAGAATTTCTTTTTAATTAGTTTAATCAAATCTTCGTGTCTTGAAAACTTTGTTGCAGTGCTCGGGGAATGGGATATTCTACAGATAAACCGCCCACGTCTCCTTCTCTTGGTGCGTTAGAGACCTACAAAAGGTCTTTTCTTGCTCTATTAGAGCATTTGCTTAGCAGAGGTAGCCTTATAATAATTTTGGGTGAATGATAAATTGAATACAAGGCTTCGCATTGCGCTCTCTGCTGCTTGACTACGAGACTTTGTCGTTAAAGATCGAAAAGACGACATCATATAGTATTACTACCAAGATTCTAAGCAATAAAAATGGACTGTAAAGCATAGTGTTATTATAATTTCCTAGAGCATAGCATATCATTCTCTCTCATCACAGAGGAGGCTAATTAACCAAATCCTACATTTAAGTACAGTGGCAACGAAGTGGAACTGACACACCTGGTGGTTTTCTCCTCTCCCGGACGATGGCTTCTTTAATCAAGGGCATTTTCTGGTGAACCTTTTTCCATATTTGATTCACAGCACCATCCACAGGGACAGGTCCAATACCACCAGGATATCCATTATCATACTCAAAAATGTGCTGAATCCTAGCCATATTTTGGCGTAATGAATCCTTTTGCTGAACAGAGTAGCTTTTAAGATGACTCACAAGCCAATTTGGTTGCAGCGCATCAGCCAAAGCAACAAACACCGAAAAATCTGAATAATCCACCATACCTTCAAATGGGAGCACAATTTCGTCACTGACAATGACGGGAATACAGAGACTCTGGATGGCATCGAAAAGTCGGCACGAAGTGGGGGTATCCCCTGCTGGGTGCAAGCAGAACTCGGATGACCTCATCCCTTTTATTGACTGCTCCTTCCCTGTCGCATTAGGGAAGCCCTCTTCTATTATAACTTGAGGTTCATTAACCAGCAAATCCCATAGTTTTTCTCGAATCAGCCCGCCCTGTAGATACACGATTTTATCGTATTTGTCGAGGGAAAAGCGATGTGAACATGGTACTTCACAAGTAAAACAAGGCACTCAAATATAGAACAAACAAAAGCAAAGAAAATAAATTTGTGGCATCCCACCGCCAATAAAGCAAAACCTTGACGTCAAAAAACAAAAATCAAAACTCCAGGTCGATACCTGAAGAAAAAGGGATTAAATGCATTTCCTTCACAAGTATTTTGCTAGAAAACACCATCAATCACAAAGAGGAAAAGTATATAAACAATCTAAAAACCTAATAAAGAAAAGGAAAAACAACTAAGATGCTAATAGAAAGACAAAAATCTCCCATTGACTAGCCATGCAAGCTTAATCATGCCAATCACTCGATTTTTTTCATCTCTTCTGGCTCGGACAAATTTGCCTATTGGGATAAGACTATGGTATCGCTTCAAAGGGCAAGAGAGTTGCTGAAGCTCTAGCCCTGTGCTTTCAGTGCAATCTGAAACCGGTTGATGATGCCACTTGACTGCAAGCTTGCTAATCTTCAGGCACACGTCGTGAAGTCACTCAACCTTAACAACTCTTCCAGTCCCGTGGAGCTGGGATGGTCTTGGGAAGGTCATGCAACCTAATGAAGCACAACAATACATTCATGCCGCTTCATAGACCTAAGCAGATCAAAGACATAATGCCAAGGAGGACGAGGAGCATGGATACATGTGGAAAGACCAGTAATTAGTTTCCGTCCTTGAGCAGTCTCACATGTATGGCACAGGGAAAAATGTTTTGCGATTCATCGAGATAGGAATCAGACCCTTAGTGTTAACGCCATTTATGGAATGGCAGAAAAAGAGAATCTCAAAATTAGGGCTGACTGGAGACAATTTTCTTAGTTAGAATAATCTCGTCATTTTGTCAGGTTAGGTGAATTTTGTGGCAGAGGAAGAGAGACATAGTAATTTCTAAGTTCATCTAGTCACAGGTTATTAAGGATTCCTTTATTATTAGGAGTGGTGTCTAGTCATTTTTTTGGCAATCTTTTAGCTTACAGTGTCTAGATCCTTTTCCTTGCAGGAAGTGTTTATTTACTTCTATATACGCAACCGTCGTAAGGTGAATTATCAGAACCAGGGTCACTATGTAAGTGGGGTGGGTGGATTTGTAGGTATGCAATGTGTGGGGGCTACGCATAGTCGGTTCACTTTTTGGATATGCAATGGGGTTCGTCTATATGGTATACTCGATATATTCACATGTAATATATGATTAACAAGCTGAGGCCGCTCCTGAACAGACACCCCTAACCACCCCCCCCCCCCTCCCTCCCTCCCTCCCTTCCAATTATAGACTAAAAGTTCTTCTTATCATGGTTAAGGAGTCAACAAAAAAGTTCTGGCTGCCCTCCTGGACTTCGTGCCTTGCTAATGGTTCTTGTTCAATGCCTGAAATTATTTCTGCATCAAGGAAAAGCCAAGATGCATTCACCGCCTAGTTACTAGTTATCAACAGGAAACTAGAGTACATTCCAAACACACGAGCAAGTGAAGTATAAAACTACATTACAGAGAGACAAGAATAGTCATCAAAAGGATAACCTGCGAAAATAAGGATGCACTTGAGTTCTGAAACCGTAACCAATAAGTGCAACGACAAAGAGGCGTTGAAGTAACAACCACTCTACTTGTTTCAAGATTATGGTCACATTTATGTTCTGCTAATAAACATGAGATGCATTATAGACATGGTTCAAACACTCGGCCAAGACACCGAGTTTTTGCCGTAGGTTAGGTTTTGGAAGCCACAGAACTGAAACCAAACCCCGAGTCAACCGTATTTAGGGATAACATATCTAGCCGAGATCACACAGAAATATCAGTAAAAATGAATCTCGGGAAAACATGGCGGACTATCGACCATGATAACAGCCTGAACAGGGAATGCGAGAAGCTTCCCGTGGGATCCCTCCCATGACAATAACCCCCCCCCCCCCCCCCCCAATCTCTCTCTCTCCAGTCATCGCTTGTAACTCACCTTTGGGTATTTGACTAATCTGGCTTTCGTTTAATTAGTTTTCATAATATTCAAGCATTGTTTGACATGTAATTGGTATTTGTCTCTAATGTTATAATTTGATTATAGACTTTTAAGTGTCTTTTTCTTTTCTTTTTTCTTCATATTTGACTGCATATTGAGTGATAATTTTGGTTACTACCAAAACATTTAAAAATTCCAGTGTTCATCTTTTCAGTCAGTTTTTTTGTTCCCTACAGTGTTTTTGATGCATGGTAACCACTTGTTAGGGGTTGTATTTTGTCCTGTTTAAGCTTAGTGTCACACAGGGGTCTTAGTTTTTTGCTGATATAGTGCGTAGTGTTATCTTAGTGGCAGTTAACGGCTTTAGTGTTTTTTCTGCAGATCCTTCAATTGGATTCTACTAACGACTAAGGGTTAAGATAGTGAAGCTATGCGCTTGTAACCACTGTCTTTAGTCCAGGCATCCAAATTAAGTTATATTTTCTTGTATTATCTACTTCCACTAAAGAGTCCTCGGACCCTTTACCAAAAGAAAAAAGAGATGCGTTACAACCACAAAAATTTTGGCCTAAGATCTAAGAAACAGAATTGATAAAAAGGTTAATGCCTTGAATGAAAAAAAGGAGTTGAAAATGCAGGAACTATATTCTATTCTTATGTTTTTAATTTTCATCATGGTCAAGTTAAATTTAATGTCTTGGACAAATAAGTTACGATGTACTATTGATGTAAACAGGTTCACCAGCAGTCAGTAGTATGACCTAGAGGATGCCATGCCAATTGTTTGATGTTATCTTATTAATCCAATTGATTGATATTGTTATTCATGTTACTTTCCATATTTTTTACAACATTTTTTGCATGCTTTAAGTAGCTTAAAGATACTATGGCCTTCAATCGATACCAAGGTGACTGCAAAGATACCAATTCTGAACCGAAAACTTGACTGCTACCGAGTGCTTGAACCATGACTACAGAAGACTGTAATAAAGCCATTTTCAAGTCTAGTTTGAACCATCAAAGCAGTGAATAATTGGATCTCATGATGTACTATTGATGTAAACAGGTTCGCGAGCGTCAGTAGTATGACCTACAGAATGTTGTGCAAATTCTTTGATTTTATCTTATTAATCTAATTGATTTGTATTGTTATTCATGTTACTTAGAGAACTTCCATATTATTTAAAACGTTTTATTGGAGGCTTTAAGCAGCTTAAAGATACATAACGCCGCTATCGATACCGACCTGACCGCGAAGATACCAATTCTGAACCGAAAATTTGGCTGCTACCGAGCCTTTGAACCATGACTACAGAAGACTGTCATAAAGCCATTTCCAAGTGTAAATTTGAACCACCAAAGCACTGAATAATTGGATATTATAGATATTACTCAAGCATATTTTTAATATGGTGCTGCGATTAATCATTTGTAGCATGCAGGTAAGCAGTTATATATCAAAAGACTTGTAATTTAAGCAGTTGACTACCTAAATGGAAACCCCTCAAGTAGTTTAAAAGACCTACTAATCACATGACAAGTAGTAAGTGACGATGGATTTACTGGATTAGAGATTGAACACTGACCCGATGCCTATGCTTAGCTCCTTTGAAGTAGAGAAGAGTGTGGTGTTTCTGGTCTTCTGATATAAGCAGCTTCGGTAGAAGATGGCTGTACGGCACAATTACATCTTTGAGCAGCGAAACTTGTGTGTGTTGTACCATTACTGATGAGCTACCATTGGCCATTTTTGAGTCAAGCCTGTACCACCCACCAAAATCTACCACAAGCAGAATAGCAGGGGCTATCTCAGCTCTGACATGCCACATTGCAACGGGGTCTGCCAAAGAATGCTTCAAGTTTTAACATAACCTGAGAATCCAGACACTAAATATAAGGTGCTAAAGCAGGCAGTATATCTCTTATCTAAAGTTTGTGGTAAATCCAAAATATTATTGATGCCATCTTTACAAATAATCTATACATTAAAATTCGAGGACTTGCATTCAACAATTGTGCTGCAACTTCAAGTTCGTTTCATTAGGATATTGACCTTAACTATTAGATGAAGAAGTTATCAGCTGACAAGAGAACCAGGTGACAGCTGTCATTTGGAAAATAGTAACAAAGCTAGATATGTATCACCTATGTTACAGTCGAAGCAGACAAACTTGCTGCCACTAGAGACGGTCTAAAAAATCTGTCATGTGTCAATTTTGCGAATTAGATTGAAGAACAACCATGATTGATTTATTAATTAAAGCTTACCATACTTTCCATGCACTACTTTTTGAAGCCAAGAATCTGTCTATACAAATTTAAAAATATTAATGAACAACCCCAAAGTCCATTAAAATGTTAAGGATGTCTCAATAAGCAAAGTATAACAAAAATCTATATGATTGACTGGATTAAAATTCGATTTATATATGTCATTCAAAACAATATTTATGAAGGTAAAAAGTTATCCTGTTACAAAAACACTCATAAAGCTTCAAGATGTAACATAATTGTTTGAGAACAGCATGTATACCATGTAAGATCAGAAATAGATTAATCAGCATTCCTGCATGCAGATTAAATAAATTTTTGAACACAGGGATATTGCACAATGTATAGGTACACAATTTTACCCATTATGACCTTGGTAAAAAGAGCACCAAAAAACGGATCTTTCAGCTTGCGTAGGAAAGGAATAACAAATCGTAATAAAAGCACCCACTACGTGTTCATCGTAGTTCATAACCATCAGCAAAAAATTATTACTCCACAAGTTTCATAATTTTTGTCCCCTTTGAATCTTTCAAAACTTATGTCAACGCCTAACCGATGGAAAAGTATTATGCTTGAGGAATGCAAATAACAAATAAAAGAGGACATCAATTACGATAGAGATGCAGTATCGAGGAAATTTTAAAGAGAAGTAAAACGTCCCAGTCAGAACAAAGACATGATCTCGACCACCGGACCGCTTCCAAGCTTCACTCCCCTGACAAAATCAACCACCTCCTTCTGCCTGTCATAGTCTTCATTCCCAGCCTTCTTCCTAAACATCCCCTTGGCCATACCAAGCTGCATTTCGGCGCTCAATGTCGCAAAAAACGGCACAAAGACAACGTCCGCCTGCTTGGCGTCGAAAACCCGCCTCGCAAACGATCCAGTTCTAAATTTCTCAGGCATCATCAGATCGCCCATGATCCAGTACTCCGCACTGTACTGCTTGATCAACGGATTCTCGGGGTAAGGTGGGTAATCGAGCCTTTTGGGTAAATGGGCCGACCGGATTTCTTTGTCTGCATCGCTTCCGAGCCTCGAATCGGATTGGAAAGACCAGTACTTGTCGAGGAGGCCGTAGTTGAGGTATCTGGGCAGGTCCGAGACGTAAACCTTGATGGAATTTGTGGGGGAGTGGGAGGTGTTTTGGGGAACAAGAGGTGGGTGGGACTGGGGCCTGTAGGAGAGGAAGAAGAGGGAGAGTGAGAGGGTGCAGACGAGGGAGAGGGAGATAAAGAGTGAAGGATCAGAGCAGAGTGAGGTGGTGATTGCGGTGTTCTTTGGGGCCATTGCTCTGACCGCTCAAGAGTTGGTTGCAAGTGCTAAGGGCATAGAGTTAGAGGTTGGTTTGCCGGTTGGTTGATTCCCAAAACTGAGGCACCATTGCACGACTAGTAGACTGCATTAAGCAACACGGATGGATAGATCGATAAATAGATAATCAGGGTTTTTTTAAGCAAGCCCGTCTTGTTACGAAAACTTTAAGAAGCAATACTCGTTAAAAATGTTAGGAGTAATTTTGTACGTTTCTCCTTCTAATCTGTTTTCCAGAAAGTTGTTCAAAACTGCAGACCCACCACTTATCGTCTACGGTTTTAAATATTTTTTTCTAGTTTTGATGAGATAATTTAGACGAATTTTTTTTTCCTAAATAATACTCCAATTTTAATATTTAATTATCTATCTATTCTATTTTGAAACTTATTTACCCGCATAACACACTTTTAAAAATCGCAATTCCAAATCTCGTTTTTAACAGTATCTTCTTTCTTGAGTTTTCTTAAATTTTGAGAGATGATGCAAAAAATGAAAACGTGGTTCTAAATCACGTTTTCTTCTCTAAAGTCGTGATTCTAAATAGCGATTTCTTTTTTAAAGTCGTGATTTTAAGCAGCAATTTTTAAAAGTGTGGTATGCGGGTAAATAAGTTTCAAAATATAATAGATGGGTAATTAAGTATTAAAATAGTATTATTTAGGAAACAAAAACTCTAATTTAAACACCTTACATTTTGTTATGAAGTTACAAACACCAAGGTATGGTTAAACCCTTCACTTTATTAGCTTATCCAAAGAATGTGTGTAAGGTTTTTATCTCAAAGTCCAAGCAATTAGCACCCGACATTTGGTTGAGATTCTCATTTATCTCTTATTCCCTCTGGGCGAAATCAAACTTGACGTATTATGGACATGAAAGAAAGCGTAGCCATGAGATTCTTCAGCGACTTGCATAATTGGCAAGGTTTGTTACAGTTGTCACGTAAAAATTTGAAATCACAGGGAAGCCGTTATCTCCCAAGGACTTCCTAAACTTCACGAGGAATGTCCTTTCCTTGAAACAAAAAGGGGTTATCAAAGCAAAATCGGTATGTTGATGCAAATATTCACCAACACCCCCCCCCCCCCCCCAAAAGGTGGTCTTCCAAATCAAGCAATTCAGATAGTTTTCTTAGAAGGTATTTTGGCTTAAATTAATGGGTAAATTACACACGGCACCCCTGAGATTTAGTCTAAACTACACACGACACCTACTAAATATTTTTTATTACTCTCTGACCCTTGTGGTTTGTCATTGTTTTACGTAAAACTCACTTCTGTTAGGGAACCGTCAAAAAAAATTAGGGCAACATAAATTTAATACGATATACCTAAAATGCACTTTTGCCCTATTTTCCAACAACACAACATGCTGCCCTATTTTCTTGCTTTTCTTAGGAGAGAATGATGACGGTGGCGAGGGTGAGTGGCAGTTGGTATTGGATAATTGGGTACTAGAATTGGTGGGTTAGCGCGGCGGATGGTGTGGCCCAGGTGGTGATCGGCGACGGTCTATGCCGGTGGGTCAGATTGTGCAGATCTGGATCCTCAACACCATGGTCTATGACGGGTCTACCTCGTTCAGCTCGATTGTGCCGATATCAAATGGGAACGGGAAGGCGTACGATCTCAGTGAGCAGTGAGGATACTAATGGACTTTTCGCTGCGGATGGGCTGGTAATCCTACCGCCCAATGAGATGGCTGAGGAAGGCTTTGCGCTTTGTGAATGGCGACGGTGGGGTTCCGACATAGATTTATTGTGATATCGTAGTGTTTAACTGTATGGATATGGTTTTATGTAGGCATTATTTTTAATTGCTTTGGATTGTGCTTTTATGTTCTTTGTGTTTTCATCCAGCAAAAATCTGCAGATGAATTGGCAAAAGCAGTGGCTGGTAGGTGCATCATCGATGAGTTTGCACGGGTGATCGATGGCGAGGCTGTTGGTAATAAGCCAGCGGTGAGGAGGTCAATCAAAGGAGACTGCAGAGGGTGATTGGGGATCACCGGGAGATTCGGCTGATCTAGGCGCCACCCCGGTGCCCGATGTTAATGCTATGGTGGTTTAGCAGCATATGGTGGTGACCGGTGATGGTGGTGCTGCGATGGTAGTGGTGGTGGTGGTCTTGGGCTGGTGGCCGATGTTGAAGCAGGCGATGCTATGATGAGACCAGCGCCGACGATGAATTGGATGAAGCTGTAGGGTTTCTGGCTCATGAGTTGGTAAATTTTTGGATAATTTTCCGTTCACATACATGGTAGTGATTTTGCCCCCACAGAAATTGTAGCCGGGGAAGGTGACCGGAAATTGATCTGGTGGAGAGAGAGAGATGTACAGTTGCTGTGGGGGGTGGGATGGTGTTTGGGTAGATTTATTTGTTTATGAGGGATATTAACGTCTTTTCATCAATTATGTTGACTCTGTTAACTGAAAAATAAAAATGTGTAGTTTAGTGTAATAAGAATAATTAGTAGGAGCCGTGTGTAGTTTAGGCTAAACGTCAGGTGTGCCATGTGTAATTTATCCTAAATTAGTTTCCAATGTGTACGGAAAAAGTGACTCTATTAGGCTTCTACTACACAAAGAGTTGCTAATAAGATTTGATGCAAGTGTGACTAACCAGAAGGATTATGAAGGGAGTTTGTGGTCACGAAGAACCAAAAGAGGGATTTCTGGTAGCCAATACTTATCTCGCACAAAAATAGATATAATACCAATCCCTACTTGCCAGAGTACTCCTATTTTAATGCCTCAATTTCTCGTTGAATTTCCCTTTAACCTCAAGAAATTTCCTTTTTTCCTACGAGTGCATGAAGTTTCCATTTCTACAATATCGGCTTGATGAAAAGTTTGGTGATAAGATGTTCTACATTTGATAAAAATTCTCTGGCTAGTTTTGGCTTACAGCGTTTTGTTAAAATCTTGTGTATCACAAAGGCCTGACCCAGATCCCAAATTAATGCATATGCCTTCAAGTTGACGCAATGTATGCTTTTGCCTTCTGCACTTCCATCCACGAGAATAACTTCCAATAACGAATGTATCATATTGCATAAGCGTGCCACAATAATGACTTTTATTTGACAAACTAACAACAAGTTTAGAACAAATTGTATGAGGGTAACCCTTTGGCTCTATTAAGAAGTCGTTTTTGGCGTGCACATCTACCTCCACTTTCTTCATAATTGAGAGGTAAAGAATTTCATGTTTATCAGAATGTCTGAGCTCATTCACAGATAATTGTATCACTATCTAGAGATTACGGAATATAATAATTTAGCTCATAGGAAGTATTGGGCTAATCATAATTGATGATTTCTCAAATTTGATTTTCAGCACCAATTCAGAATACTTTTAGTCTTGCCACATCCCTAATTATTAACTTCAGGGAATAGATACGAACATCAAGAAAAAAAACAAATGAGCAAATAGAACAATTGAGCAACTTATAGGTACCCCCAAAAACTTTTTTTTTGATTTAATGCATGAATTAGATATGCTGATAGAACTTATGCACATAACATGAAGAGAGCGGATGACCTAGGCTTAACCCACTCTGTCAGATAAAGTTATACAATGGAGCTCCAATTACTAGTACCACAAGGAAGCGATAGTGATACATTGCATGATTAGTCTGATTATTTTGGAGGCAGTGGTAAAGTCTGGAAAAAAAAAACCTTAAGGTGGGCACCAAATATATAAGTGAGAAATTGTCATTAAATTGTTAAACTCTGAATCCAAAATTAGAAATCCCAACAAGTCCCAATCTAAAACCTTTACACTCACCACCCATTCAGCAGCAATTGCAATATGAAATTAATCCAATCTCTATTTGAAATTAAGAATCTTACTAGCAGTCCCAATTCTCAATTGCAAATTGTAAGTTCTAAAACTTAATTGTCAAATTCAAAATTGAAAGATAGAGGAAAAAAAAAAGGGGGTTTAAGTTTAAGGGACTAAATATTTTAAGAATAATCACCAGAAGTATGGATCTTACTTGCTTTCAAAGTGGAGAATTAAGGTTTACGACTTTGCGTGGTGGCGGTGTAGCAATTTTCAGTAATCAATGGAAGGATGGTGGCTTTATATATATGGGGAGAAAAGATAGAGTTTTTCGTGAATTTCAGGCTAAAGAGATTGTGGTGGATTAAATTAGGTAAGATATTGGGATTTTGGAAAAAGAAAAAATATCATTGAGCAATGCATCAGAGCAATACACTACAACGAGTTGACAATGCCGACAAAATCGACAAAACGAGCAATACACCACGACTTCAAATCTTCAACCATCCTGCCTTGATTAGATCTACCTTTTACCCGATTACACTGGTTGGCGGAAAAAGACCAGCAGGTGGAGGCAAGCCGTGACGTTGAGGGCGTGAGGCAGGTGAGGAGACCGAGAAGACGGTGTGCTTTGTTTGTTATGTGGCTTACAGGCTTCGGAAACAAGGAGGCTTTGAAAACTATAGACACTAAAGAGAATTTTTTGTGCTGACTTCATGCATGAACTTCACTTTTTTTGTTTGCTTGTGTAAGTTTAGCATTTTAAATGACTAAAAATACATCTCTTTTAACTATCTTTAAAATTAAGTGACTTAAGATATAAAATGACTATAAATATATATCCTATAAACATTTTTTAAATTTTTAGGTGGGTATTTTTTATTGGAAATAAAATATACTATATAAAATAAAAAATATGGAGAAGCAGGTGGGAACTGGCCCTCCGGTACCCATCACTCCCTAGTCCCTCCGCCACTGTTTGAAGGGAATAACAAATCTTTTAAGAACTGCTTACACATTGCATTATAAGGTGATTATTTTAGAGCGGAAACTCAATATTGTGAGAGTGCTTCGCAAAAATGCCGTTGAGCACGATCATAGCCTAACTCATATCCATTTTGAGTAAGGGAAAACATTCCCCCCCCCCCCCCACGCCCATTTTCTATTTTTTTATATAAAATTTATCACTTGTTCGGCAATGTGTGTGTGTATATATATTATGTGATATGGCTATCTATGATGAAGGCATTTTAACATAGGGGTATCAGGGATCCTAAACCTTCTTTCAATTTTTTTCCAGTGATTATAGGAATGATTTTGTGAATGATATCGCATAAGCTAATAGGTCTAAAATCCAAGGGTGATTTTGGTTGCTTCGTTTTAGGGATCAAGGTTATGAATGTGATCCAAAACCAGACAATTCTAAAGGGCATAATCTTAATTCTGAGCATAACATCAACATCATACAGATTATTAAGACCACAAAATGTCCTCATTGATTACTGTGTTGATCTCCCGTCACCTTACAAGCATGCACTCTCTCGGATGTGAAATTAAAATACACCTACCATCATAAAAGCTTGTAAGGCCAGATTCAATTAGCATCTGATATGCAGAACCGCCACCACCACCTATCATTATGTAAGAAATATACACGCATATTATCAGCTCCTGCACATCCACAATGTAGTCCTCAAAGACTTCCTTTCTGAACAACAATTTGGAGGACACAAATTGTAATATCCCAAATTTCAGGAGCCGGTTAAAATAACCATCTGGACTCCAAAAAATAAACGGGCGATAATTTTTAGTAATGCTCGAGTATCAGTAGAGTATCGAAGCTTAAAAGAATTTTAGGGTAAAAATATAATTTTTGAAATTCTGGGGGCATTTTCATAATTTTGGGGGCATAGTTGTAATTAATGTTTTTGGTGATGAAAATCACAAAATGGGTGATAGTATGTGTTTTAGTGACATTTAATCAAATCAAAATTTATTCGGGGCAAAAATATAATTATGCAAAGTTTGGGGGCCATTTATGCAATTTTATAAAAAGTATTTAGAAGCTATTTTTTAGATTGTGCCACCACCTACTAGCTTAGGTGTCTAAGCTAATTCAAGTGTTTAATAAGGTATTGGATAGGGGAGTCTCGGGTGAGACAGAAAAAAAAAAGGGAGGGAACAAAGAACAAAACAGAAACAGTGAAGAAGAGGAAACAAAGAAAGGAGAAGAAAAGATTTCGTGAAAGGGAGCAACCGAGAAGTAGAATCAGAGAAAGATGGATAGAAATTGTAAGGAGCAAATTCTTTTTCTTACTTATGTATGTATCTGTAATTACATGCTTTATAGGGTATGTGTGTGAGGTTGATCGTGGGGCAGAGGTGGCCACGGCTGTGAGGTGGGCGGTATATGTGAACGGTGTAATTCATGTGTTATATGTGAAAGGGGAGTGATCTTGTTGGTAACAAATGGTGTGAGGGTGTAATATGTGAGTTAGCGTAACACCCCAGATTTTTTTTTTAATCAGGATACTTGTGTAAGTACAAATTAAATGTATTGTGAGTTTGAATTAAATAGTGGGCCTAAAAATCAATTTAAAATTTTCTTACTAGAAAGTGAGTTATACTTTTGGGATTAGATGACCCAATTTAAATTTGGGCTTTAGTATGACCCATTTATAAAGTTAGAGAATTTTGTGACATAATGGGTATTTTGCAATTCTTATTGTGTTAGGAATATAATTACATTCCTTTTAGGCTCATGACTTATGTGCAATATAATTCTTAGGAGCACACAAACTTCGGAAGAGCCTCCAAAGAATCTCCAAGAAGAATACTCTTCAGATTTTGGTCATTACATTGAGGTACGATCTTATTTTGATATTGGGATTGAGGTTTGTAGGAAGAACCTACATAAACTAATGTGATTGATAGATTCTAATAGAAATTTTGAGTATAATTATATTAGGATTTTTGATATAATTTGTTTGAGAAGATAAAGACTTAGAGTTGATTGACGCAATTGAGGTAAGGGTTTTCTCACGCATTTACCCCATCTGAATTCTGATTATCGATCCGTTCATCAATTGATTTGTTGTTTAAAGAGATCTATTGATTCTTTAGAACCCTAATTACATTCTTGATCGTTACGCTAAATAGTTCTTTGTACTTCCGATTATTGACTTTGATTCGTGATCTTTTTGTTGTAAATCTTTACGGCAAATTCAAAAGTCCGTAACTTTGTCGTTCTTTGGCCAATTTTAGCGTTCTTATAGTTTTTGAAAACCCCAAATAGTTTACTACAATTTTGTAGTTTTGGGTTTTCCGAAATTCGAAGTGATCGATATTCAAAAACATACTTGAACATTGTTATGCTAATATTTCTGCCAATTCAGGTCAGCCAATTTCGATTTGTTGTATCTTATTTGTTTCTCATTGGTTTTTAATGATCTTGAACCTTATGAAATCCTTGAAGAGTCTTCTTCAACTTTGTAGTTTAAGGTTTTATCAGAATCCATTTGGTTCTTGGTCAAAATTGAGTTTGAAAGTTATTTATCAGTGCAGACTTTTCTGTTTTTGACACTGTAAATCAGCCCACTTCGATTTGTTCTATCTCCTTTTTTTCTCATTGGTTTTTCATGATTCTAGACAATATGGAAACCTTAAAGAGTCCTCTTAAACTTCCTAGTTTTGTGTTTTCTCAGAATCTATTTATTTTCTGATCAAACTTCAGTTTGAAAGTTATTCATCGGTGTAAAAGTTGTTGTTTGACACTGCAAATTAGCTTGCTTTGACATGTTCCATCTTATTCGTTTCTTATCTGTTTTTTTATGAACTTACACATTACAAAATCAGTAATGAGTCCTCTTCAACTTTTAGGCTTTGTGTTTTCTTAGAATTTGTTGATTTCATTGATGAATTTAGCCTTAAATAAAACTATTCTGCGTAGAACCGCGTGAACGAAAATGACTTTGTCTACTTCAAACACTTGGTGTTTATTAAGTTAATTTGGTATATGTTTTTATAATATGGCGAGCCATGTCACAGTGTATGTGACTTATCTTTTTCTGACTTACTCACGTTGATTGGAATGTGGGCTAGCTCAGCGGGATGAGCTAGGGATCGCAATCTTAATTTCTGAACCTTGTCTCACGTGTCAGTGATGGCACGCGTGACACATTTCTGAATGGCGTCAGTGGTCTTCGTCTTGTTACTCATTGAACATTTGGATTTTGATATCTGATATATTTGAAGAAGTTTCGAACATATCTGAAGTATTATTGAATTCACTAGAGTCTTTTTGAAATATAAGTTATCTTTATCAGAACAGGTGAAAACGTTTTGAACTTAGATTTGTATTGTTTTAAACACATCGAAACCTTTTGACCCTTCGTAAATTTAGTTATATATGATGATTCCTTACTTTGAGGTTGTATTGTCTGCCGATACGAACTATTTGATCTTTTCGCTAATCTGATTTCTGAATTGAAAGTTAGTGCATTGGTTTTGGTAATCGCCATGCACCTTGGTATCGTACTTTATCACCTCCAAGTACTACTATCGATATAGCGTGCTTTGTACTCTGTGGGTGGGAGTGTGCGATTATCTTTACTGGGCTTTATGCTCACCCCCTTACTTTCAGGTTATCAGGCAGCGTTTGGAGCTGTACAAAGGATTCTAAAGCATGGCTAAGTAAGAAGCTTTTTAGGGAAGGATTTTCCTTTTATATTTATTGTACAATTAGATTTTGGCTTTAGATTTTATTTTGGAGCTCCGTTAGGAGTACTTGAGGTCAATGTAATAGTTTTAAGTCGGAGTGACATTTATTGATGTTTCTTGGAGACATATTCATAGATGCTCTGATTACTCAATTTGGGAGACTTTTGGATATTTTGAGATTTTCTGCTTTGTTTATTTGAAATTAACGCTTCAAAAAAAAATCGGGGCGTTTTTTTGAAGCGCCCCGATTTTTTACCACAAACCTCAATCCCAATATCAAAATAAGATCGTACCTCAATGTAATGACCAAAACCTGAAGAGTATTCTTCCTAGAGATTCTTTGGAGGCTCTTCTGAAGTTTGTGTGCTCCTAAGAATTATATTGCACATAAGTCATGAGCCTAAAAGGAATGTAATTATATTCCTAACACAATAAGAATTGTAAAATACCCATTATGTCCTAAAATTCTCTAACTTTATAAATGGGTCATACTAAAGCCCAAATTTAAATTGGGTCATCTAATCCCAAAAGTATAACTCACTTTCTAGTAAGAAAATTTTAAATTGATTTTTATGCCCACTATTGAATTCAAACTTACAATACATTTAATTCGTACTTACACAAGTATCCTGATTAAAAAAAAATCTGGGGTGTTACAGTTAGTGTGTGTTTCGGTGAAGGTGTGTGTGTTCTTGACTGTGGGTATTCGGGTGATTATGTGAGTGATGGTGTGTTTAAGATATGTAATTTTAGTATTTTAGGAGTGTTTTAGTGTGGATTTGGAGGGGCATCAGAAGCATGGTGAGTGACTGTGTGCCTCGGCTGAAGGTGGAAGAAGGTGTCTGTGGATTTAGGTGAATCAATAGGTGTAATAATGTGAATAGTAAGTGTAATTGTCGCTAAATATAGAAATTAATTTGAGAATTTTTTTTAATTTTTTATAAATAGTTAGGGCCAAAATTAGACAAAGTCCAAAACAGTAACCCTAGATATTTTTACAAGACGAACGCTCTCAATATTTCAGAAATTTTTTATGTCTGCAAAGAGCGCTAAATTAGGGTACTGATTAGGAGAAATTTTGGATTTATTTAACATAGTAAACGAAGTTATTTTAAGCTAAACATTTTAGGAAAACCTTATTTTAATGATATCTTCCATATTCTAAAATTTTGGGCCATTCTGAAGCCGATAGGTATTTTTCGAGAAACTGACCTTTTAGCTCTCGGTCGGAATATCGGTTCAAGACTTTCGTGCAAAAATTCTCTATAATAGTTTTTAGCCCAAAAATAATTTCAGGATATTTAAAATATATTTTCTGGTGCCGAAAACTCCAAAGGGGTATATCGGCAATTTTTACCCCGAGAGGGGGTATTTTGATAATTTTATTCATAAAGGGTATTTTTAAGTAAAGTTACATACGGTAAGAATATTTTAAGGGTTAATTACACACATGTCCCTGAGGTTAGGATAAAATTATACGCGTGTCCATAAGTTTGAAAAATAGGCACTTATATCCTTTGACCTAACGGAATACAAGAATACATAACGGTTTTAGCAAAATGACTGTATTGCCCGTGACTTAAAACGTAATTTCTTAACATGCCACCCTTTACTTTTAAAGATAAATTTCTCTCTTGTATTTTTTCTCCTATCTTTCTTCCCATAGCAGAGCCATATACCTTAACTGTGCTTACCCCCACCGTACCCACACAAACCACTACCAACTACCATGCTCCACTATCGTGACCCACCCCCACAACATCATCGTGCTCCTTACGCCAGAGCAAGCCATACACAACACTACCGTCGATCAATACGCTATACGAACTCACACAATAGAAACAAGATTTGAGTTAAATAATTACAAAAAAATAAACATATCTAAAAACTTTGATGGTGGTTGGTTGCGGAGACAACGGTGGGCCACAGATATAATTATGGTGGTTGATTGGCCGTCGGTGGTGTACGAAGGTGAGAGAGGTCAGACCAAGATCTGTGGGGGGTGGTGGTGGAGCCGACTATGTCGCGGTTGAGTATATTTCAGGGGTGGGGGTTGAGGGAAGGTGATGGTGGTGGTGATGAAGGGTGGCTAGATCTAATTTGGTTGTGGTCGGCTATCGAGGCGGCGGCACCGAGGTAAATGAGGCTGTGATTTGGTTGAAGTGGTGCGCGGTAGGGGGAGGGCGGGGTGAGTGCTGCTGAGAGGGGGCAACGGCGGCATGGGCTAGGGGCAACGGCGGCGTGGGTTAGAATTTAGGGAGAATGAAAATTAGGGTAGAACCAGGGGGGATTAGAATTAGGGTTTTCCATATCTTTTTGAAAAGAAAAGGTATTTTAAGGAAATTAAAAACATATTAAGAAATAAAAAATTTGGAGAGAGATAGAATTAGATATTAAAGTTTCAAAATTTTAAATTTTAAGTGTAGAATTTTTTATATAGCATATACCATTTGAAAACCTTATTTCAAATTAGGGTTTGGTATCTTAATTTGAAAATATACAGTACAAGGTCAGTATTGTCATTTAAAAAATACGTATTGATGACAGTATGAAAAAAGTACATTTTTTGGACTGCCTAACGGATGGACACAAGTATTACCTTTTAAACGTTTGTTACCTTTTGAAACTTAGGGTTGGTTTGACAAAAAAAAATTTGGTTTTTAGTTTTTAAAAAGTAGCTTTTTTTTTTTTTACAAAAACAAGTGGGTGTTTGATAACCTTTTTTTTTGAGTTTTTTTTTTTTGGTGTTTGGTAACCCTTTTTATTTTGACTTTTTTTTTGGGTGGTTTGCGGTGGCAGTGGTCGACGGTGGTGGTGGCCGGCGGTGGCTGTCGACGGCCAAAGGTGGCTGCCGACGGCCGGAGGTGGCTGTCGATGGTCGGCGATGGCTGCCGGCCGTCAGAGGTGGCTGCCGGCGGCCGGCGGTGGCTGTCAGCAGTTGCCGGCGGTGGGAGGGTGGTGGTCTCAAAAAAAAAACCAAAAGTGAAAAAAAAAACCAGTTTCTGGAGTTTTTTTTTTTACTCTTCAGTTTAAAAATTGGTTTTTTAAATTGGAGAAGGAAAAAAAAATGGTTACCAAACGCACTTTTTTTTCCCAATTTCCAAAACTGAAATAAAAAAGAGAAAAAAAAAAGAGTGTCAAACCTACCTTAGTGTCCTTAAAACCTACAGAAGATCATTTTGATGATTTAAGTGTAAGGGGGTATTTTGGTAAATGGCCACCCCGAAGGGGTATTTTGGTATTTTGATCTAAGAAATATATTTTTGCATAAATTCACATATGGGAAGCTTGTTTTCGTGATTCTACTTACGGGAGAGCCGTTTGGGTGATTTAAGTCCGAGATGGGCTCTTTGGTCATTCTACACCTCAGGGGCGTTTTGATAATTTTACATACGCGGTGAGGGAGGTTCATTTTGGGAGCATGTATGAGTCCATAATAAGTTGTAATATTGTGCTGTAGACTGTGTTATGATGATTTGATCATTCCGTTTGGGATAAAACTAAAGACTTCCGATTAGGATAAGTTAGCTGCGGATCCAGGTAAGGGATTCTATCTGAACCCTGGGTAAGGACTTCCGTCCGAACCCTTATTTTGATAACTCGTGCTCGTAAGTACTCCTTTGATATACTTACGGCTAATGCCGAACTCTGAATCATGTATTGATATCAGCATGTTATTGCCCAGAAAATCTTAATGTTGAACCTGAATCAATTATTTGGAAATCTTGTGATGCTCGCCTGTATTGCTTGCCGAGAAAATTTGATAATTGTTTGTCTCCGTTCTACCGAATTGTGGTGCTTAAATCCGATAACTATTCGCAATCGTTTTGCTGTTTATTTGTGATTTTCTTCTAAAATTTCGAATGATGACTTATTTCGGTATATTATGGTTATTGAAATCCGATCTGATTTTGGTGAATTGAGCTTATGTTAATGCTCATTGATATTGTTGATTTTTCTGTATTGACCTGGGTTTCTGTTCTGTGGGGAGGCGATATAAGACTGGTCTGAATCCTTCATGGAATGCAGGCTAGTACCCAGTAGGACTAGTAATTATATTCTGGTACATCATGCATGTGTACACTCTGTTAGCTTGTCGGAATGACATTGCAATCGCCCAGGTTAAACATTGATTTTTTATTTTATCTGCTCTGCATATTACCGTAATTGTTACAAAAGTGACTACTCTGTATATTGCCGTGATTTTTACATAAATGACTGGAAAGTATTCTCTAAAATAATCTGTACTCATGTTGAAATCTTTTTGAGAAGTCTTCAGTGTATTTTCAGAAGAACTGTCTCAGATGATCTGTGTACGTTTTGAAATCCTTTGAAAAACTATCATTGTATTTTGGAATGATGACTTTGAAGATGATTTTTTATTAATCGCTCTGGAACCCATCATGAGTATTATTGTTTATTTTGGTATCTATTTCAGATGAATTTTGATCTTTTTGAAAATCATAGAGTTTTTGACCGTTTGAAGCATTCTGGAAATCTCCGTCAGTTGGATTCTTGGAATCGTTTTGTAATTCTTTTGTTGGTCCTTGTACGACCTTACTGAGCTCTTAAAAGCTCACCATTCGTTTGATTCTCTTCTGCAAGTGATGATAAGCTGTAGCAAGTTCGGGGATGGGTTAGAGTCTGTGTGGGGTTCCGGTAATCCGCCACTACAGTGATGTGAGACCCCTGCATGGGTCAGGACTGTCGCCTTGTTTTATAAAGACTCGAGTTGTAAAGAACCTAGATTTTAATAGACCAAGTTTAAGCAGTTCTGTAAGCTTGTATTTGAAGAATTTGAGTTGGCATGGGATTAAATGTTTTGAAGTATGAGTTAGTGAACAAATTTGACAGGTTTGATGTGATCTGGTAGTTAACGACCCGGGAGTTCGGGGCGGCGGAACTTCGGATTTTCGGGAGAGTTACACAAATACAGAGTGAGATACATGCGAAAGAACACAGTGCAAGTGACAGATCACATACTTCATGTGCTACCATTATCTTCAGGGCTGCCAAAAGTACCCGTACAAAACATTGAAGTTTGCTGGCAAACTGATCAAACAAAAACAGTAAAGCCAAAGAGTGCTGCAGATATGGTAATTACACATGAAACGCAAAATGTCGAGGAATGTTTAACTACTGCATATGCTTGGCTCCTATGCAGAGGCTTTGGATATGACTCGTGACCCCCATGTTATACTGCAACCCCCCATAATAGGAATGACCAATAAAGGATGAAAAGAGAGATTTAACTGAAGTTTGTGTCACCTTCTACCTCTCAATTCTCTTGCAGACGTCGCACTCTAGACTTGCAACTTCCGTCACAGTTGAGCAGATAATGCCATGTGATTGCATTGCGTGCGGGAGCTTCAAAAGTCTATGATGAGAACAATTGTTGTTAGGGTTAGCGTGCCCACTAGTTTGAACTGATGTCGTAGCTTAAGAAACAAATTTTCTTATCACGAAATCTGCCAGATGCATGCACAAGTCTTAGTAATATATATATATATATAGTCCAATTGGAGGTTTAATCTACTGATCCAAACATGTTGAAGCAAACTGAGAAATTCTAGCACAGACATGTCCTATGACTTGAGATGAGATGCCCGTTGTCCTGAATCATAGAAACATATCTTCAAACAAAATGCATAATTCAAACTCCTTGTATGATATATTTCCACTTTTGCTAAGAAAAATAGGTCACAGACTTACAAATCAGATTCTCGATTACCTCTTGTTCAGAAGTCAAAGTTTCAACAGAAAATGAGAAATGTCCGAACTCCTTAAACAATTTACCACCAAATATGCCATCAAAATTAGGTCAAAAAACGAATACCCGATGCAGTACACACATAGCCCTAGTTCTGGAATTAGAGGTTAGCTAACCCTAAATTAACATATGGGATAACGAACGAAATTAATAGATACCTGCACCGCGCCACAGTCAGAAGCGATCTGCTACAGAACTGCCTGCAAGCACCGGAAATGGCGTAAAGGTGGCGGAATGGGCAGTTGGTATGTGGTGGCCAGTGGTTCGGGCAAGCGGTGGGTTGAGGGTGGTAGGAAGAGAGAAGAAGAGGTGGCCAACTTTCAGTTTGTCGCCATTTGCGGTCTCTGCATATACCATCTTATTTTCTTGTAGTGGAGGACGGGCGAGCTTAAATTGTTGAAAAACTGTTTTGCTACGTACAGGAGAAGATGAATTCGACAGAAAATAGACGGTCCTTTCTTATCTCCACTCGCGCAAAATGCTCTGTACCGTGTGCTCTCTTTTGTGTGTCTCACCACGTATTTCTCCGTTGCAAGCACAAACTCCATAAATACAAAGGACCATATCATGTATGAGCGGATCTGATGGCAATGCGGATTGAGTGACTTACACTCTTCGTCACCGTTTGGGGTTCACCCTTCCTGACGGTATCATTGCCGGTGAATGTGGTAATATTCTTCCTCTCTGGCTTTTACTACATGCATTTGAACTAGTAATGGAATTGCTTTGCCACTTATGTATAACCTTCTCTCTGAATGCACTAATCAATCCACCTACATTCGCTTCAAATTACTGTTTCTAAAACAGCTGATTCAATTGCAGGCAACGTAGTCATAACCCCATCATCGCGTTATTGCTTAAATTTCTGTGAAATGAGCCCGCTGAAGTAACGACATCCAAGGGTTCTCACACATAGAAGTACCTCCTTTTTCTAAAATTTATCTTGAAAACATGGGCGACGTCGCGTTTTTTCAGTTAGTACGTCATCACGTTATTGTCAATATCTCTGAGAAATGAAGCCCATTCAGAGGATATAGACTCGTAGCACACATTGAATTTATTAAAAGTAGATATATAACAATCATGTATCTGTTTAGCAGTGATGTAGTTGCTCTTCCATATTTCTGGATATACTTATTCGCAATAAATAGGTAGGTCTTCCTAATCAAATGCACCAAATATGTACTTTCTGTTCCCGTTTTCCTACCTCTCTTTTCCTTCTGAGGTTGTACCAAAGTTCTGTTAGCTAGGAAGTCCAACCCCAAATGCGGATAGAAGGTAATTTGTTATACATGTTTCAAACCACATTATTTTTCTTTTTGGATGCCCTGTTTCCCGAAGTTCTCATCTTTTGTAAGAAGACTATTATAAAGAACTTATCTTAGCACTGGCCAAATGGGTATTATGTGACTGCATAAACTAGTAACTTTTCCAACGTATAGGTAAGTGCCTATGTGACATTGCTTATCTGTAGTTGCCGCAACATGATGCATTGCGCGTATTTTTAGTACTGCTTATATACTTGGACACTCCGAAATATGTGCACAAGTACGTGAAGTCTTACATCTGAAACCACAACCTTCGGGACTACTCAGTATGTTTGCATGAAGTGTAGGCCGGAGAATGGTTTGGTTGACATGTCACTCTACATACGATCGGAGACTTCCACATGAGTACAAGGGTTAAGCATCATACGTGATATTAGTGCTATAATTTAACGGTTTTGAACAAGCATATTAGTGCTATAATTTTATGTCATTCAATTTGAAGTTAAGTGCCTTCTTATGTGCTGTGGAAGTGATTTCACTGTACCATTATTGTCTCAATGTATGAAGAAAGTCTCATGTATGAAGAAACATCATGTATTCCCTTCTGAAAACGAATTTCTAACAAACTTGTGTGCTAGGTATGAGGAGTGCAATTGGGTTATCAAACTCAAAATGTATCATTTAAATGCAGTCACGTACTCCTTCCCCTCCACTTGTTGCGTTTCTTCATCCAATCCTGAATCTTTCATTGCTGGATTGACAGACACTCTAAAGCCTATGGAGGGACAGGGTTTCCACCAGCGTTGCTCTTCTGAGAGTGTTCCCATCGAGGATCAACCCTCTTGGCTTGACGAACTTCTTAGTGAGCCGGAGACAGTGGTGCACAGAGGTCATCGGCATTCAGCAAGTGACTCTTCTGCTTACCTAGATGCTGCAGTTGAGACATTTGATATTAGGGAGGGGTGCAAGTTAACAAATCCAACTGCTGAACCTTCTTGGAAATCCCATAATTTTGTTGATTATAAAGATTCAAGTCTTGTTTTAGTTGACAAGAAGCCAAGCTCTATCGATGGGCGATGTTATGGCATTTGGAAATCACCCTCAAATTCAGTGACTGGACTACGTGGCCTTCCGCCTACAATGGACGGAATTGCTGCTCAGATCTCTGGGCCAGCCAGCGGTCCTCCCATGGATCAAGTTTTATCAGCAACAACAGAAAAGTATGACATGGTGGAATTGGGTTCACAAAATTCCGAGGGCTCTTGTGGAAGAAGTGACTGCTCTCAGGCTAAGCCTTCTGTGCCAAAAGCTGATGCAAAACGTGCTAAACAGTATGTTCTTTGCTCATATTTGCATTTGTCACATCCTTGCATCGAATGCACTCTTGCTCTTGATCTCAATAGACTTAGCAACTGTGCTAACTTTGCACGAACGATTCACACAGCTTGCCGTTTCTAATTCTTTCTCCTTTTTTTTTTTTTGAAGTCCATCTTTTGCAAAAAGCTGCTCCTTGAATCATTTTAGTTTTCAGCCTACATGGATATACTAAGCTCAAGTAACTTCCCTAGTTATATAAGTTGAGAATGATATGAACAGAACATCCTTAAATATTCAATTAGACGGAATTTGGTATATGAGTTACGACCATGTTGTAGTGCTTTTTTTCATGCGCCGCCACTGAGGTTGTAATGCTAGTGATGCAGAGAACCCAGTCAAACGGATGAGAAGGAACTAATCTAGACAATGCCGAGAGATGAGAACTAGGAGGAATGCTTGTCGTGTAATTGGGGCTCTCTTTTGTGTCAAGAATGAGCTGCGTCTTCAATCAAGCCAGATCCCCACTATTCTATACAGAGACGTCCTTATGAGGCCCGATCTGGGTGATTTTTTTTAATATATTCATTGGTTTATCTTTAGATGATAGTGTATACTGTAGATGGGCGTATAAAGCAGCCCGAAATTGCTATTACATAGAAAAAGAGCATGTGGCCAAAGCCCTCGGCCCTCGATTAATCAAAGAATCAACAGTACAGCGGAAGCCTTAAATTTGTTGACTACCTTAGGTTAACTGCCATTCTATGCAAATTAAGTTAAAAAGTCCCCGCAGCCATTAGCTACTCTGCTGGGCGGACAAAAAATTTGTGCTGTAATAAACATTCTTGAAGTTCAACTGTGTAAGTGACGGGCCTGTTAAGAGTGGAAGATGCATAATTCTCAACAAGCCATGCCCCAGGTCACTCTTTAAGCAATCAATGTTCTTCATGAATGTGGACATCCAAAGCCTGCATTGAGGGCTACTGACTTGGTTTTAACAAAGACTCCAACGTCAAGGTTTGAACTAGAGCTACCAACATCAGCACGTAGCTTGGTGAGTGGTCCAACATGTTCATGCTATACTTCTAGTAGCAGACAAACCGTAGGTTTTGGGGAGTGAAGGCAAGTTTTTGTTGTTCCACGAATACTTCCTGTTGTCTAACTCGTCTTTCAGTCAAGTTTGAGATACTAGCCACCATAACTTTTACGTCTCCAGAAATGAATTAAATTGTTCTATTGTCAACGGAGAATATGCAGTTTGAATAAAATCAGTTCTTTGAGCATGCCTTACTGATAAGGATGTTATCTATTACAGGAAATCAGCTCAACGGTCACGGGTAAGGAAACTTCAGTATATAGCTGAACTTGAAAGAAGTATCCAGGCTTTACAGGTAAGTCAGCGGATGCCAAATCATGGTACCATACATGAACTTACAATTGCCCGCCCAAATGATACAGAGTTTGACCTTTTCATGCTTTTTATTTCGTGTGCAATAGGCTGAGGGATCTGTATTTACAGCCGAGCTTGAATTTCTTGACCAGCAAAATCTGATATTAGGCATGGAAAATAGAGCACTAAGGCAACGTTTAGACAGTTTAGCTCAGGAGCAACTCATTAAACAGTGTAAGTCTCTTTCCTCAACTTTTGTGTTGTACTTGAAGCTTCCATTGTGATTTTTGTCATTCCCTGCCTTCTTATTTCTTCTCATTGTCAATGGTTATTTAGTAAATAGACAAATATAGGACTCTGTGATGATAGCGAAGCGCGCATGCACCATTTGCTTACAATGCAAAAAGGTGGAAATATAGGACACCGATAATAGATAAGACATGCACCATTTGCTTATAATGCGAAAGTTCCACCTTTCTTTCAGGCCTTTCGTCCTTCTCTTAAGCTACTTTTGGATCTTAGAATTGACGAGGGAAGGAAAGTAGACAAAGAGGCTTTGGTTCTGATTTTGTTGCTCAAACCAAATAGGAAGATATTGAGATAAACTTGCAATCTTATTGGTCTTTTGCTGTTATTTTTTCCATCTAGCTATTATTTCTAAACAGTGGACGAAAAGTTGTTATTACTCCATGCTTCTTTTATCTTTCCTCGTGGATTCCAGATTCTAGAAGTAAGTACCCTTAGTCATATAGTTTTCTCCTATCCATTCCCCCTCCTTACTTAATCTTCCTCAGTCGATCAACCTAAGAGTGTTCTTGACAAAAAAAAAAAGATAGTGGCTGATTGACAATACGTTGATTCTGATGAGATTTATTTATGTCACCATCCTTTGCTCTCATGCTTGTTGACTGTGTTGTACCACTGTGAGAGGAAGTTCTTCTTGTTAATTCTTATTGTGACCTAAGAGACTTGGTAGTAATGCTTTGTTGGTCGTGGTCTAGTGGAGCAGGAAATGCTAGAACGGGAAATTGGAAGGCTTCAAACCTTACATCAACTGCAGCGGCAACAGCAAATGCAACAACAGCTGCAGCAACAGCAACAACCGCAGCAGTCTAACCACGTTCAAGGCAAAAGTAGAGATCTTGAAACCCAGTTCGCTAACCTCTCCATACAGAACAACGGAGCCGCTTCCAGCAGTGGTTCGCTTAGTGGCCCAGTCCGCATTTAGAGATAGATGTCCCTCCGCATCTATTTGCTATTGTTTTTAACCCATTTTTCCTACTGATCAGAGATATATTTATGGTTGGAACTAACTGATCCTGGGCAACCGAAAATATGATCTAATTTTGCTTAAGATTTATGGAGGACTTGTGAATTCAACTGGCTTTCATGCAAAAAGATTTTTAAGCTAGAGCGATGTTGTTAAAGCTGCAGTGACTTTTGCATAAGTAATGTGCAGCAGACTGAAATAGACGATATGATCATTCAGACTAGCTATTTCTTAACTAATTGAGGTAGGTTCCCTACAACCGGGTTCCTTTTTTAAAAAAAAAAAGAAAAACTAAATTCCACAAAACGCAAGACAGAGGTGCCCAATTAGTAGAGCAAGGGAATTTCCTGTGGTGAAGCAGATCTTAAGCTCTTGTTGAATTACAAAATTTGTCATTAAGAAAAGTAACAATGCATTTTTCTTGTTAACTTATTGATGACATAGAGTAGGTGATGTGAGCGCAGATCGAGATACTTAGAAAATCCGCCAATATACGAGCAGGTGCAAAGCGAAGGAATGAAGCCAGCACCTCTTACTTAGAGGTCAATTGCACTCTGCACCCATGCAATTAATTTTGGCACTCAGCATCTAATATTTATAAAATCTTGGTTGTCAGCACCAAATGACGGTCACGAGGCACTTTGACCACACATCTGTTAATTTTTGTAAGGAAAAATGCATCTTTTTGCCTAATAAATTCACCTGGCATCCTAGTGAGCTCCAAATTGCACTAATGATACACACCTAACCCCTCAACGTTATTTCCCTCCAACAGCCACAATTCTTTCTCCTCATACACATATTACAAATTCCTAAATTCCCCCATTAGTTTCCCAAAGGTAGAACGATCGACGATTCACACAGCGATGGAGCCGTTCATGATGCGAGATGATCTGTACGAAGATGATAGTTATACACCCGACGACGGTAAGTATCCCTCATTCTCAATATCGCTATATGTCCAAGTGTTTGACCATCCTTTGTTCTTAAGACTAGGGATTATTTAGTTAGGCTTACTGTAGTGTTTTTTATTTGGTTACATCTGCTATTGGGTTTGTAGTTTCATTTGAGTTAGGTTTTTTGAGCATATTAGTGTTTACTGTTAACACATGGGGTTTGTGCAATAGGAGACATATATAACTGTTTTTCTTTTCAAATCTTCACTTTCTAGGTTTTTAACTTTTGTACAATTATATTTGGGGTTGTGTGGGGGCTTGATAGTGGCCTGATCACATTTTCCTTAGGTTTATACGTCCTTTTCCAATTTCTAGACCACTATGTAGGTGAACTTTTATTTCAAATTGTTTTGTTATGTAAAGTGTACTCATTATAGGTCTAGTATTTTATTGACAACAATCGTATTAGTTAGATCCTTCCATGCCATACTTCACTATTGAAATGCATAGTGGTGGAGAAATGCATAATGTTGGGAAAAAGATATATGTGGGTGGCAGGTTGACTTTTTGACTTCAAACAAGATAAATATACAGTTACTACATAGGGTGCTTAGGAAGGTGGGATATGTTGAATGTTTAGGATTTGTGGACTTGACCCCCTGGGTGTACTCTAGATGATGGCCTGGTATTTTCAGCCAATGACCTTAACATATAGACTATGTACTACTTGCTTCTCCATAGGATGGTGATAGAAGTTTATGTCTTCACCCTGACCCCTTTTAAGCATTGTCAGATGCCACATGTCAGTTCGTAGGTGGGCAGGTTGAAGAAAATGTTGAGGATGCGGAAATAGTTGATCTAGTAGTTATATGAATGGTGCTCTAATAATTGTAGTTTGGCAGAAGAACACTTCTCCACAAATCATGCTAGTGTCGAAAGAGAACATCGGGATACTAACAATGCTAGTGTAGAATGAGAACATGTGGTCTGATCATGGTGATGTGCAAGGAGAGCATGATCAATATAGTTGTAAAGAGTCTGATGGTGATATTGAGGATGTTGACTGCATAATGAATGAGAATGAGGATAGTTATGATGATATGTTTTTTGAGAAAATTGCAGATGAGGATGTGGTTGAGACTATAGAAAATGAACTAAATGATGTTGATGACTCTTATTTTGGAGATGGTGATGTTGCTGTTAGGAGCTTGTATGGGTCAGGTGATAAGGGCAATGGTTTGAACCCTAATCTAGTCTTTGAAAAAAATCATTAAACTTTAAGGACGCGGAGAGTATGTTTGATACTTAGCTTGAGGTTTGATTATGCTTTAGGTATAGAGTTGAATTCCTAGATGCTTTAAGGCACATCCATTATAGCATGGAGAGAAGTCTGTAAGTTCAAGAAATCTGAGAAGAAGAGGGTGTTAGTTGTGTGTAAGCCTAAGTAAGGGACACGTCCATGGGAGATTTTGGCTTCCCTAAAACATGATAAGAGACATTTCAAATAAAGACACTTGTCCTAGATCACATATCTGGTAGAACTCAGACCGTTAGATATGCAACCTCCAAGATTCTGTCTAGATAGTAGATGAAGAAGTATAGAAGTAATCCCACATGGATAATGCAAGCACTTAGGGAAAATGTTGAAGAGGATTTTGTGGTCAGTGTCTCTAAGTGAAAGGGGTAAAGGGCTAGAAAGAGAGCAATGTGGTTAATGAAATGGACTATCAAAGATAAATTTGCATTACTTTGGAGTTATGGTGAGGAATTAAAAAGGAATAACCCTGGGACTGATGTTAAGATATAGCTAGACTGTACTGGAGAACAACCGGTCTTTGAGAGAATCTAAGAATATGCTTTTGTGGTCTTAAGAAGGGACTTTTATAACAGTGCAGACCCTTAATATGGTCAGATATTGTCACTTAAAATGTGCAAAGGGCATATTTTAACTGATGTTGGCGTTGATGCCAACAAGAGAATGTTTCCTGTTGTTTATGCTAGTGTTGAGGGTAAGTTCTACGAGTTCTTGGTGATGGTTTGTTGAGTTGCTTGTAGATGATTTGAAAATCATTCTAGTATGTGGACCTTCATATCAGATAAGCATAAACATCTATTAATTACACTAAATGCCATTACGCCAGAAATTGAGCATAGACATTGTTCAAAACATTTGTAAGATAACTTCAAGAAGGCAGGATTCAAATGGTTGACATATAAGAAATATGTAGGCTCTGGGTATTTCATTATGCAACACATATTTCAAAAGGTTGGTGGAAAATCAATTCAAGACTATTGTGCTGCTAGGATGTGTTCGCAAAAAATGGAAGAACTATCAAAGGACCCAATTGTCATCCGCGCTCTCCCTTTGGGTGAGGTCCTCTGGCACAATCGATACACTGCTAGTCTTGGCGCAACATACTTTGTACAAGTCTGGGCTAACAAAGAAAATATTCATGCACTCTTCCAAAAAAGTTTTATGGCATATTTCATTAATGGTTACCCTGAACATGGATGGGAGCTATTACAAAGAGCGGTCCAGAAAAACCATTTGGGTGCCAAATATATATGTGCCATCATCTGTATTTGTGTGCCTGAACCATCGACTTATAAATGGGGGCTTGACATTATGATGACTACCTTGCGATGTTGTAATACCCCAAACTCCAAAATACTTTTAACAGATTATATTGAAAAAATTTAGCGACAATATTGTTAATATTTAGCATCGATGTATTATTATGTACTTTTAGCAATGACTAGTGAAACGTTTAGGGGGCTTTTTGATAATTTTCTAACCTAGGGTGTATATATATATATATATATATATATATATATATATATATATATATATATATATATATATATATATATATATATATATATATATATTTTATGGAGCAGCCATCCAAGGCTTCCATCTATCTTCGTCTGATACATTTTGAGAGAGAAAGAGAGATACAATGAGACACAGAGAGAAAGTACAAAGAGGAAGGATCGAAGGGATTTTTTTTCTAGCAATGAAGTTTTTTTTAAGCCTTTCTCTCTAGTGTTTAAACTGCTTACAACTTTAAGGGGGTCATGAGAGAACCCATGAGGATTTGGTGAGTTTAGGGTTACCGTAATCTTAGTTGATGAGTGTAAATTGTATGCGTGTTAGTGTGTGAGAAGTGAGTGAAGACATGTGTGTATGAGCAAGGAAAGAGACTGAACTTTTAGCCATTGGGTGTTGTGGCGTGTGTTTGTGTGCTGTGTACGTGCGTTTATGTGTAGATATGTGAGTGGTGAGGCTACTAAGAGGCAGCTCTCCCTCTATCTGTGTGTGTGTGTGTGTGTGAAAATTGGTGTGCATGTGTATGGCTACCGTGAAGACAGTCATTGTTTTTGTGTGTTGGTGTACCCCCACGCGCGAGCGTGAATTTGTGCTTTCATGTGTGGGTGCGTGCGAATATGTGGGTTTGCAGGGAATAAAGACTGCTATAAGGCAGTTCATGTGATTGTGGGAGCATACTGTGTGCGTGAGTATGTGTATATGTGAGGGTGTATTGTGTATGTGATGTGTGAGGGAGTGGATGATTTGTGGGTTTGTGCATATCAGTGTGTGGGAGGGTGTTTGTATAGGTGTGTGGCTGGTTAATGAGTGCATGAATGTGTTGGAAAAGAAAAGAGAGAGATGGATGACCCACTGCTGTGAGGCAATGGGTGTGAGAGGTGCAAGATGTGTGTGTGTGTGTGTGTGTGCGCGCACATGAGTGTGTGTATACAGGTTCGTGAGTGTGTGGATGTTGTGTGAGTGAATGTGTGAGTATATGAGTGTATGGTGTGTATGTGTGTGTGTGTGTATAAGTATTTATATGGTGACTATCCAACGTGAGGAGGTGGGTATATTAAGGTTCTGAGGGTGCAGAGAATAAAGAGAAGGGGATGACGTGGGTTTAGAGACACAAGTTTGAAGGCTACCTTGTGCTTGCACAGGTGTAACACGGACTAGCATTATGATCGACACATGCGTTAGGAGGTACACAATAATTGTTAGCATGTCAAATTTTACAGTAGGATACTTTAGACTAAGTTAGAATTTTTGGCAAAAATTTATAATTTGCTGAAATCACATGTATTTTTAATATTTTATGTAATTCTGGGTTTATAAAAAAAAGTCTTTAAAGTCTATTTTAAATTCTAGAAAAATTAGAGTAATGTTATAGTATAAGCTTGGTGATTTTTAGAGTTTATTTGTTATCATTCTTATATCGCATTGGATTTAGCAAAATGAATAGTTTAAAAATAATTTTAATACCTTTTAAATTCTAAGTTTAATTTTTATAATTTTTATACATATTTTAAAGTTCTTACAAAATTATGAGTCTTTATTTCCAGCTAGAAACACTTATGAAAATTTATGGGCTTTAGTGCATTTAAATAAATTATTTTTAATTCAAAAAATTCAAAAATTATATTTCTATTTTATACATTGTATTAAGCCATAGGGAATCCTTAATGAGAATCAATAACATTTTTGGATTATTTTTAAGCCTCGAGGAACGTGACGGGTCTTCTGGTTAGGTTAGTCGTGTGTAGGACCCGCTTTGATTTGCGTCGTTTCAAGTTGAGGAGTGAGTACAGTGTGGGTAATTTTTATGAGGTTTAGAATATAGTAGCGTTAAATGTGTTCTGGTCACTGATATCCAGCCTAGGCTAATTGAAAGGGCATTTTAGCTTTGTTTCACTTGGATTAAGGTAAGGAATTTCTATTAAAAACTCAATTTCATCTCATTGTCCTCGTATATATTTTTATGAATTGTTATCAAATTTTCTTTGGACTCTGTTATAATTATTATGAGAAAGCATCGTTTGCCTTTAATACCTTGTTTTGAGCCTTACACGTTTACTGGAAATCCATATCGATGCTCAGAATTTATTACTCATTGAGCATCGATTTTTTCATTGTATTATCGATTATTTCATTCTGCATATTAAGATGAGTTAGTGTATTGAGGAGTTATAAGGATGGTCTGTTATTATGGGAGACGCTAGTACCTTAATCGTCTAGCTAGTGTTCATATGCATATGTAACTGCATTGTTAGTAAGCACTGTCTGTGTGGCTTTGCTAAGTGTTTCCTTGCACTGCATGTGTGGCTCTGTATTCATTCATGTTCAATATCATCTGCATCGTTTCAGTGTAATTGAACTTGTTTCCATCTATACCTGTTTTAAGGGATTGAGTTAAATCTCTTCCCTTATCGTTTTTGAAGTGAATCTGATAATCGTTGTATTCCCTCTTCTGGAATTTTAAGGGACCTTACTGAGCTCCCGAAAGCTCACCCCTTTTCTGTTCCCTTCGATAGGTAATAATTGATAGTAAATATCCTGGGTTGGTTAGAGCCTGATCATGGTATCAGTTTAGATTTTCATTATTTTGTTTATTTAATCCCCTACGAGGGAATCACTGTGTAACTTAATAAATTGAATACTTTAATTTAGTCTTTGTGTTTAAGAATGATTAGCTGAGAATTTGAGTTATTGTAGAAGCTCTGACATACTTTGACCCATTTTATAGATGAAAGGATTAGGCACAAAGGATTCTTCAACAGTGAAAATCCTTTACTATATTTTGTAGGGTCATCTTTTTATTTTATTATGTCAGGCCTCTTTATTATGTTCCCCACTTGGCTTTGTTATTTTTCACTGGCAATTATGTCCATTCCAATCATGCTTATCATGTGGTCCCGAACTCTCTTGTACAGTTCAAGAGTTTGGGTATGTTTTTAATGGTTGCATGAACACAACTAATTCTTTCAATCTTGTCTTCCTCCAGATTATATGTGTTCCATAGCTCATCCTGAGGTGGTTGGTAGAAATTCGTTAACTTTTTATTAATGAATCCATAAATGAAACAAATCTACTATGGCTGGTAGAATTTAGTTTCGCTTCTTTTTGGCAGGATTGACAGTATCTGGATTGTGATAATTTGTCGACTAAATCCCACAACTCTAAGAGCATATATGAGTCCAGGTTAAATCCATTTAAGATCAACCTTGTCTGATGGTAATCTGAGGCTTGGCCATCCATAATCCCAATTCAAGAGCGCTCTCATTTCTAGTTTGCGAAGGATCTCTTTGTGTTCATTTTCCTTCCTGGCTAGCTCTTTATTTTTGTAGTTATATTAGCTAGGAGCAATGATTCTAGTTCTTCTAGCAATCGGATTCTTTCTTCCTTTTCTTGTAAAACTATCATTCCTTCTTCATTGTTTATATTAAGCCTTTTTTCTAAGTGCTTAACATAATAAGTTTATTGGCTGAGGATTTTTCATAACTCTTTTTGGTAATTTTTTCTCAAATAGTGTCAGACATTTCCAAAGAGATTTTTTCTCTCTTCACATAACCCTGGATCATAAAATGATTTTGCTTTAGTATCATTGGTTTGTGTTATGGTAACATTCTGCTTTGATAATTTTTCATCTTCGTCAGTTGCCACTTTTTTTTTTAGATCCTTGTTGTTAGATAGGAATTTTTTATTTTCATGTCCACTTGTTTAGGGTGCCTTGTTGTCGAGGTTTCAGCCTGACTCTCTTTATTCCAAAACTTACGCACTAGTTTTGAACATTAGTTTTGTATTGTCCTGTTTTAAGGCTTTTGGATTGGTAATCAAACCATCTTCTTCCACTACTGAGGGAGAATTTGTGAATGACAAAGAAATGTCCTCTTTCTTTTTAGGGTAAATGACGTAGTTGTCGAATTTCCTTGATGGTTCTCCTAGTAGGTCGACTTCAAGATCTCATGCTTCATACCTTTCTTTTAAGGCCTCTTGAGTATTTTTTTATTTTTTTTAACAACTCCTTGTGTCATAAAGCATAATTCCCTAGTTAGGCTACCTGCAAGTGCATTTTCGGCTGATGAGATGTATTCAACATCAAAAGTATAATAGATAAACCATTGTTGCCATCGATAAAGTCTTGTTTGACTAACTTCTCTTAGGTCTCTCTTCAGGAAATCTTCAAAATGCCTATCATCTATCCTAATAAGAAAGTGTTCTGAAACTAAAAATATGTAAAAAAAAAAAAAGATTTTATGCCACGTTTTATAGCTAAAAACTCTTTTTCGTTTATGTGATATCGAGTTTCTACATTCTTAAAGGTTCTATTCCAGTATCCCCACAACTATTCTTCAGTTTGATCTAGGGGTATTGCTTTTAATACTGCACCCAACAAATTTTAGAAGCTTCGGTTTCTAGAACTAGCTTATCTCCTTGTTTAGGCAAGCTTAGTTTTGGCAGGATTTTAACCTGACTTTTTATCCAAAGAACATTTTAGGTATCTCCATCTTTCCATATCCACTTTCTTTTTCTAAGCATTTTACTTAGGACTTCTGTTAGGTTTGATAAATGCGGAATGAATTTTCTTGCATAATTTATCAACCCGATAAATCTTTGAAGTTGTTTTACATCACTAATTTGTTCTGGAAATAGCTTTACTTTTTCAACTATATAATTTTGAAGGACAATTTTCTTCGGTCTTCTATTCTCAATCATAAAAAGTTACTGGTGATTTGTTCCTATTCAAATTTTTTTCTGATAGTACTAATCCATAATTAATGAATTATTGGCTATCTCTTTCAGATGATTTCTATGTTCTTCTCATATTTTTGAAAATAGTAATATATCATCTACGTATACTACATAATAGTCTCTGTGCTTTCTAAAAATACTATCCATCCTTCTTTGGAATAAAGGTGGAGCAATTTTCAATCTGAATAGTAATACCGTCCATTCATAGTGCCCTTGTACTGCGATAAAGGCAGTTAATAGAATTGATAATTCTTCCATTTTGATTTGATAATATCTACTTTTTAAATCAAACTTCGAAAAAAAGTTGGCTAGCTGGATTTTGTTTATCAACATATCCTTGTTTAGAATTTTATAGCCATCTTAGACTCTTACTGCGTTTAAAGCTCTATCATCTACGACTAATTTGCTTCTTCTTTAGCCTGTTCTACATGATTTTTTTTACCATGAAAGCCGGACTTAAATGAGGACTCTCGCTGGGTCTAATTAACCTTTGTTTTAGTATTTTAGGAATCTGTCGTTCAAATTCCTGAACCATCTCAAGACTATGTTGCATTGGTTTTACGTTAACTACATAATCTTTATCCTTGAGGGTCAATGTCGCCCAAGGTTTATCCTTTTTTCATAATTTCAGCGGGTTATCACTAAAATTATTTTCTAACATCTTTTTTATGCTATCAAGACTAGGAATTTATTTTCGTTGTTTGCATTGATAATGTTGGTTTATTTCTTTAACCCCACTGTCATTTTCTTTGATTACTTCTTCGTTGAGTAACTCTTCCTTAGTTACATCTTCTTCAAGTAACCTTTTCCATGAGGCTGTTTTGTTCTCTTCACCATGCTGGGCTGTGTAGAGAGACTCACTCTTGATATAATTTGGATTTTTCCTAGTTTTTCAAGATGAAAACCAAATTTACATTTTTTAGCAGCATATTTCAACAATGGATTTTTTTGACATCGTATTTCAATATAAACTCTTCTTGAATAAATGGTCAATTTTCAACTTGTTTTAGGAAAGCATGTCCAATTAGAAAAATGCTATCTAAAGAGTCGAATTGGATTAATCGTTGTATAATGAGCTGTTTTCTATTTATTATGACTGGAATATGATATGATTTATATTCTAGCTCGAACTCGTCGCCATTTGTCATTCGCATGCTCATGAGTTGATCTATTTTGATCCATTTCTTAGGGGGTAAAATTTCTGGTCCTGTCAGGCAATAGGATGATCCAGTATCTAGTAAATCATTTATTTTATAAGGGTGATGACCTTGGAAGTCAAAACTTAATTTTATACAAAGATTGTTTGGATTTACCGCCATCTGTTTATTATTCATTTTTTCAAAGGTCCTTTTATCCTTGATAATATTCATACTGTCTTGAATACCCTTTTCAAGCTCATCTTAGTCAAGCCCTTTTCTTTCAGTTTTTTCTTGACAGTGTCATGTATTGATGTTGAGGTCTTTACATGTATGGTTTCTATACATGATGACATACTTTGTCTGATTGGAATGGTAACTATTTTATATAGGAAAGACACACAATATATAACCTAAATCCTTAATATACGTGCAAAGTCAAATGGATCACTCTTCTAGGGATGGAGGGAGTATTAGATAAGGGAATCATCTCTTCTTCATGGTCATAGGTTTCTGACATCATAAAGATTGTGCATACGCCTTATAAACTTTTGTTTAAACTTTTTTCTTCATCTGATGTTGTTTCGTCATCAGACTCATAGTCATGTTCTGAAACAAGCTCTTTTGCTTTGTCTTCAAAGTCTAATTCGTATTCCCATGCCGGCTCGTATCTTTCTTCAACGAATGAGAAAGATCTTATATTTTATTTTCTTTTCTTACTTGGACATTTATTTGTATAAAGTCTTTTTTCGCCACATAGCCAGTAACAATCACACTCTTCTGATGATTTTTGTTGAAAACCTCAAAGGGCGGTGTACACAAAAGTTATGGCACAAAAAAAAGTATATAGCCCGTTAGGCTAAAAACCCTGAAAGGAGCGGTCTAGGCAAAGGTTGCGGCACAAAAAACATATATTATAAGGCCCGTTAGGCTAAAAACCCTGAAAGGGGCGGCGGTCTAGCTGACAATTTTTGGACAAAAATACCCTCCAGTTCCATTCGCTACATTGTGTAGCGGACGAGTTGCTCTCTCCTTTCGGTCATTAATTTTCTTACATGTTTCTCTCTCTATATATATATATATATATATATATATATATATATATATATATATATATATCTCCTTTCTTTTTCTCTCATCAGTACCCAATAAAGGACAATAAATGTGTGTTTTTAGGACCAGCTCCTCTCTCTCTGCACTTTTCTCTTCCTTTTCCCTTTCCTTTCTCTCTCAGGCCAAACACCATCCTAAAATATCTAAGCTTTCAACAGCAAGACACACATTCACCCAATACAAAGAACGAAAAAAAAAACACCTCCATAATTCGGGTGCCGATGGCGTTGACAATGCCCTCGCCGTGCTCCCGCTGCTCACCGGCGATGATCGTAAGATCGGTGACGGTCGACTTAGAATTGAAGGTGAGCTCCGCCAGCACCTCCTCGTTGTACCGGACAATCTCGCCGGGGGCCGGAGGCGGTGCAGGTCTATGGTCATAATCCTTATCTCCTCTTCCCTTTCCTTTAAAATGGCCTTGAATTTGTCGAGGATTGGCGTCGGGGGGACTTCTGGGCCACGACGACGTTATTGGACATTTGATGGGCATTTGCTATTTTAGGGTTAGAGTTATGGTTCTGTGGATTGCAATCAAGCGACCGTTACTCTTCATTTGAAAGAAAGGTACTCGAAATTAGACAAGAGAAAGAGATAAGCAGAAGATATACGAGATTACAAGGTTCGACTTTTTAGAGGAGAGAGAGAAAGCCCAACGAGATGGAATTTTGCAGAGAGTATACTGATGAGAGAAAGAGAAAGGAGAGAAAGAAGGACATGAGCATTGATGACAAACAGGGGGGAGAGGGAGAGAGAGAGAGAAATAAACATGTCAGAAAAATAATGACCGACAGGAGAGAGAGAGAGAGAGAGAGTAATGCCAACTCATCCGCTACACAATGTAGCGGATGGAGCTGGAGGGTATTTTTGTCCAAAAATTGTCCGCTACATAATGTAGCGGACGTACTTAAAAAAATGCAAAAAAAGAAGATATGAGTCGTCCACAGATTGCCCGTGAATGGTCAGATCGCGCTAACAACTTTTTCTATTTTGCTAACGCTCTCAACTGATCGGTGCCCATATATATATATATATATATATATATAGGAGGCCGATCCCTGTCTACCGGTGGGAAAATCTTTATTTCTCCACCGAACCGCTGCTCTTTGTAGCGGTTAGGAAACATGAACACAAAACCAACCGCAACAAAGTGTTGCAGTTGAAATTTTTCTCCAACATTAAAACCAAACCGCAATTGTTGACCACCAAAGTCCACCAAACCAAAGTCCAACCGCAACTAAGAGTTGCGGTTGGCATCAATTCACCCAAACCGCAGCTCTTAGTTGCGGTTCCCCCTCCGGGGTGGCCCCCCTTCCCCCCCCCCCTCCGTGGTGGCCCCCCCTCCACAACAATACAAAGTGCCAAAGTGCAACATTAAAATCTTGAATTTATAAAAAATATCTAGAGCTAGATTTTGCCAAAGTACAAAACAGAGACCCTAGCTATTTTTAAAAGATCTATATCAGGAAAAATTTCAGATTTTTCCAAAGACTGCAAAGGGGTTAACGGATACGGGGAACCTTGTAACTTTGCAGTGTAATTTAAAATATCAAGCTACCGCAATTTCATGCGAAACTTTTATGAGAACCCTAGGATGTTGGGAAGTTCCATTCCCCAGGATTTCGGGCCATTCCGAAGTCGTTAGCTATTTTTTTGGCCGAACGGCCTTTTAAGCGCTCGATCCGGACACCGGTTCGGGATTTTTCGGCGAAAAGTCCGTAGAATACTTTTTAGATCAAGAATGAATTCAGGAAGCCTAAAATAACGTTTCAAAGCACTTTTGAGATTTTTTGATGCCAGGGGGCATTTTGGTAATTTGCCACCCCGAGAGGGGTATTTTGGTAATTTTACGGTATCAAGTTTTTCAGTCCAGAAATATAAGTAAAACACATGAAAGATTGTTTTGAAGCTGGTTTGATGGGCGTTAGGATGACAATGAACCTCCGGGGGCATTTCGGTAATTCGCCGTCCATCGGGGGTATTTTGGTAACTGAACCAGCTTGAAAAATTTCCCGAATGAATTTTAGTTTGGGAAGGGGTATCGGACACCTGGAAAGTTATTTTAAATTTGTTCTGAGATGTTTGTTGGGGCAATGGCTGCCAGGGGGTGTTTTGCATAAGTTGGGGGCAATTTTTGTTAACTCATCCCCTTTAAAATCTTTGGAGGAAATATTTGGTATATAATTGATGTGATACATTTAAAAAGTAGTTTTAAAGCGGTTTTGAGGTGTTGGTGGTGTAGCCGCCATCAGGGGGTATATTGGTAAATTGCCACGTTGGCGCTAAATTAGAGAGCTACGTTATAACCACTCTGAATATTTGAAGCTTAACATGTATCCCATTTATTTTTTGGAATTAATGGTGACCAGCATGAGGGAATTCACATAATGGAGGAGGCAAGTGGCAGGCAGGGGTAAGTGGAAACCATCTGGAAACGTGTTAGGCATGTTGAACTCAGACTATCAATGTCACGCTTCTCATGCGAACCTTATCATGATACCTTGTCATCATGCCCACCACTGGTTCCTATTAGTTCTCCATCCAGCGAACAGAGCGGTCCACATATACGATAGCCTAAGGGAGGACGGACCTAAACGGCTGTTGGCACAGATGTACAGCGAGTACATCACTGCAGTGGTTAGTTTTTTTATTTTTTGACCTTGGCTCATAGTATATTCTTCTTGTTACATAGGCTTGATGACCTTTTTTATTGTTGGATGCAGACTACTATCCTCTCGCTAGCGTGCCAATATTATTCGGGTGAGACCATCACCAGGAATTCGACGGTAGAGCCCTGGACGGTAGTGATGATACAGGACCGACCAAAGCAATATAACAGTCACGATTGCGGGATTTACGTCCTCAAGTACATGGACTACATTGCTCGCTCGGAGGTGCTCAAATATACGTCGTGGACTAGGAAGGATACCTTAACGTTTAGGTATAGGATAGCTTGGGAGCTGAAAAAGAATGAAGCTAGACGCCTTCATTACCATTATCCTAACTACCGTGGCTAAGGTGCAATGAGCAAAGAACATTGAAAAAAATTGTAATAATTTTTCGCAAGCATTGAATTTTGGCGCTAAAGTGTGCGCAAATAAGCCCTTCATAGGAAAACTCAAAAAAATAGCGTGACTCCTTTTTCGCCGAAATACATAAGAATGGGCTAACTACCGTGCCTAAGGTGCAATGAGCGGAAAAAAAAGTGACAAAAAAAATTATAACATTTTTCGTAAGCTATGAATTTGGCGCTAAAGTGTGCCCGAATAGGCCCTTCATAGGAAAACCAGAAAAAATAATTTGTCTCATTTTTTCGCAAAATTAACAGAAATGGGCTA
Source organism: Escallonia herrerae (assembly GCA_033070095.1). Classification (NCBI taxonomy): domain Eukaryota; kingdom Viridiplantae; phylum Streptophyta; class Magnoliopsida; order Escalloniales; family Escalloniaceae; genus Escallonia; species Escallonia herrerae. The sequence goes on from JAVXUP010000288.1 coordinate 256,390, forward strand.
ACTAGCATGCCTAAGGTGCAATGAGCAAAAAAAAAGTGACAAAAAAAAATTACAAGATTTTTCGGAAGTTATGAATTGGGCCCTAAAGTGTGCCCGAATAGGCCCTTCATAGGAAAACCCAAAAAATAACGTGTCTCGTTTTTCGCCAAAATTCTTACAAATGGGCTAACTAGTGTTCCTGAGGTGCAATGAGCGAAAAAAATGTGACAAAAAAAATTACAACTTTTTTCGCAAGCTGGTTCAGTTACCAAAATACCCCCGATGGGTAGCAAATTACCGAAATGCCCCCGGGGGTTCATTGTCATCCTAACGCCCATCAAACCAGCTTCAAAACAACCTTTCATGTGTTTTACTTATATTTTTGGACTGAAAAACTTGACACCGTAAAATTACCAAAATACCCCTCTCGGGGTGGCAAATTACCAAAATGCCCCCTGGCGTCAGAAAATCTCAAAAGTGCTTTGAAACTCTATTTTAGGCTTCCTTAATTCATTCTTGATCTAAAAAGTATTTTACGGACTTTTCGCCGAAAAATCCCGAACCAGTGTCCGGATCGAGCGCTTCAAAGGCCGTTCGTCCAAAAAAATAGCTAACGACTTTGGAATGGCCCGAAATCCTGGGGAATGGAACTTCCCAACATCCTAGGGTTCTCATAAAAGTTTCGCGTGAAATCGCGGTAGCTTGATATTTTAAATTACACTGCAAAGTTACAAGGTTCCCTGTATCAGTTAACCCCTTTTCAGTCTTTGGAAAAATCTGAAATTTTTCCCTGATATAGATCTTTTAAAAATAACTAGATTCTCTGTTTTGCACTTTGGCAAAATCTAGCTCTAACTATTTTTTATAAATTCAAGATTTTAATGTTACACTTTGGCACTTTGTATTGTTGTGGAGGGGGGGCATCACGGGGGGGGGGGGGGGGGGGGGGGGGGGCCACCACGGAGGGCCACAACTAAGAGTTGCGGTTTGGGTGAATTGATGCCAACCGCAACTCTTAGTTGCGGTTGGACTTTGGTTTGGTGGACTTTGGTTGGTGGTTTGGTGGACTTTGGTGGTCAACAATTGCTTTGGTGGTCAACAATTGCAGTTTGGTTTTAATGTTGGAGAAAAATTCCAACCGCAACACTTTGTTGCGGTTGGTTTTATGTTCATTTTTCCCAACCGCTACAAAGAGCAGCGGTTCGGTGGAGAAATAAAGATTTTTCCACCGGTAGATACGGATCGGCCCCCATATATATATATATATATATATATATAGTAAAACAAGAGACTACTGACTGAAGCAGTTACGCTCAATTGTGCAGAGCAGATCTCATGTATCTATGGTCTAGACTACTCGGTTCGAGTTTCAATAGTAAAACATGGTCGTTCTATCTATATGGGTTTATAATATTATTTTGTGAACCTCCTAATAGTGGGGACGGCTTTGTAACATCTCTATAATCAATGAAGAGTTTCTAATATTGACAAAACAAAAAGTACAAGCCGAGACAGTAATACATAAAAACAAACATTTACCAGACTTAAAAAATTTAAATAAAAAAAATCTGATTATCCCTCCAAATTAATGGTGTGCATATGCAAATGTGGGAACCAAGCATCGATTCACCAAAATAAAACCAATTCCGTATCAAATGAACCGTAGAGCTTCAAGAAAACTGAGTGGAGGCCACGGCTGCCCATTGAATGGAGATGCTTTGCAGTACAACGTTAATGCGGAGGCCCAGGATCCAGCTCCAAGGCCCGGCCTTCCAACAATCCAATCACCCCTTCTTTCGAGATAGCTCAAACACCTTCCAAAGTGCCTACCGTCAACTTTACTTGTTTGGCCAGTCAGTCTTTATCCTGAAAAACCAAGTTACAAACTCGCATCCTGAACGGCTGTAGGGCACTAGAGCAGCCTCAACGTTATTTAAACCAGGAAGCCCTATGGCAGCTTTAGCATTTCACTTCTTTTGCTATGCAGCGAAGTAATGTAGATACAGTGCAGGGCAGGAACCGATCAACCTGTGTGAGCCTCAAACTGCAGCTTGGTTGAAACCTGCTCATTAATCAACTTGGAGGACAAAATTTTCTCTCACTTCAATCGGTTGTCAGTTTGGTGATTGTTTACACTAAATAATTAATTTAAGTCCAATTTTCTCTTCTGTCACAATTTATTGAGTTTGTATGACATTCCACTTATTTTGCAACAAATAATACGCTCACGGTCTACATCTGTCCTCGTGCCGTGCGCTCCTTGGGTCAAGTAATTACATGTCACTACGAGGACTTATTTCCCCATTCGGACTTTTACCTGACAGTTAGATGAGAACAATGTTTCAAGCTACAGATTGCTTAATATATTCCCCACTCCCAAGTCAACCACAACCAATCACAAGAATATTGTGCAGAGATTTATAGACGGCGATCATTCTATTCCAAGTAAAATCCTAAACATGCAAAATCATCCCTGCATGAAGCTTCTGTAACTCCTGAGAAGTTCAAAACCAAGTCAGATACCTCTGCTTCCTGAGACAAGTCCACTTGAGCTCATACATGGGGAGCAACCACGTTTTTAGTTCATTTTCCTCAGCTTCCTCAAACCGTTAATTTGACAATTTTACTTGTTCCGCTGGCAAAATCAAATTTGGCAAGTACGGAGTTCAATAGAGCATAACTAATTATTTGACGTGGGTTTCCCGGAAGATGATGACGCTTTGTCAGTCGCTGCGGCAGAGCTTGATGACTTTTCCGCTTCAACAATTTTTCGGAGTCTCTCTTGAAGTACTCGAACTCTGTCCTCCGTCTTGCGGAGCTTTCTCCATCTGTAAGCTAACCAGAGGCTACATCCACCATATACAACAATGTAGGAACCCCACACATATGGGTATGTTTCTGCATTTTCTCTGATTCTCCTATACTGATTTTCTATCATCCCTCTCAAGCCAGTAGCCGACGGGCTTGGTAGTTGCTGATTGTCCGCTGCTTGTTGACTGCCTTCTTCTTGTTGCGTTGCCATTTGTGCTCTATAAATGGACAATGCACAGAGAACTCTATCATCTGTCACTTGGCTGCATGGAGAACCAATTGCAGCGTTACTTTTCCGAACAGAAAGGAGAGAAGGGATAGTGCTGTTTGCCTACAGCAAATATGCATATCAAGTACATGAACTTAAACATGGCAGATATCAAGACTAATAAAGGGTTTGCGCTTTTGCCTACAGCGTTAAGCATATCAGCACAGTAAGGAGAAAAAGGATAGTGCTGTTACCCTATGGCACTATGCACATCAAGTACATGAAGACAAACATGGCATGACACCCAACCTGAAACATGTCAAGAATACTCAAATTTCTTGTTTTTGTTTCCCAATAATACTGAACTATGTATTCAAACTCCTGTTTATTGTTATTTGAATAGAATAAGACTTCCTCTCCGCCCCCCCTCCCTCTTTCTCTCTTCTTCCTCACACACATATACCACAATTTTACTCATTCAGGAACGTCAGTTGGTAGCTCCTTTTGTTGAGCTTTTCTTAGTCCAAACCAAGTGGTTTGCGGAGTGAAGTGCAGTGATTTTATCCATTATCTTTCACCGTTCATTTTAAAGTCTAAGCAAGCTATGGTTTTAATTTCTTGTTTCCAAACAAATACCGACTACACCAAGATCTGAGAAATACAAGTATGCTAGATGCCCGTTAGTTAACAAAACATTTTAAGCTTCAACATCTCAATGTGAATAAACCAAGAATTCATGTTTTTTGCGGGTAGTGATGAAATGCTCTTAGGCCTTAGCACCCAAAAGAATATTCATATATCTTCTTTTTCCATTGCACTCTTAATACATGGGATTCGACCCCTTCGTTGATAATACAATTAATATTCAAAAAGGAAAAAAAAAATTTCATATATGACAGCAAATTTTAACTGTATAGTTCAACCTAACAAATACATTATCATTTCAGAGAAAAGAGAAAAGAGAAAAAGAAGGGCCTCGTGCTCAACTTCTTAAGCTGTTCTTTCCACTTCCAGTTCTTTTGCAGATTAACATCATTTTAAGATTCTATTACATAACCATTTCGCATCATTTCATGGTAAATGAAAGAATTCGTAATACAAATAAATTTCAAGGACCAAATTATGTTTCCTTCTCAAATAATTTACCCAAACAAGAAATTTGTTTAATCTTTCCATCCTTATAAGGAAGGACTTTGTTATTACTAGAAGACACCAATGCACCCAAAACCTCACTCCAAGAAGTATTTATCGCCCACTGAAGAATCGATATAATCATCTAATATCTTCTTTTCATTAATCAGTATAATTATGCTAAAATGGCCAAGAGAGGAACATGGAAATAGAGTATTAAGGGAAGGTCTTCTGCTCAACAGCTACAAACTCTTACCAACTCAGCGACTCCTGCTCTAACCTTTGTGCTTAATAATCCTCTTTAACCAACTAAGCCACTCTAGGTCCTCTACGTAAATCACACTTATGTTACCCCTGTATAAGATTGCCTAAACAACCTTGGAACTGCCCTTTGCCAAGCTTAATATAACAAAGGAAACACAGCGTTAATTCTCCTTTGTCTAAAGTAGTAGCCCACCTCTTCTCCCCGCAAGCCCCCCACCCACACCCAGAAAAAGTAAAGAATAAGAAATATAACATTAGCACTTCAATTTGGCGATGAATCCGAGATTAAATCATCTTAAAAGTCCAATACAACTGTAAAATTGACTTTAAAACCAGGTAATTATGCCAGATAATATGCATGTTGTACTGTATCTTAGTATCTATGTTGAATCAGATATTAAGTGCGGCATTTTACCCATGCATGTAATGCCCAAATTTTTAATCGATTAGAGTATAGAATTGCATAAAGCTTTGTGCTCAAATTGTGCATATGTTTGTTGAAGACACTGTCATAGTTCTAAGAATTTGACAGCTTTCTTGATTCGAACAATGAGTTTAGTTGAATAAACAAGATAGCATATAGCGCGATAAGCAAGAAAATGGTATCCGATGGATAGAGTCGGATAAAGGGGTTGATCCTTTGTTTTGGAAGGACCAAGATTAAAAGCTGGATAAGCTGCACTTCTTTCTTCTACAAATTATGCGTTTCTTATACACACAAATGAGATGTTATATACCTACATAAACAATCTCATTTCCCTTCAAATTAATGAAAAAATACATCTTATAAGGAGTTCAAAATGAATCTGCAGGTAGATCAATCTACAAGTAATGCTTCACCACCTCAAACTTCGAAAGTGCTTTCCATATTATTTCTTAAGAATTGGTAGTTAGGGATGGCAAAATGGGGATCCCTGTTCGATCCCCGAATTCGCCACACCCCATCTCGCCCCACCCAAATGGCCTGTTCTTTTCTATTCAATATCTGAAATCTTTTTGATCGGGGAGACAACTCTAGTTGTAGTAAAAATAATAATTAGAAATTTTAAATTGCAAGATATCTAGTACCAAAATTGGTTTCAATAATTTGGTAGCTACATAACCAAATTCGATTTCAGAATTGAATGTAATTGGGATTGCAACAAAGATGAAGAAAAAGAAAGAGAGGGACGTAAACTTGGCTGGGGGAGGAGGGACGTGTACTTGGCCAGCGATGGTGGTGGCACTTCGAATGAGCAAGAAAGTGAGTGTCGAACAGCTGCTGAAACAAGCTAGAATAATACTTATGACTTACGCGAGTGGAGAGCTATTTCAAACTCTCAAGGCGACCAAAACAGATCCCATTTTACCCGGACTCCATTTAGCTATAGGCATCAGATAGACAAGCTAATGCACCGATTACTGATCATGTAAACCATCCAAGCATGTAATGAGGAGTGCATGTGCGAATGTCCATTTATACATAAACGTACGAGAGATAGAATACATATTTCACACACACACACACACATTGGCTACGCGTACGCAAAACTGCACTTTGCAGAAAGGAAGAAAGAGAGCGAGAAGCTTTCCAAAATACAGAGAAGGGAAAGAATCTGGACAAGACACATAAAACCCGAAGTGTATTATAGTAACCAAAGAGATGAGGTATTTGCTCAATTTTGGGCTGCCAATGGTAAGATATATTGTTTGAGCTGCTGGGCAAACTCACAATCGATTTGTGCTCTCGCGGCACAATCGACTAAAAGCGTGTGATCTTTTTTGCCCCTCGGGCCTGGGGACTTCTCTGAAAACGGAAAATGAAAATGAAAATGAAAAGTAGAAAGTAGAACGATTGCGCGCCCATAAATAAAAGATAAAGAGAGCTTTCGATTGATTGCGAATGCTTACACAGTAATGTTCCAAGTCTGGAAACTAAACTTCCTATCGATGGCAGCAAAAGCCTCTAAACAAAATAAAGAAAAAGACTAATTTGTCTGGTCAATGATTGATTGCGTGTTTTGCTTCTCTTTTGACCCACTATATATAGTAGAAGTTTTGTAGAAAATAACTATCATTACAAGAAACTACCCACTTAAAGATAAACTATCCACTAATAAGTAACCAACCACATTTTCAGAAGTTGGTTTCTTTCACTTCTTGAATCTTTCATTATCTCTTCAAAAATAATAAAAAGTAAATTCCATTTAGTGGCATTTAATCAAAGTGAACTTATTAGTGAAAAAGATATTTTGCGGTGCAAACATTGCCTCCCTGGCACAAGCAATTGAATACTTAGAAATTGCGAAGAGTCATGTCTTTTAAAGGGGTAGAATTTTCTCACTATCGATAGACTTTTGCGATCGATATATAGCTTTTCACGATCTATTGCCTTTCACGATTGATAGCCTCTCACTATCGATAGGCTTGTATTTTTCACAATCGATTATGAAGAGTCATACCTTTCAAAGGGAAAGTATTTCACTATCGATAGACATTCACAATTGATATATAGCCTTTCACGATCGATAGCCTTTCATTATCCATAGCCTTTCACGATGGATAGCCTCTCACCTTCAATAGCATTTCACAATCGATAAGCCATCTATTGGGTTAAACTGCACCATCTTGATTTTGCATACACCAGTATCAAGATAACATTTGCGATGGATACACCAGTCACTATCGATAGGCTTGTATTTTTCAAAGTGAAAACATTTTTGCTATCGATTAGCCATCGATTGGCTTTAGCTCTCTATATTCCAGTGTCAATGACCATAGTTAGCCAAGCCACTAAACAAACCATGACCATTTTTGGTCAAGCTACTACTAAATGAAGACCATTTTCAGTCAAGCTACTACTAAATGAAGACCATTTTTGATCAAACTGTTAACCCAATCATCAGCATATAAATAACTACTGATAAACCAATTGATTGAGCATTTCTTTCATTCAAAGTGTATGGATAAAAATAAAACAAATAATGTTTGACTATATTTACAGTTCTTAATAACCATTGAATTAATACTCTACCTTGGTGTGCTCCACAAATCCAAATAGGGTATCTTTCTCCAAAAAAATATAACACTGATTGACTCCCAAAATACATGTCCTTCATCATTTTTCATGGTGTCAAAAGCTTCAAACCCACTAACAGTAGGGAATTTTGAATCGATAGCCATAGTTGACTCATTATACATGTCGCATGAAAAGGGCTCCTTTTTGCTTTCAGCCAAAATAGGCTTGCAAACTTGCCCCCCAGCCATATCGATTAGATACCCTTTTGACATATCAATCCCATATGAGAATGGACATGGTTGTTCAATTGTTTCAGCCATTTTTGGCACGATGTTGATCTTACAAAAATTACTCACACCACTTTTGGTGTAAGTTTCAGCCAGTTGTATTATTGCATCCAAATGATTTCCCAACAATAAGCACTTTTCACGCAATTCATCGAATAACTCACTTGAATTGTCTGGAGATAACACTTGAAGTTGGCTATTGTGCAACGACTCTTCTTGATAGTTAGTCATGCAATTTTTAGTAACCATGATTGGTTGGTTTCATCTTTCAAATACTGTTTTGTTTCAGCCATGTTTGGCATTATTTTATTTTCATTATCCAAAGAATAACTATCGGCTTCTAAATTTTCACCCCCCACAAACATGGAAAGGAGCAATTCAACTTCTTTCCTCATCCATCCAACTCTGTGAATCAAAGCTCAACATTCTTTTAATTAATCATTTACATCCTCTAAAAAGGATGGATGATCTATTCCAATCAAGGTCTTAATATAGTTTTCAAACTGATGTAATTCATTGGAGGTATCTACCAAAATCAATGGTAGAATACACTGACCATGGTTTGCATCAATGCAATCCATTAGATCCTACCAAAATTTTATTAAATCATCCACTGTCGACTTCATATAAAATGAAAGAGATGATGGTTTAAAATTTCTAGGCACTAATGATGCCGAAGTACGGCATTTCATCAAATTTACCCAGATGAGCCCTTAATTCTTCAAATCGGGCCTGAAATTCCAAGGAATTGCTTGGAAACATATTGTTGGCATTTCCCACTTTCAGGTACAAGATCCCACTGGGCATGTAAATTCACTTTGATTAAATACCACTAAATGGCATTTACTCTTTATTATTTCTGAAGAGATAATGAAAGATTCAAGAAGTGAAAGAAACCAACTTCTGAAAATGTGTCCTATTGATAAGGGATAAGTGTGGTTGGTTACTTGTTAGTGGGAGGTTATTTTCTAAGTGGGTAGTTTATCTCTAAGCGGGTAGTTTCTTGTAATGGTAGTTATTTTCTACAAAGCCTCTAGTATATATAGTGGGTCAAAGAAGAAGCAGAGCACATCAGACAATCATCAAACAAACAAATCAAGACTTGAAGTATTTTTCTTTCTTTTGTTTAGAGGCTTTTGCTGCCATCGATAGGAAGTTTAGTTTCTAGACTTAGAAACATTGTTGTGTAAATATTCACAATCAATCGAAAGTTCTCTGTCATTTATGGGCGCGCAAACGTTCTACTTTCTACTTTTGTTTTCATTTTCCATTTTCAGAGAAGTCCCCAGGCCCTAGGGGCAAAAAAGATCCCGTACTGTTCGTCGGTTGCGTCGCCGATAGTGAGTTTGCCCAGCAGCGCAAACATTGGCACGCCCAGTGGGACCCTTGTATCTAAAAGTGGGAAATGCCAACAATATGTTTCCAAGCAATTCCTTGGCATTTCAGGCCCGATTTGAAGAATTAAGGGCTGATTTCTGGGTAAATTTGATGAAATGCCATACTTCGGCATCATTAGTGCCTAGAAATTTTAAACCATTGTCTCTTTCATTTTATATGAAATCGACAATGGATGATTTAATAAAATTTTAGTAGGATCTAATGGATTGCATTGATGCAAACCATGGTCAGTCTATTCTACCATTAATTTTGGTAGATACCTCCAATGAATTACATCAGTTTGAAAACTATATTAAGACCTTGATGGGAATAGATCATCCATCCTTTTTAGAGGATGTAGAGGATGAATTAAAAGAATGCTGAGCTTTGATTCACAGAGTTGGATGGATGAGGAAAGAAGTTGAATTGCTCCTTTCCATGTTTGTTGGGGGTGAAAATTTAGAAGCCGATAGTTATTCTTTGGATAATGAAAATAAAATAATGCCAAACATGGTTGAAACAAAACAGTATTTGAAAGATGAAACCAACCAATCATGGTTACTAAAAATTGCACGACTAACTATCAAGAAGAGTCGTTGCACAATAGCCAACTTCAAGTGTTATCTCCAGACAATTCAAGTGAGTTATTCGATGAATTGCGTGAAAAGTGCTTATTATTGGGAAATCATTTGGATGCAATAATACAACTGGCTGAAACTTACACCAAAAGTGGTGTGAGTAATTTTTGTAAGATCAACATCGTGCCAAAAATGGCTAAAACAGTTTAACAACCATGTCCATTCTCCTATGGGATTGATATGTCAAAAGGAGATCTAATCAATATGGCTGGGGAGCAAGTTTGCAAGCCTATTTTGGCTGAAAGCAAAAAGGAGCCCTTTTCATGCGAGATGTATAGCGAGTCAACTATGGCTATCGATTCAAAATTCCCCACTATTATTGAGTTTAAAGCTTTTGACACCATGAAAAATGATGAAGAACATGTATTTTGGGAGCCAATCAGTGTTATATTTTTTGGAGAAAGATACCCTATTTGGGTTTGTGGAGCACACCAAGGTATAGTATTAATTCAATGGTTATCCAGAACTGCAAATATAGTCAAATATTATTTGTTCTATCTTTTTTTCATGCATGTTGAATTAAGAAATAGTCAATCGATTGCCTTATCAGTATCCATTCTATATGTTGATTTGGTTAGTAGCTTGACAAAAAATGGTCATGGTTTGTTTAGGGGCTGTACGTTTTCGTTTTTGTAATGATGATAAAAAAAAAAAGATGCCTTTTTTGTGTATGTTTACATTTTTTTGATTCTGTTTTGGATAAAATTTCCAAATAGTATCAAAAAAGCTAAAAACAGCCTTTAGCTCACTTATCTCGACATCATTCTCTTTACCCACTTTATTCGAGACTCTCCTCTTGGATCTTACAGCCATTATGATGATGAACATGGCTAACTACAAAGATTGACAAAATGTAAATCTTCCCTATGGTCTTCTTCTCACTAAAGTGTTTAAATACTTCCATGTTCCTCTTCTCACCTCTATCTCTGAGTCTATTCATCTCCCCTCTACTTATTGTCTCAACGTTGCCATTCTCAATCGTGCCTCCTTCACCATTCAGACTAACCCCTGAACACAAAAAATTTCTCTTGTTATGGCTCCACAGCCACCTTCATTCTCTTTGGCACCTCCCTCATCCTACATACCTAGCTCTTCCATGCCACGACCTCTATTCTTTGACCCCGGTCCCTCCATGCCATCTCCTCCCTTTGATAACCTTCATAGTCCCATAAATCGTATTCTCTCCTCGACCATTTATCTTGTATTTTTACCTCCGTTCAGTTTCTTCTCGGGTCTCATACTACTTTCGTTGCTATCGTTACCTCCATCAAGTCTGTCCTACAACACCATCTTTCTACCATCAAAAACTCATCTAATCAACTTCTATCCAACCAGATTGACCTTAATGACCTATTGAACGATCTTGTCTCAAACCTTCCGCTCAACCACTCCTCGACCTTGGATTGTTTGACTCGCATTCAGTAGGATCTTCAGCACAAGCATGAGGCTACTCTTTAGGCCAGTCATTGGCAAGCCAAATTGTAACATCCCGGAATTTTCCAGAACGTTAGCCACTCAATCGATTAATACTTACTTATTCAATCCATTCAATACTGTTAAGAATAACCCAATAACCTTCAGGTCAGAGCTCTACAATAACTCAAATTCTCGATTAATCATTCCCAAAAAATAGACAAAAATTCAAAGTACTTAATTTATTAAGTTACACTCTAATTCCCTCGCAGGGCCTTGAATAACAATTAATGAAAATACTAAGTTATTTACAATCAAGCTTATTGGTTCTGAACTCTTACTGACGATCTCTTCCTGCAGAAGGGAACAGGAAAGGGAGTGAGCTTTCGAGAGCTCAGTAAGGTCGCTCAAAAATCAAAAAAAAAAATACAAACGATTATCAGATTCACTTCAAAATAATAATGGAAGAGATTCAACTCAATCCCTAAAACAGATGTAGAGACAAACAATTTCAATCACACTGAAACGATCAAGATGATATTGAACATGAGTGATATGCAAAGCCACACAGGCAGTGCAGGGTAATCACTTAGCAAAGCCACAAACGCGATGCTCAATAACACTGTAGTTACATATGCATATGAACACTAGCTAGACCCTCAAGGTACTAGCATCTCCCGACAATAACAGACCATCCTTATGACTCCTTAATACACTAACTCATGTCAATATACAGAATGCAATAAGCGATATTACAATGAATAAATCGACACTCAATGAGAAATAAGTACTGAGCATCGAATAAGATTTTCAATAAACGTGTAAGGCTCAAAACAGGGTATTAAAGGCAAACAATGCAATTCATAATAATTATAACAGAGTTCAAAGAAAATTTGATAACAATTCAGAAAAATATTCATGAGAACAAATGGATGAAATTGGGTTTCGGATAGAAATCCCTTACCTCGATCCAAGTGAGCTGAAGCTAAAACGCTCTCGATCAATCTTCGAAATTAACCTAGGTTGACAAAGTCATTTATCAGAACACTATCCACTCAGCTATATTATAAACCTAATATAACTATCCACAACGGATCTATTTCTTTACCCGGAAATGAGGAAACTCGGAGCGGTTTCACACACGGCCAACCTACCCGAAACTCGTCACACTTCCTGAGACTCAGAAATATTTCAAAAATGTCCTTATCATTCATTAAACATTTTTTTTATAGCTTAATACAGCATATAAAATAAATTTTTAATTTTTGAATTTTTTTTATTATTTTCGAATTAAAAATAATTTCCTTAAATACACTTAAAACCAATAAATTACCATAATTGCTTCTAGCTAAAAATAAAGACTCTTAATTTTTATACAAACCTTAATATATGTATAAAACTTATAGAAATAAAAATCAGGATTTAAAGGCGCTAAAACTATTTCTTTATTTTTCGTTTTGCTAAATTCAATGTGATACAAAAAATGATAACAAATCAACTCCAAAAATGACCAGATTTTTACTGAGTCTTTATTATACTGTAAATACATTACTATAATTTTTCCCAGAACATTTTCACTGTTTAAAGCCTCCAAAAGGATTTTACAAATCTAAAATTACAGAAAATACTAAAAATACATGTGATTTCAGGAAATTATGAAATTTTGCCGTAAATTCTAATATTGCCTAACGTACTATACTGTTAAATTTTGTATGCTAATGATCCCTATACGCTATCCATTGCGCGTATCAAACCTAACGTTACCCGTGCACACTTTACTCACACACACATGCACACAGTTGAACAAAACACACACCTCCATTTCCTTCACTTCAGACACACCTTTGCACACACTTCAGTGGTCTCCCCCTTCTTGCTTTCATCTCCCCCGCACATAACATAACCACACATTTGCACACACGTACCTCACAGGTGCTCACACACCTACACTTTAAACTTAAATCCTTTAGTTACCTACAGCACCCTCACAGCTCTCACATATCTACACACACATTCAACACTTCACAGCACTCACACTTGCATAGTTTACACGCGCAGCACACACCTGCACACCTACACTTCCTTACACACTATTATATATATATATATATATATATATATATATATATATATATATATATATATATACACACACACCACTTCACACGCCCACTGCTTCACTGCAGTGGGTCTCCTCCTTCTTCCATTTACACATACACGCACTGTAGAGCACACAGTTAGTCACTCGGCTACCTCTTGGCACCACTACCTTTCTCTTCTCTTTTCACAGACTCACACACGCACTCTCACAATTGCCTTTTACCTTCTTGCAAACCATATGCTTTCTATTCATACCCACTGCCTCACGGCAGTGGGTCTATCCTTCTCCCCTCTCTTTCTTTACTCCTTAAACTCATGCATGTATATATATAGATACCCTACACCCATCAGTCTATACACCCAAACAACCAACATTTCCAACACTCCCTCATTCAAAACTCTTAGGCACCTATCAAATCACAAGCACATACTCACATCAAGCATGCGATACCCACGTAAAACACCCAACTCACTCACTGTACATTCAACATATGCACATATCTCACATATTCAGAATTAAACCCACTAATCACACCAAAGAAACACGCAGCAACCCACAAATTCACAACCCAGTTGCACCCTCAAGTCCCACGTCAAATGAAACAATGAAAACTGTAAATCTCCATTCGCAAATGCACAGTTCATCCTAACCCAAAACGCAGCCCCCACGCACACCCCCAGGCACACCAAAGCAATCTGTTTACACGGCCGAAAATCAGCCCCTCCATTCACATATATATACACATAAAATTTTACATTCATAACTACGATTGCGGCAACTCGAAACTCACCCGAAATCAAACCCCTTTTCGGCCTTTTCGGCCTTTTTATACTAGACTACCCATTTATGTATCTACCGAAATACACATATAAATATACATATGAAGCGTAAATTTTTCAAATCAAGCTTATCGAAAAAGCTTCGCCGGACAAATCCCGTCGATCCCTACCTTGTCTTGATCTCCTTCTCTCTAACTCTTTCTCTCAAATATGGGTTTTGGGGCTGGAAGGGTGCCTTTGACGGCTGCCCCGAGATTGCAATATATTTATACCTAAAAAAAAAAACCTAGTTATAAAAGTGAAAACTCTACCCTATCATTTGTCGCTAAATCCACTTGCCCAAACTGACTATTGCGAAAATGGTCCAACAATACATCTTATGATCATTATGCATTAAGAAATTTAGTGACAAGTTATTATGATGTCTTGTTTGCCAAAATGTCGCTAATAAGTAGACCGCTAAAAATTTGATTGCCACTATAAAGTATACCAACGCTTAAACTTAATTTGTCGTTAAAATACACATCGACGTTAGGTAATAAAATATATCGTCGCTAAATAATTATATCAATGTTAGAAAAGTTTAAATTTGTCGCTAAAAATATCAATTTAATTTACGAAGAGTATTTTAGGATTTGGGGTATTACACAAATTGTCACTCTGCATTCTTATTGAGCATAATCGATTTCTGGCTCATCAAATTTTTGACACGTCTTATGGATTTTGAAACACTCGTCCCGACATTTTTCTTTCCCAACATGGAAGAAGTGAACAGTGATTTTTTAATCCAAACATTCCTTATGCTCTAGCACCATTGCGGTCGCCTTGTGTAGTTGAAGTAATAGAAATGCCCACATCCGAGCTTCCTCCTACTCCAGATCCCTCCTCTTCTACCCTGAGTGGACGTCGTAGGCGTTAGCTTGTTTTTGTTCTTCTTTTCTAGCTTAGTGGTTTCCCCTCTTTTTGTGTTGACAAAGGGGCAAAAAATTGTAATTGTACGTGAGCTAATTATTTTAACATCTTTTGGATATAGTGAACGTGATTTTATGCTTATCCTGTTTAATCTACTCATAGCTTTTCTTACAGGAGCATGTCATGATATGTTAGATTAACATATTGTCATCATAAAAAAGGAAGAGATTGTTGACCTACGGGTCTAGATTCTTTATTTTGATGATCCAAGTTTGTTATTCAATGATTGATCTAACTGTGCTATTAAGTATGATTTCAGGAAATATCAAACTCAAACATGCGTGGACATTTTTTTAGATGAAGACCTTGGACTTAGACTAGATTTTCTTTTTATTTGTAATCGTTCTAAGCTAAGTTTTCTTAGAGATCAACCAGAAAAATGAAAAGAGCCAAAACCGAGAAGTTTTGACCGCCAAGTATCTTTTCCTCTGAATGAATTCAATCCATTCGAATGATTCCATCAGTAACTTTGTTTTGCTCAAAAACAACTTTCAATTACAATGTCTCTCAAAATACATCGACCGATTCCATCAGTAGCTTAGCTTGTCGATCAAAATCATTTTCATTTGAATATATCCATAAATCATTCGATCGTTTCCTTAAAAGGTTTCACTTTTTTCAAAAGACGTTTTAATTTGAACGATTCTCAATTTCATTCGATCGATTTTTTTAGAGTATTTGTTGCTACTCAAATGTACTTCCATCCGAATGAATATGATATTCATTCGACTGAGTTCTTCAAATGTAACTTAAATCTTTCTAGGATGCAGTCTATCCGAATTCGAATTATTCTCTTTAAAATAGTCCTATCTTGTCCCATTAATTACTCTTCAATGGTCATATCCTATCAAGTATAAAAGGGACTTTAAGAGAGTTTATTACTAATTTTTCAAACTTGAAAAATCTATCTAATATCTCTTTAAAAACACTCTCAACATATTCATACATCTTTACAATCCTTTGTATGAGAGGTTGTTATTTGAAATCTTCACAAACAAGCTTCTTGCTTAAGTTCTTTGAGATTCAAATCTTCCCACCTAAGAAAGCTTAACTCTTGTGCCATTCATTGTAATATCTACTCTTTGAGGAGTGCAAATTGTTTTCAGTTGTAATCTTCATTTCACTTACAATTGTTGGAAACCTTGAAGATGTTTTTGGCATTGTACTGAGGTTTGAGCTAACACTCGAAGCTAGCCGGTTAGTGGAAAGCTCGAGTAGGTCTCTCTTGCGTGGAGTACTCAGGAACTGGATGTGGGCAGTTGGGGCCGAACCAATATAAATCTTTGTGTTGATCTGTGATTGTCATTATCTTGTGAGTTAAAGTTTTAAATTTCTACTTAGATCTGTAAACACCTATTCATTCCCCCCAAGCCCCCACCCACCCTCTCTAGGTGCACTTAGGTATCTACAAAAGTTTCACCAAACGAGCAACGATCAATAAATTCAATCAAATTATCATAAACCCAACTTGAGATTGGGGAATTACATTCTCCTCCCGTTAAAAAAATTGGGCCTTGAATTTCACAACACTTACAACATCCAGGCACTATGCTTTTGCTAGGTAATTCTCATAGTAACACATAATAGTGGTGCATTGTCTAACTTTACACCGAGATTCATGTCCCACTAATGCTTAAACATAATAATTCACTTCCAAATCGTATCGTCAAGCTCAACCCTATTAGATTATCACTAGCACTCTAACGGTTCTAGAACTTCACGAATCGATGACCTCAATATTTAAAGTTTTGCTCTTATTTCAAATACACTCTTAAATTCAAAACCTATGCTCACAAGTTTTTTTTAACTAACCAACATTCAATTTTTTTATCAAATATAACCAGTTCAAAAAAAATTTATGTCCCAAGCTCTCTAAACTCTGAATATATAAACCACATACTTGCACAATATCTATCTAATTATTATGATGCATGCTACTCTACAACCATCGGTTAAGTTTTGGCAACTAGAGTATTTTCTCTCCACCATCCTGAGCCAGCTTTACCCAAATGAGAGAGCTACTCAAATTTCACAATTCATATAACCTGCCATCCGACATGTACTCACTTTTATTTTCTAGAAAAGAATAACCTAATTAATCTAGTCGAAGACGATTAGCAACTAGTTTTTGCCCTCGATTACATCCCTTTATCTTCAGTTAGCTCATACCTCAAGGTCAGACCAAATCATCTACGATGATCAATCTAGAATTCTGAGCTACAAGCTATAATCCAAAATGCACAATCCAACCATCACCAGCTGTGAACCTGAATTCACATCCACAACACTTTGTTGTATGCACATAACTTTTTATTTTATTAGAATGAGGGTAGAAGATTCAAAGCCAAGGTTCTAGTGGTGATTTAGGACAAAGTCTACAGATGATCCTCCATGCTTCCATAGAAGTGATCTTACTCAACAAAACCTTGTTTCAAAAATTATAAGCAAAGACGTCGCTACAATAGGAAAATTTCCACTTAGTGCTCTATAACCCTATTTCTGTAAACCAACTAGTATTTTAAACTTGTGTCCTCAACACAATGTAGCTAATAACAACACTTTTACAATCATTTATTAACATCGAAAACCTTGAACAAGGAATTAACCTTGGAATTTGTGTTCCCAAGACCTCTCCGTGCTAGCTATATAATTACGGCCATACTAGTACAATTAACGATTATCAAATTATATAAACACATTACAGAAGAATAGTACAAATAAAAGTTAAACATAGACTCCCTACTTCCACCATCATCATACCCCACTCTCATTAACCTAGGTACAAGTCTACAAAATCGTGATACCTGGCTCTGATACCAACTGCAAGGATTCAAAAATTCGGAGCATTAACACCCCAAACTTCCGGAGCATTAAAACACTCCCTCGCTCAATCTATCACTTCTAATCAGTGTGGTATCTCAATTTCTTTAAAATAAATAGTCATAAACAAAAAGTCTTAAACTCACTACAAATGGCTAAACAGTGCTTACCCACGCATGGGTCTTACTAATAAAATATTGACAAATACTCCAGCTTCTCATTCAGGCTCTAAACCCACTCTCAAGCAATCTATTGGTGATCATTGCCTGCAAAAGTGAATCAAATGAGAGTGAGCTTTTGAGAGTCAAGTAAGGTCGATCAAAGTCCTAACAGTACGAATCGAATGATTATATATATAGAGAGACAGTCAAATCATAGTTTGAGAAAGGACTCTTTTATAAGGCCACAACATTTCGATTTAGATACAAGAAAAAGTATCAACTTAATCCCCCAAACCAGTAGACATTTCAAAATATTTCAGATACTATAAAACAAAAACATATGATATTGAAAATGAGCAGTACTGCATAGCAAAGCCACCCCGACAGTGCTCAGATATAAATACAGACTACATATGCATATGTACATATAACTAGTCCATCAAGGTACTAGTTGTAACCCAAACAGAACAAACCAACCTTATAACACCCACAAAACAAACCATCCTTATAACGCCTCAGATTTACTATCTCATGTCAATATTCAGAAGAAATACATATAACTCAACATATTGTATAATGTTCGAATCAACAAAACATATGAGCATTAACAAGAGTTTCAAGCAATTGCTTTAAGGTTCAAGATATGGTTTTGTGGGCAATTCAAAACATTTTTACAACAATTATCAATATATTAGAGTTCAATGAAATTCGATAACAAATTAGAATAAAACATACAAAATTAAGTACGATACATTGGGTTTCGGTCAGAATCCCTTAACGGTTCGAAGCTATGCTAATCTAAGCAACCTCAATAAGAAATCATTTGAATTAATCTAAATTAGGCAAATCATTTATCAGAATGCACTCTAAGTTACAATACTATAAACCCAATATCAACTACCCAAACAGCGTTCACTCCTACTATCAAAATAACGCAAACCAAAGCGAGTCTCACATACAGTCAAACCTAGCCAGAAGCCCGACACACTCTTCAAGGTTTAATAATAACCCAAAACATAAAACTTGAAGAGTACTTGTTAGAGTTTCCATAATATCTAAGATCATTAGAAAAATAAGATAGAGTAAGTCATAGTAAGCTGATTTGAAGTGTCAAAACAACAATTTTTATACTGACCAAAAAATTCCAAACTCAATTTCGATCAAGAAATAAAAAGATTCTGATAAAACATAAAAATAGAGAGTTAGATAAGAATCTTTAATGATTTCATAATGTCTTGAATTCTCAAAACCAATGAGAAATAAAGGAGATAGAGCAAATTGGAGGAGGCTGATTTACAGTGTCAAAAACATAAAAGTCTACACAAACCAATAATTTTCAAGCACAATTTTTACCAACAACCAAAAGGATTCTGATAAAACCTTAAACTAGGAAGTTGAAGAAGATTCTTCAAGGATTTCATAATGTCTGAGATCATTAAAATCCAATTAGAAACAAATTCGATAGGATAAATAAAATTTGGGTGACTTGAATTGACAGAAATTAACGTAACAATGTTCAGGTCCGATTTCAAGAAAAAATTAGTTTTTTTTTTTTTTGGAAAAACACAAAACAACGAAGTTGTAGTCGACTCCTTGAGCTTTTCAAAAAATATAAGAACACAGAAATTGGACAAAGAACGAAGAAGATACAAACTCTTGAATTTACTAGAAAATTAGTAACAACACATTGCGAATGAAAGTCAATAATCAATTTAGCAAAACAATTAAGAATGCAATTAGGATTCTAGAGCACCAATGAATCCCTTCTAGACAATAAATCAATTGAATAAAAGATCAATACTTAGATTTCAGATGGGGTAAATGCGTGAGAAAACCCTTAACTTAAAAAAGCGACTTGGATCAATCACAACCATATCCTTGAAACCCAAAATCCTTTTCTCTTTTTCTTCTCCTTTGTTTCTCATATGTAATATCTCAAGACTTTCACATCTTCCTCATTCTTATGTACTCGTTAATGTAATTCTGATACAACTTAAAGTCCTAATCCAAGTCAAAATATGTCTTTAATGTCAAATCTAATTACATTAGCTACTAAATAAAATTAAAAATTAAATTTGTCACTACAGTACTTCCAAACAATTCTCTGAATCCCATTATTTGATTCAAAGTCATAATACTATTTGAATTAATATTTACATGAGTTGCTCGATAAAATAAAATTTGGGGTGTTACATGTGCACAGAAGACAGAGGTTGAAAGGATAGTGATTGGGATGCTAGAGTGTGTGATTATCCAGCCTAGTTCATCCCATTTGGTTCGCCTGCATTATTACTCAAGAAAAAGATGGATCCTGGATAATGTGTGTGGGTTACAGGGAATTAGATAAGCTCACTATCAAGAATAAGTTCCCTATATCAGTGTTGATGACTTATCAGATGAGCTGAATAGAGCCCAGGCTTTCACCAAGCTTGATCTCAAGAGTGGTTATCACCGAATGAGGGTAAAGCCATCATATATACATAAGAGTGCCTTCACCATTCACCTTTGGACCCTATGAGTTCAAAGTGATGCCATTTGGGCTAACTAATGCACTAACCACCTCCTAATTAGTGATGAACAGTATCCTCCAGCCAAACCTAAGGAGATTTGTACTGGTATTTTGTGATGATATACTAGTTTACAATAGGGCACATGAGGACCATTTACAATACCTAGCAGTGTTGCTACAAATACTAAGGAAATAGAAGTTGTATATCAAGCAATCAAAATGCTCATTTATAACTCTAAAGGTTGAGTATTTGGGACACATAACTTCATGGAAGAGGGTTGTTAGATCCAAAGAAGATTAAGGCAACGGTTAGTTGGCCCCTACCCAAGACCATGAAACAACTCAAGGGTTTTTTAGGCCTAACAGGCTATTACAAGAAATTAATCACTCATTATGGGATCTTGAGCAAGCACCTGACCAAGCTATTATTAAAGAACAATTTTTAGTGGAACCCAGAAACAATCAAGGCATTTGACACAATCAAGGAAACTATGATCTGTACCACTGTGTTAGCACCACCATAGGCCAAAAAAATAATGACGATATTCTTGTGTAAGTAGTTGTGGTACATGGATGCCCACCAGACCATAGGAGTGCAAGGTTTGTATGATCTAAGTTCTTAAATCTCATGTGCAACCCCCACAAACAACTAACCCATGTTTCTTAGGATGCCTAGCTCATAGGTGAATTCTGAAGTTGCATATGGCTCCAACAAGATTAGTTGGATGTGGTGCTGCACATAATTATCCTCAGTATAGCTGTCATGTATTTCTGTCACCCAAATTGGTGTAACCTGAGAGATGGAGTTTAATTGGCATTTCTCACTATTTTTCAATGGCATCCTTGAAAGTGCATTAGTTGCTCCATTTTCTATTCCAGCCTTATAATGGATGTAAGAATTGAATCCAAAAAGTTTTGATAAGAATTTATGCTCCAACAGTGAAGTCACCCTTTGCCCCATAGATATTTAGTCATCCAATTAAAGGTTGACTACTTAGGTAGGTGCACCAATGCATCACAGCTTGAACAAGGGCCATTAATTCCTTTTTATAAGTGGACATTACCATTGCCTGGCCCAAAAGCTTTATTGAAAAAAGCCATTGGCATGCCAGATTGCATGAATACGACCCTACCCCTTGTCATTAGCATCTACCTCCACCAAACAGAAGGGCTAATGTCAAGGATTAGGTTAGAAACTATCATGTTTGCCAGAGAAATAAGCATGAGCACGTTCCAACTTTGGACTACTCCAACCATTAGCCATACCAACGTAGCTTTGGAACCGAGTTTCAATGGATTTTATAGAGGGGTTGCCAAAATTGGAGCATAAAGTAACTACCTTAGTCGTAGTTGATATGCTAAGCACTTCATAACCCTCAGCCATGCCCGCACCGCTCAGGATATTGCTCAAGTCAATTTTAATGATGTCTTCAAACTCCATGGCCCACCAAATAGTATAGTAAGTGACAGGGGGAGTGTATTTCTCAGCCAGTTTTGGCATAAGCTTTTCTATTGGGGACCAAACTTAGTGTGTGCTCTGCTTGCCACCCTTAAAGTGATGGCCAAACTGAGAGGGTGAACCAATGCCTTGAGACTTACTTGAGGTACTTTTGCAAGGATAAGCCTATAACCTGGCACAAGCGGCTTACCTTGGCTAAGTCTTAGTACAACACCACCTTCCATCGCTCACTATATATGACAAAATTCCAAGCTCTTTATGGTTATGCACCAAGACCACTTGATTAGGAAGCTGTAAAAAAGTACATTTTGCCTCAGTGGATTTATATATGACAGAAAGGACCAAGGTGCTTGACCTGTTAAAGGACAATCTAGTATTTGCTTAAGCTAGAATAAAGCTCTATACTGACAATCACAGGACTGAAAGAAGTTTTTCAATGAAAGATATGGTATATGTTAAGCTACAACCTATGGGCAGAGCAGGCCCTTAGATGTAATGTGAAACTCTCTCCCAAATATTATGGACTATACTAGGTGATTGCCAAGGAGGGTAAGGTGGCTTATCAACTTAACCTACCCCATGCTCACAAATCCACAATGTTTTCCATGTCGCACTTTAAAGGCTATTTTGGCATTTATAGACTACAAAAATGGAGTGTCTATAGAACCGATAGGGAGCCCCTAGACAAATTGCCTCAAGAGAAAACCAAACATGCAGTGGACTGATAAATGAAGATAGATGCTATCATGATTGTCACGAGAAAGGAATCATAGGGAGCCCTTGACAAAAATGCATGCAGACGATACTGACCATGCAATAGACTGGATAAACAGAGATAGGTGCTATAATGACTATCAAGAAAGGGGAATCAAAAGGATTCCTTAGTAAAAATAAAAAGGACACGGAGACAAACACTATCCTAACTGTCAAGAGATGGGAATCGTATGGAGTCCTTAGATGGAAATCGTACGAAGTCCCTAGACAAATTAAAAGGTAAACAAAAATAGATGACATCCTGACAGTCAAGAAAGAGGAATCACATGAGCCCTAAACAAAGATACAGATAGGGTTGAACCTAGTACAAGTATAATTGAAGGGGAATCACATGGGATGCCCCTAAGGACGTCGACAAGGAAAACTTATGGCACTAAGAATATGTTGTTTGAAAGACATTTTGGTTAACCAACATGATAAATCGACCAGTCATTTCACAATCTATCCTCTTTTTTTTTTGCGTAAAAGATGTTGTTGTAATACCCTGATTTAATCTAATCGAGAATTAGATTAATCGAGGGCAATATTTTTTATCGATATTATTATTTTTATTGATAATCAAGTAATTAGAATAGAATGGGAGGTTAGTTTGGCTTTGGGGCCTAAGTGTAATTTTAGAAACTTTGCGGGTCAAAATAAAATTTTGAGAAACTTTAGGGACCAAAGTGCATATTTTGAAAATTTACAAGAGGTGTCACAAATCTGGGGGGAAATCAGCCTGAAGTTGCCACCTTCTAGTGGGTTTAGTGCTGAGTAAGTAAATCAAATAAAAAATTGTAGGATAAAGATTAAAGAAAGGAAATTATAAACGGAAGTTTGTGGGGGTGAAAATGCAAATCTAAGAAAGTCAAGAACAGTAGCAGTGCATGAACAGTGACCGAAGAACACATGAAACAGAGAGGAAAAAAAGAGAAGAAAAAGGGAAGAAAAGAAAGGAAGAAGGAGAAAAGAAAACCCTAAATCCAACAGGGTAATCACATTTCTTCAAACCATTAATTTTGAAAGAAACTTGTGGGTTTTTGGTTGAAATTTCCATGCCATATGTATGTATATTTGAGGTGTGTATATATATATATATAGACACACACACACACACACACTAAAAACTGAAATTCTTCTCAAATCTTTCCCTTCTTCCTTTCCAGCTTTTATACACCCAAATTATGATGAAATTGTGTATAATTTGGGTGTATAAAATCTGGAAAGGAAGAAGGGAAAGATTTGAGAAGAATTACAGTGTTTAGTGTGGGTTTGGTGCGTGTTTAGTCTGTGTTCTAGGTGAATGTTTATGAGTGTGTTTCGGATGGGAATAGAAATGGGAATTTGGGTGGATTAATGGGTTAAATTGTATGTTAAAAGGTGTAAAAAGATGGAATTGGATGAAATTGAGTGGAATTCGGGGTGGTTGTGGATGAAAATTGGAACTCGTGTGGATTGTTGCAATTGCAGTGAGAGGAAGAGAGGTTGAAGATGAAGACTATGTGTGTTGAAGGTGAAATAGTGTGTGTTTTGATGTGAGTAGTGACTCTTTTTGTCACTAAAAGTAGGAAATTAATTAAGCAGTCCTAATTCAAATTTTAAAAAATGATTAGAGTCAGATTTAGCCGAAGTGTAAAAAAGTTACCTTAGCTATTTTTCGAAGACCTGTACTGTGGAAAATTTTGGATTTTTCTGAGGTCGAGAAAGGGGTTGACGGATACGGTAATTTTAAAATTTTACGGTAAAA
The DNA here is from genome assembly GCA_033070095.1 of Escallonia herrerae. NCBI lineage: Eukaryota > Viridiplantae > Streptophyta > Magnoliopsida > Escalloniales > Escalloniaceae > Escallonia > Escallonia herrerae. Next base: position 280,797 of record JAVXUP010000288.1, read on the forward strand.
TTTAAAATATCAAATTAGCGCAGTTTCGCTTGAAAATTTTATGAGGACTCTAGGATGCTGAGATGTTTCATTTTCTAAAGGGATAATTACAGTAGTGTCCCTGAGGTTAAGGTAAAATTACAAACGTGTCCATTAGTTTGGACAAATTACACTTATATCCGTTGACCAGATATAATCTTAAAAAACCTAACCGTTTTAATAAAACGATTGTATTGCCCTTGAATTAAAAAGTTAATTTCTTTCAAATGCCATTACTTCATCTCCTATTCTTTCTCTCCCTTTTTCTCTTCCTCATAAACTTGATAATTCCTGATTCAATTCCAGATAAGAAATCTGCTCAAACATGGCAGGTGAATCTCACTACTCAATTTGCCCAAAACTTGCCAAATACAATACCGAAATCGGGACCCAATTCATGGACAAACCCTAACCTCATGGACAAAATTCACAAATTACAGGCTTGAAGAGATCAAATAATATGGACTCCGCGAGTGACAAACCCTGAACTCATGGACAAATTACAAAAATTACAGGCATGAAGAGATCGAATTATGTGGACTCCGACGATTTGTAAAGAGGAGGAGGGGGTGGGTGTGAATTGGGCACAGTGGTGGGGTAAGGGAGGGGGCTACTGGCGAGGTGGGGAAGGGTAAAGCCTACCGGCATTGAGGGTGGGAGGGTTTTGATCTGCTAAAGTTCTTGGACAGCCACAACCCGCTCCCCACTGCCAGCCAACTCGTCGGAGAAATGGATGGTGAGAGCAGAGCAATTCAATAGCAGCTCAGACGGCAACGGTGAGTCGTCCAGCACAGCACCCAGTGCTGGAAGGGGCTGCCAATGGGTGCAAGCTTAGCCTGCCTCCATTTACTCCCCATTTTTGCTAAGTAAGAACCAGATCTCACAAAGGGAGAGGCCTACCGGCGGCTTGGGTGTGTAAGGGGCCTGTCGACGGCTTTTGCTGCTGCATGGCCTAAGGCAAAGATAATTAGCACCACAGAGACGTGGGTTTCCTGCAAACTTGTCGCAATTGCATTTCTAAAAGTGCGAGTCTCAGGAACACGCCCTTCAAGTTGATTGAAGGAAAGATTTAGATGCTTCAAGGTAGAAAAATTAGCAAAATTCTGAGGGATCGTGCCTTTCACCTTATTTTCAAAAAGATCAAAGGAGCTAAGATGCATCAGACTTGCCAATTTTTTAGGAAGCTCTCCATCTAACTGATTCCTTGAAAGATTCAAGCTTGTCAGGAACTTATATCAGATCTGGAACTTTTCTTTTAAGGTTTTTAAGGAAATTTGGAGAGAGAAACCCAATTTTTTTGAAAATTAGGTCCTTAACCCTAATTAAAAATTAAGGTTTTAGATTTTTGTACAGTATCATATCATGTATATATAATATAAGGGTAGTATTGGCATTTAGAAGATACATATGAATGACATCAGCGAAAAAGTACATTTTTAACAGATCTGGGACGGATGGACACCACTGACACATTTTCAAAATTTTTGGTCACGATATGTTACATTTTGAAACTTAATGTACTTGACTGTAATTTCATCATAACCTCAGGGACACTACTGTAATCATTCATTTTCCAAAATTGCTGGTCATTCCAAAGTCGATAGTTATTTTTTGGCCGAACAGGCTTTTAAGCACTCGGTCCGGACACAGGTTCGGGAGTTTCAAGTGAAAAGTTTCTAAAATACTTTTTAACTCAAAAATAATTTTGGCAAGTTTAATATAACATTTTAAAGTAATTTTAAAAAAATTTCTGGTACCGGAAACCCCCAGGGGGCATTTTGGTAATTGCTACCCAGATGTGGTATTTTGGTAACTTTCCCTAGAAAATTTTGCGAAGGACTTGCTTGTCCAGAAAGGGCTGTAAGACACCTGAAAGGTTGTTTTGAAGCACATTTGGGGTGTTGGGGAGGTAGCGAACCCTCAGGGGGCATTTTGATAATTTGTCGCTTATAGAGGGTATTTTGGTAATTTTTCCTCTAAAATTTTTCGAAAGACTTTTTGGTTCAAGAAGAGATGTAAGACATCTGAAAGGTTTTTTTAAAGTAGGGAGATGTTTGTTCGGACGATGGCCGCTAGGGGGTGTTTTGGTAAATTTTCTTTAAAATTTTCTGAAGGACTATTTGGTCTATAAATGACGTCGTACATCTAAAAAGTAGTTTTAAAGTGGTTTTGGGGTGTTGGTGCTGTCGCGGCCATCAAGGAATATTTTGGTAATTTGCCATGTTGGCGCTAAAATCTGGGCACGCGTGTTATTAAACGTCCGGAGTGGCGGGAAGTGAGGAATTGTGTTAATACGTAAAAAATGATAGGGTTGTTAATGCATCGATAAAGGTTGGGTTAAGGATTCGATTATCGGATTGGATTAACTAGCTATCGTAAGATGCTATGATGATTAAATGGGGAGGGATAAAATAAAAAAGTGCGTATATGTTAAATGATGTCTGACGAGCAGAGTATTATTTGACTAGGTGATGTCGCTCGTTGCGATTAGAGGTTTCGAGTTGCTTCGACTATAAGCTAATGAGGTAAGGACAGTGCGGTTCTGATATGCTAATTCATTGTTTCGATTAGCATGCCATGTTGATGACGTTTTTGTAGACTCTTGTTGCTGTGATTTGACGCCGGTAGTTATTGTGACCGGTATTCGTTTATTGATTTATGTTGTTGAGGATTTAAGGTAGAATAATTTTCCTTAGTCCGCCTCGTTGATGAAGTTTGGTAAGAATAATTCATGTCCTAGTATACTATGATTCGATTCGATTCGATTAGCATACCTGACCTTGGTGATGATATTTCATGGGGGTTGTTGTGAGACGTCAGCAATTATTGATAACCGATATTTCTCTTCATTGGGAATGTTGTTGAGGACTTTGTGATTAAGTTTCTCCCAAGTCCACCCTGTCGTTGATTAATGATGTTACGCAGAAATGGGTGCGTTGTTGTGGTGTAATGTCGATACTTATTAGTAATCGACATTTCTCCTATTTAAAAACGTCGTTGAGGGCTTGTGATAAATTTCTCCCGAGTCCTCCCTGTTGTTGTTTGGTGATGTTATGTAAAGATTGTTGTGCGGTGGTTATGGGATGTTGGTAATTATCGATGATCGATATTCCTCCTATTTAAAAGTGTTGTTGAGAACTTATGGTTAAATTTCTCCCGAGTCTGCCCTATTGATGATGCTTATGTTGAATCCCTATTGCTATGCTTGAAACATTGGTTGACCTTTTGATCTAGTATCTCTCGTTTGGGTTGTGCTATTGAGGACATAAGGTGGAATAATTTTTCCTTAGTCTGCCCCGTTGATGAAGCCTTGTTGTTTCAACTGTAACACGGTTAGAGACAAACACTTTTGTGGTTTCCCTTCTTGATGAAAGCGTCTCTTTTCATTATTTGAGACTGAGATGAACATCCTGTATAATGGGACATCAGAACTGAGGAGGATGGCCTGTGAAATATGATCACTGGCAAAGAGGATGTATGATGCACGAGTCGAGTTTGCCGTGTCTGGTCGACTCTAGTCTGACGTGTCTGAGTTGCATTGCATTTGATTTTCTTTTGATGTAAATGATTTTAACGACTTGTATTTGGTTGATGTTTATTTTTTTGATTTCCTGTTTTAGTGTTCACTTGCATAGTTGGTCAGTCTGTCAGTCAGTCAGTCTTGTCAATGAGGAGGTGCCAATAGTGTTGTTCTATTAGACCTTGAAGCCGCTTAGTCTAATGAAAGAAAACTTATCGTTTGACAAATTATGTTGAAATTTATTGTATACTCTTAATTCATTGTTATCATTGAGATGATTATTTTTCCTCCAAGTCTTTAGAATCACTTGTACACGATACTCCATGTGTTGTCTTTACTGGGCGATTTGCGCTCATTCCTTATGTTGTGTTATGCAGGCTATAAGGTTGACCAAGGAGAACTCTCTAGGAAGGGAAAGGAAACAAGCTAGAAAACTTAAGCAAGAGGATAAGTTGAGTGAGGTAGGACAAGCTAGAAATGGTAAGACAAAGATTGAGCTGCGAGATAAGTTGATAGGAGTTACACGACTACAGTGGTGTATTATATTGTAAATTTATATGTTGTTTAAGGACTTGAAAGTCTTCTGCTGCAGTATGTATGTAAGAAAATTTTTGCAATGACGTATTTTGGAGCGTTTAATGATGTATGAAAGTATAGTTGCTCTGTATTCTGCACAGGGTTTGATTGTGATTATGATCGATAACTCAGCCCGGTAATGTGACCAAGGTTGAGGGTGTCGCAGTTGTCATTTAAAATTAAAGGCAATGCTATCCACTTTATTGATAAGTCTATCTCTACCAAAAATAGGGAAGATCAAAAGGAGTTTTTGATTGAAACAATTTTGATTTGCTATCATTAGTTGTCATTCGTCTTCCTGGAAAAAAAAATCTTAACTTAAACACACGAATTGGAATCCTCAAGACTACATTGAAAGGGTTAGGCACAAAGTGTAACACCCCAAAATTTTATGCTGGTTTTACGGTAAAAAAAATTCCAATTAGTTATTTATTTGATCTTTAGCGACGATTTGGTGAGCAATATTTTTTTGGTCAACTTTACCGACATATTTTTTTTAAAAAAAATGAAATGATGTAGATTAGAGGAGTTGAGCGTTATAGTTTATGACACTTAGCAAAAAAATTATTTTAGAAACAATAACTAATAATTTAATGTCAACAGTTATAAGTAATATTGATTGAAGTGTTTAGTGATAGTGACGATTAGCGTGACCGAATTTTTATAGACATCCTTTAGCAACAATTAAAATTTTCTTTTAGTATTGGTGTATTTATTAGCGACTTTTTAGCGAAAATATATTTTTTATATATGCGTAACGTCAACGTGTGTTTTTAGCGGCGAACTATCTACGTTAGCATCGATATACTTTTAGCGACAATAAAAATTCCCTTTAATAGTGGTGAACTTAATAGCGATGTTTTGTTAAACGAGATAGTGTAATAGACCGTTGATAATTTTTGTAACATTTAATTTATCATAAAGGTTTATTGTTAGAGCATTTCGCAATAATAAGTTGGGTAAGAAGATTTAGCGACAATTTAATGAATAGGGTTTTTATTTATTCAACTAGGGTTTCTTTTAACACACACACACACACAATATATATATATATATATATATAGGCAGCCACCCTTTTGGCCGCCAGACCCATTTCGAGAAGAAAGATAGAGAGATTCTGAGAGTGAGAGACAGGGAAGCGATCAAGAAGGTTTTCCGACGATCGGGATTTTTATTTTCCGATGAGTCACCTAACTCTTGTTCTTTTTATTATTTAACAGTTTAAGGGACAGCCGTGGGTTAACGTCGGTGGAGAAGAGATCGAGCGAGAGAGTGAACGGAGATTGGGTATATGTGTTTGTGAATACTGTATTTGTGCGTTTGCATATATGTGTGCATGGTGTATATGCAATATATATAGTGGGTTAATGGAAATAAAGAGAAGAGAGCAGCAGCAACAAGGTGTTGCGTTGCGTGTGATTTGCGTCTGTGACATGAGTGTCTACATGTGGGTTTTAGAAAGAGATAGGGACCATAAGCTGTTGGTTTAGATTTATAGAGAGAGGGAGAAAGAGGTGCAGCTGTGAACACAGTGGGATGTAGGGCAGCAGGTGTTCGTATATTGTGTGTGATTTTGGATGCATGAGTGTGTGCTTGTGTGTGCATCCGTGAGTGAGGTGTGTTGTATCCGTGAGTGTCGGTGTAATGGAAAGGGGGGAAAGCGGCACAACAGCCGTGAAGGAATGTTTGTGATATTTTTTGTGTGTATATAAACTGAGTGTGTGATTTCAATGAGTGTGATTTAGTGTAAGTATGTGGGTAGTGCAGAGTTTGTGTTTGCAATTTCTGGGTTGAATCTGTGTACTTTGATGCCGTAAAAATTAAATCTGACAATGAACAATATCTATTTTGACCTAGGGTCAACATATAAATTTGAAAATATTTTCTTTGATGTTATTAATGAAAATGAGAGCTGCAAACAGTGGCCATTGAAGCCCAGGACTATTTTTCAACTTTGATAGTTACAATGCCTCTGGAATCAGCTTGTTGACAAATGTGGGTATGAGGATTCTGGTAGTGGAGGTCGATAAAGCTAGGTGGTCGTGGTGGGAGATGTATGAAGAGACATAGGTCTTGGTAATGATAATTCTGGTGGAGGCCGTTGTAGGTGGTCAGAAAAGATGGAGCGGAATGGAGTTGGGGAGTCCACTGTGGCACTGGGTTTGCTATAAAAACGGAAAGAGAATTAAATAACGTTCGGTTTAATATCCCCCAATTTTTTTAAGATTAGTCACTAATATCAATAAAACCTAGTTTTATTTTCAAACCATGCATTTCCATCCAAAATCCAAACACTTCATCGCAAGCATGCCCAACTATCAATATTCCGTTAAAAATTCTTGTACGATATACAGTATGTCAGTATTCAATGTTTCAAAGTACTAGTGTTTTCAGAGCTTCTATGTAGATGCCCTTGTCATCACCATACCCACTTCAGCAATAATTAGAAAAACCGCCGACAACCTCGCTACCTTCGTGCCCTATCCCATGGCAACCAAGCCTACCTTTCACCATGGTCCATTATTGTCGCTCTCTACGGCCACAATCCGCCAATAAATAGAATAACAGTTAGATGTTTTTGGCCATGAATACCTTGTAATGCAAAGAAAGAGAAGGTTCAATGACGAGAAAGTGAGGGTAAAAGAAAGGGATAATTATAGCAAAGTCTCTGAGGTTAGGGTAAAATTACAGGCTTGTCCGGACCAATTACACTTATATCCGTTGATCAAACGAAATACGAAAATACATAACGGATTTGACGAAAAGATTTGATTTTTCCTAAATAAAATTGAAATTCCTAATTTGTCCATGGCCTTCCTCTTCAACCTTACACACACATCACAATCACACCGTTACAGCCCCACCCCCGCCTCAACCACTCACAAACCCTTTCCACCATGGATCCAATATCTCTAAGAATCATCTCATTGTACGCTATCGTAGATCCCTCACGCCATACATGGACAACAAATATTTAGACATACAACATAACGTGTGTGTGTGTATATAGACACACAAATCCATGGCTCGGCCGTGCCGTTGCAGCAAGATCCCTCACGCCGTGCTCAGCCGAAAAACCTCCACCGTGCAGCCATCACCACTGTAGCACCACCTCCACCGTGTCGTTGCAGCACCATCGCCGTCGCAACGGTGGCCGCCATCATCAACATCAACCAGAATCAATTTCTTCATCACCCACTTTATCATCTCCACTCATCTTCCTCAACTTCTCCGCCCATAACCTACCCCAAACAACCCTTCGTGAGGCAACTTCAGTCATTTCTGATGGCAAACCCAAGGCTGCCATTTCCGATCTAGGAGGCAGCTCCAGCCATTTTCGCCGGTTGCTAAGGTATATGGGAAAGAGTAAATAGGCAATTGCGGGGTGAGGTTGAGGGAGAGAGCAGCAGCGACGTGGGTTAGGGGGATGGGGCGGCAGTCGCGTGGGTTAGGGGGGAGGATCGGGATCGCCTCCTATGGCTAGGGTTACAGCAGGCATGCTGTAGCCCCAGCAATAGCCGTCCGATCTAATTAGGTGGGAGATGATGGCTTAAATGAAGCCACATCATGCTCCTCTTTATTCTCCCAAAAAACACACTGTCGTCTCTCTCTCCAAGCCACTCTCTCTCTCTACATCCCTCTCTCTCCTCTGAAAATCAAAGGGGCCCGGAATCGCAGGGCTGCCATGGAATAACCTTCATCCACCGGTGATGACACAGTTGGACCACACATCTTCAAAACCGTAAATCACCGGCGTCGAATATGGGTAGATGAAGAATTCTAGAGTTTTTTTCAGTGGTTTTCAATCTCAATCAGATTACTTCAAAGAAAGTAGAATGAACACAAAATTAACATCTAGAAACATGAACACAAAATTAACATCTCCCTCTAGAATCCCACCATGCAAAATGGCTGCTTTTTGTAGTCAACTCAGATTTTCCTCTTGATAAGAGGAACCAAAAGCTCAAGAAAAATTTGATAAATTTGATGAAAAATGAATAATCAAATGTCATACCAGTAGGTACAATACTATACAAAATAGAGCCAAATCGGAGCTCTATACACCGATCTTGAATCTTCAAACTTCATTTCTTCATGGAACCCCGACGGCGACAACAAATGACACGACGAACCAAGCGCTCCAGGCGTGTCGTCGCCAGAAAGTGGAGGGCGTGGAGGAGGAGAGAGAGGGATGTAGATTGCGTCGCCGGAAAGTGGATGAGTCGTTGTCGTGTCATCGCCGAAAAGTGGAAGGCGTCGAGGAGCCCCCTCGCTATCTAGACAGAGAGAGAGACGACAGTGTGTTTTTTGGGAGAATAAAGAGAGGATTACGTGGCTTCATCTCAGCCGTTACCCTCCACTTATCTCGATCGAACGGCTATAACAGGCGCTACAGCACCCCTGCCGTAACCCTACCTACGGCAGGGGATCCGGATCCTAAGGGTGGCGGCTGTGTGAGTTAGGGGAGAGGGGGGAATGAAAAATTAGGGTTTTTTTAATAGAATTTTTGAAAGATTTTGTAATTAAAATAAAAACCATATAAAATACAAAATATATACCATTCGGCATTCGTATATCGTATAAGGGTATTATTGTTAACTTAAAAACATTGTTGATGACTTAAGCAAAAAGTCACACTTTTCTATCGGATTAATGACGGATGGACATAGATGTGACGTGTTTTTTAAATTATAGGTCACAGTCTGTTACATTTTGAAACTTAGTGTCTTTGACTGTAATTTCATCCTAACCTCAGGAACTTTGCTGTAATTATCCCAAAAAGAAACTACTATATTAGTAGGGGCAAATGAATCAGAAGACAGTTAACTCTATTTGTATTCATCTTTATCAAAGAATTTCAGTAATAATTCACATAGAAAAGAGATTTTGAGTGATATTAAACTTAACCTCAAGGACACTATTAATATTATGGGATAGTTGTAAAAGACTCCTGCTATTACAAAAGTTGCAAGAAGACACCTGAGATTGCAAATGTGTTGCACCCGTCAAGAACCATTACGGAATCAACGAATTGCCTAAACTAACCCTGTATATAAGCACATTGTTCTGGTTTGTGAAACCCTGACATTCAATCCAATTTCCACCCTCTCTCAAATCAACCCGTCACTTTCTACCAAAATCTGACACCAAATCACCAGAGAATAAAGAAATCTACAAAGAAGAAGACAAATCAGGAACAAAATCGAACACAGGGCTAATAAACCGAATCAAACTAGAACAGGCAAAAATTAAAAAAGAAATTACGTTAATCAAACTGCAATTTTCAGGTAATTTTTTTATTTTGACAAACATGAACCTAAGCGTTTCTGTTTAATTCGTGCTTTTGTAGACTTAGGGATTTCAAATTCTAGGGTTTCTATTAAAAGTTAGGGTTTTTGAATTCTAGGGTTTCTGTGTAATCTAGGGTTTTGTCTAGTCTAGAGTTTTGTGTAATCTACTTTTTCTATCAATTCAAAGCCATGCAACTGATGTCCCCCCCCCCTTCCCTCCCTTCTCCACCGGTATTATATAGTGTTAAAGTTGACAATTGTTAATTTGATTGTGGTCCTTCTTTGCGCCCCCCCCCCCCCCCCTCCATATTCAACCTTATTGTTTCTTAATAATTGCATGTGTTAAAAAAGATTGCTTTAAGTTAGACCATTATTGATTTTGTCTTTTTATATTAGTAGAATGTTAGGCAAAGTCACTATTGAAATTTATCATGGGGGTTTTTACAAATCCACCCAATAGGTCTTGGACTAGAGATAAAGTAGATTTTTTTGAATGTGACCCTGACGATTTATCTTATTGGGAGCTTCTAGAAATGTGCATGAGTTTAGAGTTACCTCCTACTAGCACTATGACATATAAGATACCTGGAAAGACATTTAAAAATGGACTAATGTTATTGTTGATGATAGGGGTTTAAGTGATGCATGGTACCATTATCATGGCCATAACATAGTCATATATGCCATAAGAGGCATGGATCCCTTAGCAGTTGTAGATAACAATCCTCCCCTCATTGTAATAGCAAATGGGTCAAATACACTAGGTGAAGTTGATATGGACATGGGAGATGGTGATGTTGATAATGCTAGAATAGAACTTGATGAGTTTGAGGAAACTGTGTTTGGTGAGACAATTGAGGGTGGTGAAACTGCTGACGCTGGTGTGACAACTGAGAGTAGTGAAGCAGTTGAGGGTGGTGTGACAGCTGAGGGTGGTGAAATTATAGACAGTGGTGTGACAGCTGAGGGTGGTGAAACTACAGAGGGTGGTGAAGCAGTTGAGGGTGGTCAAGATATTGAGGTTGGCCAAGATACTGAAGGTGGTGAAGATGTTGAAGGTGCTCAAGATACTGAGGGTGGTGTGACTAGTGAGGGTGGTGAAGATGCTGAGTCTACTGAAACTACTGAGGGTGGTGAAAATGTTGAAGATGAAGGTAGAGAGCCTGATGACCCTATAATTCCTGAGTTAGGTGAAGATTGAGAAAGGCCAGGGGATGATAATATCTTTAACACAAACCCTAAATCTAAACAGAAGACTCAGAGCAATAAGCTCCCTGAGGAATGGTATTCTGAAGGTGAGGAAGAGGATGAACTGAGGAGTGTTCATGAGTCAGAAGAGGATGAAGAGACAAACAAGTGGCCAGAATTTTGTGCTGATGATTTGAACTATAGGGATGGGCTAACATTGAAGGTTGGCTTGATGTTTCCAACTAGGAAGGTGCTTAGAGCTGTTGTTAAGGATTGGAGTATTAGACAAGGGTATGAATTTGAGTACCAACACAATGATAGCAAAAGAATTACATGTGTTTGGAAGCATGAGAACTGTGATTGTAGGGTGCATGCTTCTCCCATGCAAGGGACCACTACATGGCAAATCAAGACCTTCAGACCAGATCATAGTTGTGGGAGGGACTATGATAACCATTTGGTTAAAATTAAGTACATTGCACAAAGGTATAAGGAGAAGCTGAAAGATGACCCTAACTAGAAAGTGGGAGCTATGAAGAAAGAAATATGCAGAGACATGTTTGCTAATGCAAGCAAGCAAAAAATATATAGAGCAAAAAGTTTAGCAAGAGAACAAATAGAGGGGGACAGTAAGGCACAATTTTCAAGGCTTTAAGATTATGGGGCAACACTGCAAAAGCACAATCGTGGGACATGTTTCAAAGTTGAGACACTTAGGCCAAGTTCAGAGCTGGCACCTGTTTTTAAGAGGGTATATGTTAGGTTTGAGGCATACAAAAAAAACTGGTTTTTTAAAAGGATGCAGGCCCTTTATTGGACTAGATGGCTGTCATCTAAAGGGCCTTTATAGGGGACAGTTGTTGTCTGTTGTGGCTAGGGATGGGAATGACAACATGTTCCGTGTTGCTATTCATGTTGTTGAAGCAAAAACCAAGAACAGTTAGTCTTGGTTTTAGGCAGAACTGATTGATGACCTTGGGGGTTGTGAGAACTTGGTATTTATTTCTATCAGGCAAAAAGGTTTGGTGAAGTCATTTAAGGATCTCTTACCTACCATAGAGCACAAATTTTGCATAAGACATGTATGCAAACTTTAAAAAGAGATGAAGGTGGTAAAAAGGTGAAAAACTATCTATAGAATGCTGCCAGGGCAGGAACTGTTAATGATTTCAATCACTGAATTGGGAAAATTAGGAATTTAGACAAAGATGCTGAAATTATGAAGTACTTAAAACCGATACATCCCACTTAATGATGAAGATCTCACTTCAATACCCATTCTAAGTGTGATACCCTGGTTAATAACCTAAGTGAGTCATTTAATGCATAAATTATTGAAGCAAGGGACTTTCCAATTGTCAGCATGCCTGAGTGGATTAGAAAAATGTTGATGAACATGATACAAATTAGAAGAAAGGGATGGAGAAATATAATGGTGCAATCTATCCTAATATTGTGAGAAAGTTGGACAAGATTGTGTTAGAAGCTAGGAATTGTTTTGTAAGTTGTTCTGGTCAACTTGAGTTTGAGGTGGAGCACTTCAACAAGACTAGGGTTGTCAACTTGGGTGAAAGGACATGTGGGATCTCATTGGGATACTTTGTTGTCATGCTGTGCTGCCATATTTGTGAACAGAGATAGGTCTGAGACATATGTAAACAACTATTATAGCAAGGATGTTTATTAGGATGCTTATAGCAATATGATACATCCTGTACTAAGTGAGGATGCATAGGTGGTTATTGGTTTGGATGCTTTAGCCCCACCTTTCTATAGAAGACCAGCTGGCAGGCCCAAAAAGTTGAGGAGAAGAGGTGATGAAGAGCCCAAAAATCCTTCTACAGTGAGCAAGAGCAACAAGTATGTCACATGTGCAAGGTGTTTGGAAAGGGGTCACAACAAAAGGTCATGTAAAGGCCTAGTCCATCCATAATCTAGACTTGTAAGACAATCTCATGAGGTATGGCCCAGGACACGTAATATAACTTATCTCTATAACTTAGTTTGGGCCAACTTGTATGGTTGATTTTAAGTTTGATCATTTCTTATAGGCCAACACAAGCAAGGGAAAAGAAAAGGTAGTAGATAGTACAGTGACTCCAACCAAAAGAAAAAAGTGTACTTTCTTTTTATTTTTCATTTGGTACTGCAACATCATTTGCATTTTTCATTTCTGAAAAAAAAAAGGTTTACATTGTTGTGGGAATATGTTTATGGGAAGATTGCATAAAAAAGCCTTGTGGTTTAGGGTAGCTGCAAAAAGACCCATGTTGTTTGAAAAAGTTGCAAGAACACACCTGATGTTACAAATGTGTTGTTACATGAGTTGCAAGAAGACCCTTGTTATGCAATTTTGTGTTATTTTTAATTGGGATCATGTCTTCACATGTTTTTTTTAATACAATGTACTCACTGCAAATTACATTTTTTTAGGGAAGAAGACTCCTTAATCCATCAACTCCACAACCAACTCCTCCATAGCCAACTCCTACATCAAGGCCATAACCAACTTCTCCACCCAGGCATACTGTTTCACAGTCATTCCTCCACCGAGGTCAAGTAGTTCACCTGAACAGATAAATTGGTGCTAAAAAAATTGTGTGTTTGTCTTGTTTACAAAAAGGATTCTATTTAAATGGTGTGATCGTGTTGTTTTTATACTGTTTCACAACCAACTCCTGCTTTAAGACCTATTACAAGAACACAGCCAAGGGCTACTTGGGTTCTACTTGGAGCTACAACTTTAAGGGCAACTTCAACACCATGGCCAACAGTTACTGCTTATAGGCCTCTAACAGCTCCCATGCAAACTTTAAGGCCTCAAGGTAGCACTAGAGAGTTGTGATGGCTGACACAACAAGGGAAAAGTCCTTGTTAGCTGTTGCTTTGGGAAGGGGATCAAAAGTTGGCAAGACAACATCTGCCAAGGTTACCGCATCAACTGCCAAAGCTTCTAAGAACAATGTTGAAGCACATGTTGGAAGAGACAAGGGGAGAAGTGAGGACAGTAGAGTGATTGAATTGAGAATGTTTTAGAGTATCATGCTTGGACAGAATTGTGGTATATGTATTTTGTAAACAACATTTTGTGTAGCTAGGACAGAATTGAGAATGTTTTGGAGTATTATGCTAGGACAAATCTTTGAACATAGTTATGAAGATGGGATATTTTTTGTATAGCATTTGTCCATTGGAATACAATCTATGTTTTGAATGTGTTGTGTATAGCAACTGGAATATTTTGAAATACAATTTGTGTTGGAATACAATTTATGTGTTGGAATATTTTGTGTATAGTAGATGGAATATTATGTGTTGTGATTTCAGTTAAATTTGTTATACAGTTTTGCTATTAGTCCAACCATTGCACAACCATAACCATCATTTGCATTATACATCTGCATAAGAAATTCAAACATAAACATTATTGTAATTATTCATTTGAACATCAGAAAGGCACACATAAATTCCCCAAGAATAAACAACTTCATAAACTTAACAATGACTTCAATTCCTTCAAGTTTCACGGCCAATTCATTGCACCTACAACCGCATATATGAGCATCTAGACCCACAGAGTTTTCCCAAATGCTTCCTTTTTTTCTCATCTTGGCTTGCATTATAGGGTTGCACCAAGCCCAGAAATTGCATTTTCCTTGTCACATACATAAAAAAAGCTTCCCACAGTTTGCTTTCTTCTCATCTCCAACAACTTTTATCCTACCTCTCTTACCACAAAGACAAAACTTCCATGAATATCTTATATCAACCATATATCCACGTTGTCCACTTTGCTTGAAGAAAACATTGACCTAACCAATGTGACATTTCATCAAACATTTAGTGTGAAAAAAAGAAGAAGAAGAAGAAGAATAAAAGAAAACAATCAGTTTGTAAGAAAAACAGCACATCATACTTTCAATCTCTTCAATGTGTCAATTTGAGCTTCAAATTCAAGCTAAAGGAGATTGATTTGAACCAATTTCTTCTCTAAACCAGCTCTCGCGGCTCGTTTTTCAGTTTCAAAGCTTCAAGTGGTCAAAGAGATCTATCTAAGGGCAAAAACAGGTTTCCAGGGAATATTTAGCAGTGGTACTTGCCATCCAGGCGCATTTACCACAAGCGCGGTTAAAACAGGTGGTTTTCTTGACGGATACAACACATTTGCAATCTTAGGTATCTTCTTGCAACTTTGTAACAACGAGGATCTTCTTATAACTGGCCCAAACCACGAGGCTATTTTTTACAATTATCCCCAATATTATCCCATAATAATGTCATGCTCCGACATTTTTTGCATACACTTCATACAAGGCATTTACGACATCTGACATTTGCCGTTAAGGGCAATTAATCCATTAAATTCATTCTGTCGTGTGATGCAAAGATTTGTTACTTCACTAGATATCTTAGTTGTAATTTTGCGTACTTGATGCTTTTTGTGTAATTATCCCCAAAACCCCAAGGATATGACTCTAATCGACACTTGATAAATTTCAGCAACTATACCATCAGGACCATGTGCACCGATGGAAAGAGGTGCAATTTATATATTTTACTGTATAAGAGAGTAACTTCTTTGTAGGAAAGAAAAAGCAAAAGAACGGAAAAATCTTTACCAAGAGCAACACCATAAGAACCAGACTGAGATGCAAAACAGTGAGATCCAACAGAATATTGATAGAGAATAGAAATCTACACAAAGATCAACAGACTACTTCTTGGGCTCGTAAGCAAAATATAGCTCGCCTTGAGATACTCTCGAATAATACTTTTTTAGTCTCACCTTTGATAGCCTGTTGTGTCATGGAACTGACGGATTATAGCATAATAATCAGCACAGGGGTTACTAAAATACTACAAAAAAGAGGACTTCATACAAAAGACAATAAACTATCAACAACAAGCAAACCATATTGCGTATCACTTTCTTCAGATGCCAATAGTTATGGCTGGTACTTTGTACTTGCTATGTGGCTAAAAAAGTGGCCCAAAGAACAAAATCAGCCCAGCGAGGTAAAAACATTGACTAACTTGATACATCCGAGATAAGGAGGTCAAAGCTTTGCAAGCCCGGAAAAACGAAAAGTTAGACATTATCTACAGAAACTGCACAGACAGAAACATTTTGTTGCCCCTATGCAGCCCACCAAAAAAAAAAACGGTTAACTGAAACTTGAGGTGCGGCTCCACCTCCCTTGCAAGTAATCCTCTACTGATACATTTTGGTCTGTAGTGCTAGCAGAGAGTGAAGGGTCCTCCAAATTTTGGAATGCAAGGTTAAGAAATGATTGAATGCTAGTCGGGGATTGTTCAGCATCAAGAGCATCGAGATCCTCTGGAGTACTCACCTGTTGCCTTGCCCAGCTGTTAACTTCGGCATCACCTTGGAGAATCTTCAAAACCTGTTATTAGGTTGTAGAATTAATTGCACACATCTAAATCTAATCTAAATGACCATAAAAGCAGAAACACCAGGACCTTAGTAACTTCACTGTTGACCGAAACTTACAAGGCCAATTTGCGGACGAGAATCAGGTGCACGTCTGATACAAAGGCTAGCAGCTAAAACCATCTTCTCAAGTTGATCATGGTCATAATTGCTGCCCATGCTTGGATCTAACAACTGCAAAACCTTCTCACCCTCTAAAATTGGCTTCGCCTGGAGGTCATCATCAACTCCCATTGTTACTCGAATCAGGAAGGAAGAAATCATAGAGGAAAAATTAAAAACACTCGAGCGTGTATGCAATCCATCAGACACGCTTAACAGTATGTACGATGTCTATACAAACCCATAGGAGTTTCTTGTAAACCATAGAAATTTCTTATCCCTAAATTGTATCTATATCATTTTTCCACTATTCAGTTCTTACTTTCCAACCACTTGATAATATTCACAAAGTCAGTTGAATAAAAGATTATAACCATTTATGATAAACTTACCCACATAACCAGGCTTTCCTGGCCTTTTGGATATTCATTGTCAATTGGCTTTCTACCAGACAAAAGCTCAAGAAGTACAACGCCAAATGCGTAGACATCAACTTTCTCATTCATTTTACCATGCATAAAATATTCTGGAGCCAAGTAACTGCCATGGAAGGAACTTTTATCGGTTAGAAGACAACATATATACCATAATAGACATATTCAGAACAAGTCCGCACCCGAAGGTTCCTGCAACATCAGAGCAATCCAAATGGTAAGAAGAGCTCGACGCCCACAAGGCAAATCCAAAATCTGACAGCTGCAAGACCAAAATAAATGGCACAATCAGTCAAAGAAACAAATTCACCAAAGGACCAATGACTAAGATTACAATACCTGTGCCCCAAAAGCATCAGTAAGAAGGATGTTTGAAGATTTGACATCCCTGTGAATGATGCTCTCAGCAGCTCCATTATGTAAATAATCCAATGCCCCAGCAACACCTAAAGCCACCTCATATCTAACAGCCCAGCTAAGCGTAATCTCATGCCTCCTATCACCTATGCTAAATACAGTCAGTCATTGTGAAACACTGCGAAAATCATGTATCCATAATCCAGTTAGTATATGTACCATGAAGATTCTCTTCCAGGCTTCCCTTTGATAGAAAATCATAAACTAAGACTAGATTCTCCTCCTCGAAACAAAACCCAAGTAAGGAGATTATGTTCTTGTGATGCAAAGTAGTAATTATATCAATCTCTGAAATGAACTGCTTTATCACATCTTCAGAAGGCTGCATGATTTTCACGGCTACTTCCTTGCCATCTGGAAGACATCCTCTATACACCTGACTGCTACCACCTTGCCCAATCAAATTTTCTGCATTATGATGTCAAAGAAACAATCAGGTAGAGCCCAAATGAAAGTTCAACTCAGACCGTGTTAAGAGAGATTACAAACCAGGTAAAAAGTTGGATGTTGTCAACTGAAGTTCCTGGTAGCTAAACACTCGGCACTTTGATGAGTATTTCTCCTGAAGGCTGTCCAACTCGTTAATAATGACGGAAGAGAAGCAGGAAGGAGTACAAGACTGTACGGTAGTATCAGTCCTAAGTGATCCAATCTTATCGTTCTCTGCTTCTGGATTTGCAAAATGATATTTTTCAACATCTACAACATTCAGTTTCTTATCAGGATAAACAGCCGCCCAAGATTGCCGGCTTGGTAGCTTTAGTACCCTTTGCATCGCAGATGCCTTCTTCACAGAATATCTCTCTGCCTGTTTCCAGTTTTGTAAAATCATCCGGCGAAGGAGTGCCCAACCAGGCTTCGATTCAGGCAATTCTTGAGACCTATATGGCACCAAAGCCATTGATTTGTTAGCGTTGCCACTACTTAATGACAGTAATTGATCTTTAATCACGACCTTCGCACTTGAAGAACTGCTCTTAAGAGTTTTCTTTGTCCACTTCAATTTAGACATTGCTGCATCGCCAGTTTCATTATAATTATTGTGCAATGGTTGATGGAGGGACCGGACGTAATTCTTCTTCCAATCCTGACCATCCACTTCAACGAAGAAAAAACAATTGTATTATGTAAATATAAACCTCAGGCAATCGTCACGGACCAAAAGTTTGGAGCTATCTACTTACCCTTAAAGTGAAAGGAATCAGAACCTCCTGATACACAGAGAACTGAAGTAGTCTCTGTTCTCTTGAACACAATTTTGCCATTCCTGACGGCAAAAACTGAGAAATTCCTTGACAATTTCCTTGCACAGTACTTTGCCACCAAGACAGAAGATCCAATGGTATGATGGACTCCTTTCATTCCTACAACTACACTTGCTGTGCCATAAGATTTCGCTTCGCGGACTAGAAATTTACGAACTGGTGATCCTCTACAGACCTTAAGCTTCAGATCAACCTGCACAACAAGAATTGCCAAATTCAATCTTCTGAGCCTCCATAGTGGAAACAAGAAGCTGAAACCAAAAACATAAACCCTGCTTCGGGTCTTAAATCATAAATTGTAAATCCTTTCATCCTTTCCAAACACATTATCCAAATCCCCTCAAACCCATAATTTACCACAATTTTTCAATCCCTTTTTCCCGTCCTTAGGTACATATTACATCCCAAATCATACTTAACCAGATGGTTAGTTGGATAGAAGGCAAATTACACATTAAAAAGCAAGAAACGGTTAAAAAAACTAGAGGGTAAAGTTAAGGAGGGAACCTGCTTTAAGTTGCAGAAACCTTGGTAAGCAGAAAGCACAGAATCAAAAGCCTTGACAAGAGAGAGCATCGACGATTGACCTTGTTCGATACAACATCATACAAATGATAAAACACCAATAAGGTTAGAACACCTCAAACAGAAAGTCTATTTCCACGACTCGTTACCACTTTCTAGGGTGCTCTCATTTCTCGCCAAAGAGCGATGACGCGAAACATTAAGCATATAAGTGAACGTGCAAAAGAGAAAAGTACCAGTTTCGGGATCAAGGACGTGCAGGGCGATAACTCGGTCACCAGACTGAGCAATTTTGACGAGTGCCCACGTCAGCAATTCTCTGCTTTGGCAATCCAACTTCACTCCCACCACCACCACGGCACCACCGCCGTCGCCATCTTGTTGAGGTTCCGCCACCGTACGGTGATGGAGCATTCCGGTCCGATCACACCCACTACGTGCTTCCGTTTGTCGTCCGTTACACAGTGGTTTGTTTCCCTCCCTGGAAAGCCGGGGCCATCTCTTTCTGATTCTCTCTCTCAAATTATAACGGGAACATGCTCTTTTGCAGAATATTAGAGATTGCTTTCGCACGTTACGTCGCTCACTGCATTCGCATTGGGAAATGAGAATGGGGTTGGCATCATTTCATTTTTTATTCAAACGCCTTCTCCCACTTGCAATCAACTCGCGTGATCTTAATACGCATTATGTGCTTTCTGTTTTTGTTTCTTTGGTTAAAAAATCTGGGGTTTAATGTTTTATATATGTTCTGCTTCTTCCACGTCCATCCAATCCAATGAAAAAAAAAGAAAAGAAAAGGCTTACGAAATAAAGTCTATTGAGATTTTTATCGATATAGATTTTAAAATTTTAAGAATGTAAAAAATATATGTACCGAATTGACTGCATATACACTGTATCGTCTTCGACTTACACTACAAAACATTATGGCAGGTTTGTGATATCCTCTCTTTATCAACAAAATTTTCCGTTTAGTTATCACATATTTTGAAGTGGTACGCAAAGGATTCCTAGACATAACAAGAGAATAGTTAATCCTTTAAACACAATTCTATTTTCTCTTGCCTTTTTCTGTCGTTACCTATACTTTATTAAATTGAATATATATATATATATATATATATATATATATATATATATATTATCAAACATTTAATCTGTTTTTTCAGTTAAACGAATACCAGGTTATTACCTGACCAAATAAGAAGGTAATATGAGAGTTATTACAACCAGATCCAAAGTAGTGTACCAGAAGCGATGGGATATGATATATCAATTCAAAAGGACAGAAAACTAAACGATCAATATCAAATCTTTCGTCCAAGATGTGCTAGTCGAAGGTGTCTTAATTATGAGGTGAAGATCTTTCGTGCTCTTTCCTTTGAGTGGCCCTTGCTTCACCCTTGCTTCTTTATTGTAGCTGGAATTTATGATATTGTTGAAGAACAAGATGAATATTATGGTAAACCGCCTTCCAAAAAATTTTCCTTTGACCAGGGAAGGTCTAGGAAACATCGAGTCGTCATCTTAATTTAATGTTAAGATCTCATTAATGAAGGGAAAAAAGTAAAACCCTTATGACCTTAATTACCAACTTAGGCATCTAATCAAATGAAATAAGAGATTATGAGTTTGGGGACTAAATTAGACAAAGGGAAATGTTAGGCACCCCGTCGTACCATAACGATCTCTTTTATTTTTAGTGATTTTTTTATTTATATCCCAAAATGACAAATGAGAAACAAAACCTAAAGCTATCCTAAATTTGGTTTGAACCACGTATTTGATCGGACTAACCGGGATCAAAACGACGTTTTTCTAACCGACCTTACGGGAAACGACCTAAATCTTGGTTTTACTTCATAGGGATCTAACTGAACTCAAATTCTTCTAACCGAATCTATTTAGAATTCTATTTTACTAACACTTCTCATTGTCTTATAATGCTAGTTAAACAAAATTCTAACTTCAATAGAGTTCTAATACTAGTAGACTTTTATTGCTATCATGTAACTAATTCCAAATTTATTTTTTATCTTTTAAGACTGAAATCCGGTGGCGGGAAATGAAAAATGAGTCTAAGACTCCTGGCCTAAACCACAAAACAAGAAAAATAAGACACAAATTGGAAGAAATGGGATAGATAGCACACTTCGTGACCTACCTCGCCTTGACTGTAGATAGGAAGTTGGGGTGAATTCATGATGCATTGAGACTGGTTCATAGATTATAGAATGAAAATGGTACAAAAATGATATCCTCACTTTCTCTTAATTTCTGTAAATTTTTCTCTTCCAGAAAGAAGTCCATTTTTCTATTGCCCCAATGGTCTATTTATAGAGGTCTGGGACTAAGAAAATGATAAAAGAGATCTTTTTTGGCCGCGTATATCCTTACCAAAAAAATGATAACCGAGTTAAAGTGAAAAGTCTAACATTGTCCCTTACCTGTTGGTTAATCAAGGTTAAGATATTTACCTACTGGTCTCATTGAAACTAAACGGTTGTTATCCCCTTATACAATACTATTTAAAATGAAATTTAGGGAGATAAACACCGCAAATCATTTTCAAATCAAGCCATAATCGTCATATATTGTCTATACTTAACCTGAGTTAAACCCAATTGACTAGACTGTTAACTGAACTGAACCAACTAACTGGACTGGATTACTGATGGGATTGGACTCTAGACTCTAACTGTACTGAACTAGAATATTTATTGGATTGTACATAATGATATTAAGCTTCTTATTATTACTAGGCCTAGACTAATAATACCAATAAAAGCATAAATAATAAAAAAAGCTCAATCACTAATAATTAAATAGTTATAAAATAAACCTACAAAAATAGAGTGTCTGTAGAGCCCCTGGGTGAGGGAGTTCGTGCACGAGCAAACATCTAAAAAACAACACATTTTTTTTTAATAAAAGACCACAAAAAATATGACTGACTCAAGGATTCACACAAAGATTTGAGATCAGACCTTTGTAAGGCTTCCAAGGTATCCCTCGAAAATGAATCAAACCAACTTAGTTTAAAGGGTAGAGATATCACTCAAAGCCAGAGCCAACAACGACCATTCTTCGTCAAGCAATATTAAGCGAACCATAAAATTGAATTTTAGATGGAGCTGGAACCAACAATAACAACGATTGGTCACTAGATGAGGGGCGCATCCTAGAAGCTTGTATTATCCCAAACTTTGGGAGCCGTTTAAAATGGCTATCCGTGACCCAAAAAATAAATTGGCGATAATTTTGAGTAATGCTCGAGTATTAGGAGTGCGTAGGAGCTTAAAAATATATTGGGGCAAAAATGTAATTTTTAAAATTTGGGGGCATTTTTGTAATTGTGAAAAATTAGAGGGGCTATTTTGCAAATTATGGAAAATTGTGCCTAGGTGTCAAATTTTAAGAAAAAGAAGCTTAACATGATGTCATCTCTTGCTATTTTTGGATGGTGACTAATCTGAATTTTTTTATTTTAATTTGGTTTTATCCTAAATGGGAAGAAAATAAAAATAAAAAAAGGAGAAATCTTGGATGAACAGTAACCATGAACTCAGAAAGAAGAAAAGAAACAGAGGAAACAAGGCTGCTCGGGGAAGGGGAAAATAGGGAAGAAAATAGGAGAATTCGAGCTTGTTTTCCAGAGGTAAGCTTCTGAATTTGTAGTATGCATATTCTAGTGTGTGATTATAGGATTAGTGTGTGTTTTTAGTAACTATGGAGTGAGTATAGGAGCCATGAACATGGCTACGCATAAGGTATTTTTTTGGAAATCTTATGCTTCGGTTATGGAGATTAAGGGTATGATTGTGGGTATTTTCACATATGTTTGCGTTTAGATTATGTGAGAGTGTGAATAGGAGGAAGTGGAGAAGATTTTAATGGGTACCGAGAGTTGTGTGTCGTATGAATGTGGTGTGTGTTCATGTATGTTTCGGACAAGAGATTGTGTGAATCAGTGTGTGTTGGGTGTATAGTTGTGTGTTGGTTAGTGTTAAAATGCATGTTAGTTAGGTATAGATGTTAGAAAAATAGTTAAGTATGCATTTGTGAGTTGTGTGCATATAATGGGTCTTGGCAGAACAATAAAGAAGACAAGTGTGTGTTTTAAGGTGAGTTAGTAGGTGTGTTGATTTGAACAGTGCTGGTAATTGTCGCTAAAGAGGAGGGTTAGATTGGAAAGTTTTCCATAAATTTTTACAAATAATTAGGATCAAAATTAGACAAAACACAAAACTGTAATCCCTATTATTTTTATGAGACCTAAGCTCTGGAATGTTTGAAGAATTTTTTGTGTCCGTGAAGAGTGCTAAATTAGGGTATCGATTAGGAAATATTTTGAATTTATTTAACATAGTAAACAAAGTTATTTTAATCTAAAATTTTTTGAAAAATCGTATTTTACTGATATGTTCTATATTCTCATATTTTAGGCCATTCTGAGGTTGATATGTATTTTTCGCGAAACTAGCCTTTTTGTGCCGGTTCAGAATTTTATGGCAAAACTTTTCTAAAATATTTTCTAGGCCAGAAATGATGTTAGGATGTTAAAAAAAACATTTTAAGATATTTTGAAATTTTTTCGGTGCCAGAAAACCCCAGGGGTATTTTGGTAATATATCTCTCCGAAGGGGGTATTTTGGTAATTTTACCCATAAAGGATATTTTTGAATAAATTTACATACAGTAAGGATATTTTAGTGACTTGGCTTACAGAAAGATCATTTTAATGATTTAAGTATAACGGGGTATTTTGGTAATTTGTCACCCCTAGGGGTATTTTTGTAATTTAACCTAAGAAAGGTATTATTTTGCATAAATTGACATACAATAAGCTTATTTTAGTGATTGTACTTAGGAGAAGGCCGTTTGGGTAATTTAAGCCCGAGAGGGGCTTTTTGGTAATTTTACTCCTTGGGGGCATTCTGGTAATTTTACATACCCGGTGAGGGAGGTTGGTTTTGGGAGCATGTGTGAGTCCGTATTAAGTTATAATATTGTACTGTAGGCTGTATTCTAATGATTTGATTATTCCGTTTAGGAAAAGCTAAAGACTTTCCGGTTAGGATAAGCTAGCTGCGCATCCAGGTAAGGGATTTTATTTGAACCCTGGGTAAGGACTTTTGTCCGAACCTTTATTTGATTACTTGTACTCATAAGTACTCTTTGATATACTCATGACTAATGTCGAATTCTGAATTGTATGGAAATCAGTATGATATTGCCAGAAACTCCAATATTGAACCTGAATCGATTATTTAGAAATCTTGTGATGCTCGCCTATATTGCGTGCTGAGAAAACTTGATAATTGTTTGTATCCGTTCTTTTGAATTGTTGTGCCTATATTCGGTGACCATTCGTAATTGTTTTGAGGTCTATTTGTGATTTTCTTTTGAAAATTCTGAATGATGACTTATTTTGGTATGTTGTGGTCATTGAAATCCGATTTGATTTCGGTGAATTGAGCTTATGTTAATGCTCATTGATATTGTTGATTTTTCTGTGTTGACATGGGTATCCGTTCTGTGGGAGGGCTTAATTAGGCTGGTCTGAATCCTGCATGGAACGCAGGCTAGTACCCAAAAGGACTAGTAATTATTTTGGCACATCATGCATGTGTACACTCTGTTAGCTTGCCGGAATGGCATTGCAATCCCCCCAGGATCAACGTTGATTTTCGTTTTTCTTTGTTCTGTATATTGCCGTGAATGCTACGAAAATGACTGCAAAGTATTCTCTGAAATAATTTGTGTTCATGTTGAAATCTTTTTGAGAAATCTTCAGTGTATTTTGGGAAGAACTATCTCAGATGATCTGTGTACGTTTTAAAATCCTTTGAAAACCCATCACTGTATTTTAGAATCATGACTTTGAAGATGATCTTTTCTTAATCACTCTGGAACCCATCATGATTATTATTTTTTATTTTGGTATTTATTTCTGATGAATTTTGATCTTTTTGAAAATCATTTAGTTTTTGACCGTTTGAAGTATTCTGGAAATCTTCGTCAGTTGGATTCCTGGAATTTTTTTGTAATTCTTTTGTTGGTTCTTTATACGACCTTTCTGAGCTCTTAAAAGCTCACCCTTTGTTTGATTCCCTTCTACAGGTATTTGATTCCCTTCTGCAGGTATTGATCAACATTAGATTGCTCGGGAATGGGGTTTAAAGTCTGAGTGAGATTTAGATGAGCCCGCCACCACTGTATAGTAAGACCCCTACGCTGGTCAGTACTGTTAAATTGTTCTTAGAAATTTGAATTACGAAGAACCTAAGTTGTAATAGTTTAAGCTAAGCCATTGTGATCTATTGTTTTGAGAAATCTGAGTTGATGCCATATTAATTGTTTTGAAGTATGTGTTAGTGAACTGGTCTGACAAGTTTGATGTGATCTGGTAGGTTAACGACCTGACGGAGCTCCAGATTTCTGGGGCGTTACAAAGCTGGAGCCAGCAATAACAATGGCTGGTCTTCTATAAACACTAACGAAAGCTCCTACCTTAGAGTCGAAGCCAACAATAACGACAATTAATCGCTTAGGCATAAGGGGCACCTCTAGAAGCCAGAACCAACAGTAACAATGACTAGTGTCTTAGACGCATTCAGGAAGCACATCTAGAACCGGAGCCAACAATAATGACGATTGGTCATTTAGATGCACCAAAGACTTATGAATAAGAGCCAGAGCTAACGATAACAACGATTAATTGCTTAGCCATAAGAACGAGCCCCTAGAAGCGGGAGCCGACAATAACAACGATTGGTTGTCTAGGGATATGAAAAACCTTCTGTGTACGAGCAAGAGCCAAAAGTAACCAGATTGGCCACTTAGGCGAATCAGAGAATCAATGTGTCTAGAAGTTAGAGCCAACAGTAAAGAAGATTGGTCGTCTGGACACATTAAGGACTTACCAATAAAGGCCAGAGACAATAAAGACAGCGACTGGTCGGTTAGTTGTATAGAGGGACGTACAATTTAGAAGCCAGAGCCAATGGTAACAACAATTTGTAGTCCCAATACCTAAAAGGATAGGGGAGGAATCACTCAAGGACACGTCAACAACGTGGAATGCCGTTGACCATCAATGACGGACCTTGGGATAGATTGACCCTCTTCTAGAGTCGAAACAACGATATCTGACCTAAGAAAATGTTACAAACCCACACCTTTTTTGTTTTTTTCCCCTCAAAAATCTTTTTTTTTAAAAAAACTTTTCTTTCTTGTTTTGCAGATTTACCGTGTTGTTTTAACATGTGTATCAGATGGTTTAACATGTGTTGCAAATCGAGACCTATTTGTTTTACCTAGAAACGAACACAAACCCGATTCAAATTAGGGCTCAAACACCTATTTTTTTCCTATTTCTCTTCTACTTCCTCAAGCATATTACCTAATATTCTTTCAACCCTCACATCCAACAAATTTGAACTTTCAATTCTTCTAATTGGTACCCAAAGTAACTCCTAAACCCCGATTTAATTCCAAAGTACAAAGAGAGGCCATGAGGGTCCCCAAATCGCGTGAGTGTTGCGGTCTCGCCTGTCATATGGAAAGAGGATAATAGCATCTTGACGTCAAAGCAAGTGATGCACCTATCAGATCTATTCTTCACTGAAAAGGAACAAATATGTGCTTCTTCTCTTTAATTCTACCTCACATCCAAGGCACTATCCCAAGGTATTGATAGGGCCGCAACTTAGGCTGAAGAACTCTTAAATACATGCTAAAATTGACATATGATCTTGTAAACACTCTGAATTATAATTGAAAAGAATCGAAAAAGATAAAGCCCTAGACCCGGCACCCATAATGTGCTTGATAAGATGCCCGAACGAACACTGGATTTTCCTTTTTGCTTAATTTTAGCCTCTCCCAATGAACATTAGACTTAGGGGATCTTCAAAGGTAGAAGAAGGTACTCAATGTGGTACAAATCAAGGTAGAGACCGCGAGATTCTCCTTGTTCTTGAACGGGTTGGACATGTAACCTGTAACAAGGGACTCCTCTTGAGCTTGTCTAAGCGTTTATGCAATTTTACCGATGTTTTTCATTTACCATTCTCGGAGGCGACTCTCAGCTCGTTGGATTTTGTCAATATAAGTAAGATACGAGTGAGAGGTCAGCCAATACCCTGGGCCTATGGCCTGGATCGAGACTACAAACTCGTATCAAGATGCTCAGTTACTCGTCAGTATCTAAGAAAGGCCAGTTCGATCTTGTTCTCTATCCTGAGCACCTAAATTATTGATGCAAAGCGTCAACTTTAATGTTTCAATCTCTTATCCCAAATAGTAATGCTCAAATGCTGGAAGTAAATCTAAGAAAATAACTTAGCTGGAGCTTTACGAACGTGAGGACACCTTATTTAGCACAAAGAGCAAAAATAAACTGGTTACTGGGGGATTATAACCATGAATTCTTGCTTGTCCACTGTTATGCACAGGAATAGGAATAATGTTAGCAGTATGGTGGATGAGGATGAGAAGTCCTATTACCTGCACAATGACATCTCCAGTTGTCTCACTAAATATTTCAAATATATATTGCTCCCTGTATCAAATTCTGCTTTATATCAACCTATTTAAATTATTAAAGGACATACTGCAGCCCTCTCAAAAAGGCAAATAAATATTGAAACTCATGAAACAACTCTAGTTGGGGGGTTGAATAGAGTTTTTAAAATTAATGGAAAATTTATACTAAACACAATCATAAATCTTAGTCAAGCAAATGAACATTTCAATCAAGATGCTAACTACATAATCTCAAACAATCATGGAGCTGTAAGTAAAGAGTTTGACTTAGAGATACTTGACAAGGAGATTAAAAGAGTTCGGCATGAACTACGTGCAAGCCTACATACACCTCTAAAGGAAGTCCCTTGTAAGAGTAGTAGAATTACTAGTAACAACTTTTTTCCGGGTCAAGATCAAAATACTTACGAATACTTAGTGATATCCTCACTTCAAGCACAAGCGTTGAATCTACAAAGCTCATCCAAGCCTTGATCACAATCTTTTTACAAAAGTTGTGTACAAAGAAACCTTTTTTAAAAGGAAATGAATTTCAGATAAAGCCCTTTGTACAATAGCGAGATGAGAGAATTAATGACTTGAAGATTGCTCACTCTCAATCAATATATTATTCACAAAGATGCTCTTTTTAATTATGTAAAATCATGAAGATGAAGAGAGAAAAGTTTAATCTATAAGTCTTTATGTTTTTCTAATGGATGGAGGCTTAGAATGTGATTGCTATGGTGTATGATGAAGCCCCGAAATATTTACAAATGGAGGATATGAAATATAATCGTTATAGGCATTAAATGTGCCAGGACCAATACAGTCGACTATATTCATCCAAACTAGCCGTTGGAACTAAGATTTCAACAATGCAATCGACTGTATCAGTAATGAAGTCTATTGTGTTACCCTACTGCCACATAATGCATTCAAACTTATCGGTTGACTGCCTCACGAAATCCCTGAAATAACTTTCTTTAGAAAATTCTAATTGAGTCCATGCCTCTTATGTCGGAAACCTAGTGAAAAGTTTTATAAAATCATGAAAAGATTAGCTTCAATGAAATTCTTGAGAAAATATGAGTAAGCACCAAAGTTCACCCATTTTTAAGAAATACACTTGTTTCAAAGGTTATGAACTCACATGCAATGCACAAGGTGTCCTAAGGTCAATTTAGACTATAGTCATCAATCCAAGCATTAAACCAAGACTAATACTTAAGAGTAAAGATCAATCATAAGTGGAAGTAACTTAGCCTATGCATTCTTTCTTACTCTTTGACATAAGACCTGATAACACTCTCATAGCATCTCCACCATAGCTTTAAGCTTCTTTCACTTTAATCTGTATATCAAACTTATCAAATGTATCTTTATGAGTGTGTACGTATGTACCTACTTAGAATCCACTCAAAGCACACATTAGAACATAATTAACTAGTAGTTATCATTAAAATAAGATGCAATCTTAGGTTATCCACCCATAGGGCTAACAATGTAACGCCCCGAACCCTAGGGTCCGAACACGTTCTTAAACCAAAATCCGCACATCAATGACATAACTATTATAAAGGCAGAGCAGAGCATCTAGGATACCACAAACACAATTATCTAAATCTCAAATATTTAACTCCAAAAATGATCCAACACTTATATACAATCCCTTCAAAAACTTAATTCCAAAATACTTCAAAACTTTATTACAAGTCACTTAGACTAAATATTTGAATCCAAAAGAATATAAATCAACTAACCAATATTTCGTCTATAGAAATCATAAGCTCTATTCTCAATATCAGAAACAAGAGCAATTCCCACCACTGCACTAATATCTCTCCCTTCGTGCTACTTTTGGCCTGGAAGGGAAGGGAAACGAAAAACAAAGGGGTAAGCACAAATTGCCCAGTAAAAGATCTTACACACAGAGGGCCAAAAACGAATACGAAACTAGAGTTATCAAATAGAGCCAATAAATAGGAATTTAGATAACTCAATCAAATTTTACAAGCGAATAACAGAAGCGACCGAAAAGGAGGTTAAATAACCAATAAGTCGAATACCGATTCAAACACGAATAATAAATCAACCCAAAAAGGGGTTACATAACAAATAAGTCAAATATCAAAATACATTTACCAAATCTTGTGGGTGTCACATACACAATTGCTTATTATTAAGCATCACAAATCTTTGTTATACCATGTCGAATATCGCAGCCGGCGCGTCACACATAAGTCACGATAATTAAAAGTGACTTTCAAACACAAATATCACCCACAAAATAGTTTGATAAATATAGCGAATATTCATTCGAAGTTCAAAAATAGTCATTGTAAACTCAAACTGAAGAGAACAAAAATACGAATTCAACGGAACAAAAATCAACTGAATCGGAGATCGAATTAATGAGATATCATCAAAAGAAGTTTTTTTTGGGTGAAAACTAAAGGCACGAAAATCAAAACAAACTCAAAGAGACACGTGGCAACTCATATTCTGTAAACTTGTGCACAATGCATTAAATGCTGAGACTTGGTCTTTGATGAAGAAAGATCGTACAGAATATTTGGAAACCAATGTGCAATATTGCGTTAAAGAAGGAAACAGTAAATAGAAAAACGTGAACAGAGACTTGCTGTTAGCTTTGCGAAGAGAAGTCAGAGGCTACACATTTGAACCCAAATCTGAATAGGGTACGGTTTGTAAAGTTTTTAGAAAAAATCAAAGACCAATTGAAAAGGGACACGTGGGACTAAAATCTTTGAAAGTAACTTTTTGACCGCGAACAAAAAACGGCTGGGAGCACAAGTAATCGCGAACGACTTTATACGATAAAACGAACACATATTTTTATAAATCACATGGGAACTGTCTTTTACGCAAATTAAAAGACAGTAATACAAGATCATTGATAACGTTACAAAAAGCATGATGATCAATAATAGGCTCGAAAGCAAATTCAATTTTGAAATCAAACGAAGACGCAAAGATTCTCGTGTATGAAACGAAAAGACGGCGTAAAAACCCTTACCTCAAAGTAACGAATATCATGTCAATAATCTCCACTTTATCTTAGATATTTGCTTCAAAGTAACAATATCATGTCAAGAATATCTTCTCTATCTTGGATCAATCACCGCCTTTTTGCTTGAATACCCGAAAGAATGCACTCGACTATTCATCTTAGGTCAATCACCACCTTTTTGCTTGAATACCCAAAAGAATGCACTTGACTCTTTTCTCTTTCCTCTCCTTTGTCTCAAAAAAATATGAAGACTCTTATGTCTTCTTCCTCATATAGTTTGCTAATCTAATTCTAATATGACTCGAAGTCCCAATTTCTAGTGTAATTATAACACAACTAAAATCTTTATTCCTAGTGTAATTATTATACAACTACTAGACCTCATTACTAATTTAATCACAATATGACTTAAAATCTTAATCCAAGTCGAAATATCCTTTTTTTTTCTTTTCCCTAATCCAATCACGTTAGCCACTAATACTATTAAATATTAATTTCTTCACTAAAAGGACTCCAAGCAATTTATGTAAGGTCCATTACATAATTCAAAATCAGTATAATTTTCTAACTATTCTTTACACAAGCACCCAAAAATCCGGGGTATTACATTCTCCCCCCTTAAAATAATTATGTCATCGGAATTGAACGTACCTTAGTTATCAAAAAGTTGGGGATGCTTTTTGTGTATAACTTCCTCGAGTTCCCAAGTAACTTCCTTCTCAGAGTGGTTATGCCATAACACCTTCACAAAAGCCATCGTTTCAGAGTGTATCACATGCTTATCGCGTTCTAAGATGCATTCAGTTTGCTCTTTGTAGGATAAATCATGCTTAACTTGGGTAGGCTAGAACTGAAAACATGAGAGGGGTCGAAGACATACTTCCCCAAGGTCGAAACATGAAAGACGTTATGTATGTTTGACAAGTTAGGATGTAAAGCTAGACGATAAGCAAGTGTACCAACTCTTTCCAAGATCTCAAATGGTCCAATATATCTCTGAGCTAATTTCCCTTTCTTTCCGAACCTCAACACACTTTTCCATGGAGAAACCTGTAAAAATACATGATCACCAGCATTAAATTCGAGTTGACGATGTCTCTAATCACAAGAGTTTTATCTGCAGTAATTCAGACAAGTCTGGGTCTTTCAATTTCCTTTCCCCAATCTCGCTCCAACATATAGGTGATCGACACCTTCTCCCATAGAGAGCCTCAAATGGTGCCATCTGAATGCTTAGCATGATAACTATTATTATAAACAAACTCCATTAATGGTAGATGACAGTCCCAATTACCTCAAAAATCTAAAACACAGGCACGAAGCATAGCCTTCTATGTCTGTATAGTCCGTTCAGATTGTCCGTCTGTCTGTGGATGAAAAGCTGTGCTAAGATTCAACCTTGTACCCATGCCCTCTTGTAAACTACTCTAAAAACGGGAAGTAAATCTCGGGTCTCTATCTGACACAATGGACAAGGGCACTCCATGCAATCTAAGAATCTCTCAAATGTACAAGTTAGTAAGTATCTCAATCGAACCCTTGCCCCTTATCATCAAAAATAATTTCCTGCATTCTTCTACTTTTGAATGAAATTTTAACCTCAAAGTATTTATGACTTATCTAGCATACAAAACATAATGAACCAAATTACTCTACTCAAATCTAACACATAAACATCAACTGAAATCAATCTCCAATTCCTAACGCTTCCATTGCGCTACTCTGATAATACATCAAACCATACCCTTTGCATAATCTGCCTAATAAAAACACGCTTAACTTCATGCCTGAGTGTACCAAGTACTAAAAAAAAGAAATATGTCATATGACTTGCATCCTACGAGATCCAAATCTTGAGTTCTAACTTCCATTCTCATCACCACCTTAACCATATACTAGTATCTAGGTGATCAAATCTATGCTTATAAAAAGTCACAAATGAAGTCATCTCAATACTCTCTAAATGACATTTCGCTGTCAACTTAGACTAACTAGTAAAAAATTTGCTAAGCTCATTGGCACACTTTCTGCCTAATGCATCACCACACCGTTAGCTAGCCTTTTAAATAGGATAATACTTAATCAAATTTTCAACACCAAATTCCATAATTCTATACCCAGAATCATCTTCCTACTTCAAAAACACGGTTACTCAAGACAGCATCAAACTCAATCTTTCTATCTGTATTCCATTAACTGCCAAGACCACCAGCTCAATGTCTAAGGCCCAATTAAAAATGTTACAATGCAACGTCTACGAAGTTCACTAACCAAAATCATGAGGTCACCAAATGATAACTATTTTCTCCATCTATTTTATTATTTTGACACCAAAATTGAAACCAAGTCCATCGAACAACCTTTGAAGTATACCACTTTGACTTAGCCAATATGGATAATTAATTATATACCCACTTACACATCACACCAAAGACCACCATGCTTTCGCTGCGCACTCTGATACCTCAAAACCAACCACCTCAAACTATTACCAAATCCATCATAGATAAAAGTACTAACTTAAAAGTACCCAAAATAAAATTACACACAAATATCTCGCATCCACCAAAGTTTAATTCTCTAATCTACCACATCACTTATATTTCTCAATCACAACACAGCCTATAGCTACTAGCTATTAGAGTTATTCACCAGAAGATCATAACTTTATCCTTTAACCATTCTCTTTTCTAAAACAGTCCATCTTGGAATGATTGGGAAAAAAATCAGTCCACACCCAAAATTATATCAAACTATTTCATATCTAGAAAACTAAGTTAACTGTCAAATGTCTATCATCGATACTGATGGGGCAAGAATTATTAACCACAGGGGCCACCACAGGGTTTTTTATAAGGGTAACTACATACAACTGTGGTTTCGAAGGTTTAACACTTAGATACTTACAAAACGATATCGAAACAAATAAAGTGGCATAAGGATCTAGTAATGCCAACACCTTCTTTCAATTTCACTACAAAAATATATGTCACTGTATCACTTGTATCTTAAAATCACAACCTTTTTTGTACCCTATTTGATAGATCAACTCATAGACATCAAAAGATCATAGTCCTATCCTTCAATCATCCTCTTTGATTAACACTAAAAAAATTGTATTCCAAAGCAAGTAACATTCGTTCTACAATTGCATACTCGACCCAAATCCCGAGCATATGCCCAAATCTCAATCTTATGCTCCAATATGAAATAAATTTTCAAAACTTAATCCACCTTTTCAAGGTCTATTCCTAATCACATATATCTTAGGCTTAGGAGTCTACAGAATCTCAAACCTAAGCTCCGATACCATTCTGTAACGCCCCGAACCCTATGGTCCGAACACGTTCTTAAACCAAAATCCGCACATCAATGACATAACTATTATAAAGGCAGAGCAGAGCATCTAGGATACCACAAACACAATTATCTAAATCTCAAATATTTAACTCCAAAATTATCCAACACTTATATACAATCCCTTCAAAACTTAATTCCAAAATACTTCAAAACTTTATTACAAGTCTCTTAGACTAAATATCTGAATCCAAAAGAATATAAATCAACTAACCAATATTTCGTCTATAGAAATCATAAGCTCTATTCTCAATATCAGAAACAAGAGCAATTCCCACCACTGCACTAATATCTCTCCCTTCGTGCTACTTTTGGCCTGGAAGGGAAGGGAAACGAAAAACAAAGGGGTAAGCACAAATTGCCCAGTAAAAGATCTTACACACAGAGGGCCAAAAACGAATACGAAACTAGAGTTATCAAATAGAGCCAATAAATAGGAATTTAGATAACTCAATCAAATTTTACAAGCGAATAACAGAAGCGACCGAAAAGGAGGTTAAATAACCAATAAGTCGAATACCGATTCAAACACGAATAATAAATCAACCCAAAAAGGGGTTACATAACAAATAAGTCAAATATCAAAATACATTTACCAAATCTTGTGGGTGTCACATACACAATTGCTTATTATTAAGCATCACAAATCATGGTTATACCATGTCAAATATCGCAGCCGGCGCGTCACACATAAGTCACGATAATTAAAAGTGACTTTCAAACACAAATATCACCCACAAAATAGTTTGATAAATATAGCGAATATTCATTCGAAGTTCAAAAATAGTCATTGTAAACTCAAACTGAAGAGAACAAAAATACGAATTCAACGGAACAAAAATCAACTGAATTGGAGATCGAATTAATGAGATATCATCAAAAGAAGTTTTTTTGGGGTGAAAACTAAAGGCACGAAAATCAAAACAAACTCAAAGAGACACGTGGCAACTCATATTCTGTAAACTTGTGCACAATGCATTAAATGCTGAGACTTGGTCTTTGATGAAGAAAGATCGTACAGAATATTTGGAAACCAATGTGCAATATTGCGTTAAAGAAGGAAACAATAAATAGAAAAACGTGAACAGAGATTTGCTATTAGCTTTGCGAAGAGAAGTCAGAGGCTACACATTTGAACCCAAATCTGAATAGGGTACGGTTTGTAAAGTTTTTAGAAAAAATCAAAGACCAATAGAAAAGGGACACGTGGGACTAAAATATTTGAAAGTAACTTTTTGACCGCGAACAAAAAACGGCTGGGAGCACAAAGTAATCGCGAATGACTTTATACGATAAAACGAACACAGATTTTTATAAATCACATGGGAACAGTCTTTTACGCAAATTAAAAGACAGTAAAACAAGATCATTGATAACGTTACAAAAAGCATGATGATCAATAATAGGCTCGAAAGCAAATTCAATTTTGAAATCAAACGAAGACGCAAAGATTCTCGTGTATGAAACGAAAAGATGGCGTAAAAACCCTTACCTCAAAGTAACGAATATCATGTCAATAATCTCCACTTTATCTTAGATCTTTACTTCAAAGTAACAATATCATGTCAAGAATCTCTTCTCTATCTTGGATCAATCACCGCCTTTTTGCTTGAATACCCAAAAGAATGCAGTCGACTATTCATCTTAGGTCAATCACCACCTTTTTACTTGAATACCCAAAAGAATGCACTTGACTCTTTTCTCTTTCCTCTCCTTTGTCTCAAAAAAATATGAAGACTCTTATGTCTTCTTCCTCCTTATATAGTTTGTTAATCTAATTCTAATATGACTTGAAGTCCCAATTTCTAGTGTAATTATAACACAACAAAATCTTTATTCCTAGTGTAATTATTATACAACTACTAGACCTCATTACTAATTTAATCACCATATGACTTAAAATCCTAATCCAAGTCGAAATATCCTTTTTTTTTCTTTTCCCTAATCCAATCACGTTAGCCACTAATACTATTAAATATTAATTTCTTCACTAAAAGGACTCCAAGCAATTTATGTAAGGTCCATTACATAATTCAAAATCAGTATAATTATCTAACTACTCTTTACACAAGCACCCAAAAATCCGGGGTATTACAAACAATCTCCCCCTTTTTTATGATGACAAACATTGATTATGTATCTGGTAAGATGCATCATATGACGGTCTATTAAGCAGAACATCTCACTTAGAACGTCCAATCATCTCTAGTATATTCAAAACATGTCAATATATCTCCTAAAGTAATTAAGTACAAATAAGAATTATCTTATTTGTACTTTTGTGTTCAAAGTACAAATAAGATAATTCTTAACTCTAGAATTCATGCGAAGCATATATTTATCAATCACTAAATTCGGATTTTTTTTTGGCACAAGCTTACTCCCAAACAACTTGGTGGGAACATAAGGGCCATCCTCAATGATTCCTCAAAATTCACAATCTAATGATTCTAAAGATACTTTCATTTTATTTTCTAAATACTATATGGAAACCCATCAAAAAGTGGAGGTCTCGTAATAGATTTTCCTCAGCATAGGAAACACCATGCCCCATGATTTTTTTAACTCTGTAAGTGTTAACTAAAAAATTAAGAGCCAAGGCTCTAATACAACCTAAAACCAATAAAACAAATGGGGGGGGGGGGGGATAGGGTTTTTAAAATTCAATGGAGAATTTATTCTGAAGACAATGATAAATCTCAGTTAAACCAATGAGCATTTCAATAAAGTCGCTCATTACACAATCTCAAACAATCATAGAGCAATAAGTAAAGAGTTTGAATCAGATATACTTGGAAAAAAGATTTAAATGGTTTGGCTTGAACTATCCTCAAGCCTACATCCATCTCTTCAAGGAAGTCCCGTGCAAGAGTACCAGAATCCATTAGAAACATTTTTCTTTTGGGACAAAATCAAAACCCTTACAAACACTTTGTGATATTCCCATACCAAGCACAAGTCTTAAATCCACGAACCTCACCCAACACTTGACAAACCCAAGCCTTGATCAGAATTCTTTTACATAAAATTTTGTACAAATGAGCCATCTTAAAAGGAAATGAGTACAAATGAAGCTCTTAGTAAAATAGAGAGATGAGAAAATTGATGATTTGAAAAATGCTCACTCTCAAACAAAGAATTGCTCATAAAAATCCCTTTTTAATGATGTAATCTACGAGCCTTGATGTTTCTCTAATGAATGGAGGCTTAGAATGTTGTTCCCATGGTGTATAATGAAGCCCCAAAATGCTTTTTAGGGAGAATATGAAATATAACTGTTATAAGCATCAAATGTGCCAAAACGGCTAATGCAGCCAACTCTTTTGCCAATGCAGTCGACTGTATTTCTCAGAACCAGCCTTTTGAGTTTATTTGTTGGAACTAACCGTTGGAACTGAAATTTCACCTGTATTGGCAAGAAGACGACTGTGTTGCCCTACTGCCGCCAAATGCAGTTGATTGAATTCGTTGACTGTCTTATGAAACCCCTTTCTTATTTTGGACGTAACTTTCTATAGGAAATTTAGATTGAGGTGTTGTTTTTTGTGTTGGCAACCCAAGTTTTATAAAAACATGAAAAGATTAGCTCCAAAAAGTTCTTGAGAAAATCTGAGTAAGCATCACTTATTTTCAAAAAATAAACTTGTTTTAAAGGTTTTGAATTTACACGCAATGCACAAGGTGTCTTAAAGTCATTTTAGGCCATAGTCATCAATCCAAGCATCAAATTAGGACTAGTTACACAATAGTAAAGATCAATCACAATTGAAAGTAACTTAGCCTATGCATTATTTGTTTTTCTTTGAGATATGACTTGATAATGCTTTTATAGCATCTCCACCATAGCTTTAAGCTTCTTTGGCTTTGATCCATATATCCAACTTCTCAAATATGTCTTAATGAGTGTGTATGTATGTTCCTACTAAGAATCCACTAAAAGCACATATCATAACATAATCAATGTGTAGTTATCATCTATTATCATCAGAATAAGATGTAAGCCTAGGTTATCCAATTATAATGCTAACACATATCTTAAGAAGACCTCTCTTAGGTGCATAGTTAAGATTGTCTCTTTTCAAGTCAAACCTCTTAAAAAACCGGATCCTACAAGAATACATGCTAATTACTTATATTTTTTGTGCTCTTTCTTCCAGTCCAGACATGTGCCAGTGAAGTCAATAATATATTCTTTATGCTTATATCAAAATGTAAAAATCCTTCAAGTCCTGGCGATTTTTGATGTATAAGCCTTTTCGACACCCAAAAAATAGTGGCTAAAATAAAAATAACTCGTATCATCTTATTTGATAAGAATTAAATTTATCAAAAGGGTATGAGTATGGCTTTTGACAGAGTGAATTAGAGCTTTTCAAAAGCTATTTTGAGAAAAATAAAATTCCCAAAGCATATTGTTCACCGTGATATGTGTCTCTACATTCTCTTATGGAATTATGGTAAATGGCTCTTTACCAATAGATTTCAACCAATGTGTGGCTTATGACAAGGCGTCCCATCATCCCCTTATTTATTTATCCTATGTATGAATGTCTTATGGTCAAACCTGTCAGAGCTAATAAAGATGAGCATATTTTGGCATCAAAGCAGGAGTACAAAGCCTTTCAATGAACCATCTATTTTTAGCAGATGATTCTATGATATTCCTCAAGCTTAGCACAATTTTTTGATGCAACAAATCAACATATATAAATCATCACTCATTATCAGCCCCAATTCCAGTTTGATTGAAGCACATGGGTTCCAGTTAATCTTGGGAATTCAACTGTGGACATTGTCATCTAGATGAAAGAATTCAACAAAGAACTGATAAATAAAGTCTGAAATTGTTCTGCAAGCTAGAAAGGCATTCTTCTCAGTTAAGCAGGAAGGGCTACATCAAGCGAAGCAATTGTCTTATCATTATTAATCTAGTCATCTGATGGTATACCTTTTTGTCAACATATTTGAGAAAAAATTAATTCCATCATATGCAACTTCTGGTGGTTCGGAGACAATAATCGGAAGCGCATCCATTAGATTAACTAGAAACTATATGTGGCCCCAAAGATATTAGAGGATAAGAGTTTAAACAATCAAGGTTCCTTAACAACGTCATGTTAGCAAAAATCTACTGAAGAACGTCACGTGAACCGCAATCCATACTAGTAAAGGTATTATTGGGCAAATACTACGCATGATCAATGGGCAACTTCGCTTGGGGATCACCTTGCCTTAGGAACTTCTTTTAGAAATGGAGAAGAATTATAGATGGATGAGAAACTCTGAAGAGTGAACTAAATGATAATTGGGCAATAAATGTTCAACTCTGAATTGGCAAGAGAATTGGATTCTAATGTGCAACTAATAAACAATGTTAACTACAATAGCAATAACTCTTGGCTGAATAGGAATTTATCGAATTAGTGGAACAAATTCTTACTATCTATATCATGATACGTGACATTGAGAACCAACATATTTGGAGTCACATTGTGGTTAGTATTTCATTATGGCCATACAGAATGCTATACAAGGAAGTAAAGTGACCCACTTTAACAACACGAGCTTTCTTCCGCCCAAGGAATTTGTACAACCTAAGATCAGGGTAATTTCTGGACTCTACATATATTTCTCTCAGTAAAATTCCATATGCGGCTATTATTATGGAACGGAGTTACCCTTCATTTGAAGCTCTATAAATTAGCCATCACACCTGTAAAATCTTGTGCCCTATGCTACTCCGACCCTAAAACCATTGATCATTTGTTTACAAAGTCAACTAGTTTGACCGTATGGTTCGAAATCCCTATTGTTGTATTTGTATAGCTGATATAGCTGGCATAATAAGGGAATGGCTAATTGCCTTACTTTTATATATATATATATATATATATATATATATATATATATATATATATATATATATATATATATATATATATATATACACACACACACACACACTACCCTTTGTTGTATTTGGAGTAACAGAAAAAACTTAACCTTTGGACAAGTATCGTTTAGTCCTAGGAGTGTTATTGAACAAAGTCTTAGCCTAACCACTGATCGTATATCATACAACCAAAATCTATCCAATGCCCCAAAAGCGTTCCCTCAACACCTAATTGTTAGCCCACTAAGATACAAACCAAACCTATGAACAGAGAGCAATACCCTTATGTCGTACATTAGGTACCTGTATCTTGTGCATACAACGGTAATAAGAATTGTTATTGCTTCCTGTTTAAAAAAGAAAGCCTAAGAACAAGATTGGGTTCGTATGCTACATTGCACGAAACCTTAGATGTGGATCACGCACTTTTAACCTTACAATGCATTAGGCTAATGCTTACACAAGCCTTTGGATTACCACATGTTATGACATGGGCCCTTAAACAAAAGATAATGAAAATTTCTATCTTGACAAATTTTAAAAATTTTCTTTCTTAGATGTCAGACACTTATGACGTTATGGATAAAGTGGCACTTACATTAAATGGGTGTGAATCAAATCAAAGAAGCATGATGTAGTATGGCACCAAGCAAGTATCAATCAGATTAAGGAAGCATGTGACCTAACAAATTCGCATCTCAGGCCCAAATAAATATAGCTTTACAAAGATTGGGTTCATCACAGCATACCTAATTGGAATCCTATCAATTCCACTGCTTACTAGTGATGCAGTATTTGAGCATCAGAAATAATAGGTATGTTGTGACATGTTAACTGTTTCATATGTGCTAGGGCAAATTGAAAAACTATGTGAGGATAATTATTTTTATATCGTTTTCCTATTTACCCAAAAAAAAAACATGCGCCAACACCTTGCATCCCATTGAGTATTCCATTGTTTCTATGATGACCACTAAGAAGAGAATATACACAAGTCATATTCCAAAAGCACTTTGACTATTGTAGGACCTGTGTTTCACTTTTATAGAAATACTTGGTAATACTAACTCATACACTTATATTCAATATAGAGCTAAATCTACCCTACCTACCCACCTAACCAGGGTTTTCTAGAGTGGTTTGGAGTTGTTGTCTCTTCTGTAGATAGCCAAAATTCCAGTCTTTTATTTGGACAAAATTAGTGGAAAACAATTTTTTGTTCTTTTGCAAGTCATTGCTTCCCCCATGAACTTTTAATTCCCTGCATGATAAGATAGGATTTTTTTTGTAACTACAAAAATAATTTTGCTTTTGCATTCTAGACCCAAGGTAAAAGAAATGATGTCAATATTCAGAGTAAGTCTTTTAATTGCTCGTGAATTGTAAATGTGGTTGTGCCTAAACTTTAATTGTTGGCCCCTGACGACCTTAAATCCAAACATACTACGAGTAACTTTTGCTAATACTAATTGCTTTTAGAATTCTTGATATCCTAATATTTTTTGAAAAATTCTTCACCATAACAACTCATGCCTCAACCAAAAAAAAAGGGTGGTAATTGGGTTAGGCAACAAAGAATAATTGGGTATTGAAATGGTAAAAAAAAAGTGATGCGTATAGAGTAGAACTCGATCAGAGAGCCTCATTGAAAAGGCATCAATATGCTAAAGGTGGAGAACAATTTAGAGAACAAACCATGAACAAAGCTACCGCAAGCAAAATGAGTTAAACAATAGATTTTTGGCTTCAAACATATATGGAGACAAAACGATTCCAAACTATGTTCAGTCTCAAAAATCAAAGCAATGGAAAAGGAACATTTTTTCAGTTTCACTATCAACCAAAAGGACTCGCACAAATACCGGAAGCTTGGACCCCAAATTCCTTGGAATTTTCTGTCAATAATTGCAAATGGGTATTTTTAATGATGATTCCAAATTCCTCAAGATTTTTCATCAGTATCTGCATATGGGTGTCTTTAAATTGATTACTTCTAAATGTGGAGTCATTTCACTACAACGAAAAGTAACAAAGGAGGACTGTTCTAGAAGGAGGGGGTTGGTGATAGTTTCATTCTCTCATCATGGAGACGGTTTGGGTAGTAATTAACAAAAGGCACAGAAAAAGTTATGAGGGCCGTGTGTTTGCATCAGTTTTGAAAAGAATGTGTAATATACAATATTTAGAGGGTACTTTGGTCATTAAAATATGAAGAAACATGGTTAAGCACTATACACTTTTAACCTTAAAAATTTCCATCAATAACTGCATATGGATGTTTTTAATAAAAGTTTCTAGATAGGACATGAAAGACATAAGGTTTGTTCAATCTTATTTGATTACCTATTTGACATTTGAGTGTGGCGTCGTTTCACAACAATTGAAAGTAACAAAGGATGACTGTTCTACGAGGAAGGGGTCGGTGCTAGTTTTATTATCTAACCAAGGCAATGATTCTTTGGTCATGAAAATATGTAAAAAGATTTTTAAATTAGAGAGATATTTAAGACAAGAAAGTTCTATACATTATTAAGGGAGGACACACTTACCGTGAAACCTCTTTAAACTTCAAATTTTGCACATGTATTACCATAAGGATCCTGCCTCGAAAATATCCTCCGGAAGGAAGATTTTAGGGAGTCTCCACCTTAAATAACTAAACACAAAAAAAAAAGAAAAAACCCAAAAAATGACTCTAAACATGTCCATAGGACAACAAATCTACTGTAAACAGAAAATGGGTTCGGAGACTATGTTATACGACAGCAAGGTATTAGGTACCCGACATATCTGTTCAGTCTCTTCATTTGTATTTGTTTTTAGCCTTTTAAAACACAGAACATGTAAATATGAAATCAAACAAACCTTAAGTTTATTTCATTATTATTGGCTTGAGCTCGACATCAGGGGTTGAATGGCCTATGTATCCGGTCAAACAAACCAAAATCTAAACTTCATAATTTGACTCTAGTCCTACGAGAGGTGACCTACACTTCGGTCTTAATCTTGAACTAAGAAATGAATTACTTCTATTTATGATTTTTGTACTAAAACTAAAAATGTGATCACAAGAAATGGGAAATAATTCTAGACTAAAAAACTGTAAAATATACGTCATAAGCCTGCTTATCTAAAGGACTCGGGAATGCTATGCAAAAAGTCTACGATGCAAGGGACTTGAGACTCTTTTAGAGTGAATTGTGAAAGGCTAAGTCCTCTTAAGACATGACACACCGCTTACTTGAAAATGTAGGCGAAGGGACTTATTTATAGAAGTGTGGGACACCAAAAATGATAAAGATGGCCATATCAATATACAATCTGATGATAAGATATAATATTTGATAAAAATCGCAGATCGACAAAAGTCAACTAATTGGTCGGCGGTTCATTCCATAAT
Source organism: Escallonia herrerae (assembly GCA_033070095.1). Classification (NCBI taxonomy): domain Eukaryota; kingdom Viridiplantae; phylum Streptophyta; class Magnoliopsida; order Escalloniales; family Escalloniaceae; genus Escallonia; species Escallonia herrerae. The sequence goes on from JAVXUP010000288.1 coordinate 323,801, forward strand.
TCTATAATACCTTTCTCAAATTTTGAGACATTATCTGGCCATAATTTTGTCATTATCTTTTGATTTTGCAGATGGGATGTACTAGATTCGACAATTATCTTCATATTTCCTATTAATCAATGGTTTAGTCTCTTGCATCAAGGATAAATCCCAAATGAATCCTAAAATCCTCTAAACAAATCACAATCTACACATGGACTGAACTGACATAGTTGAACTGGACTAAGCCAAATTACTGACTGGATCACTGACTGGACTAGACTGAACCAAAAATTAGTTAAGTTATACTACCCGGCCTATCCTTCCTAATAATTACTTAATTAAATATGACTACAAAAATGAGGTGTCTACAAAGCCCTTCGGTGAGAAAGCCGCGGGTGGATGAACATCACGAAGGATAACACATTATCTGACCAGACTCACGAACCATGACACATCTATGAGGTCGTACCTAGAGATGTCAAAAGAACCGGGCGGCTTGCGAGCTGCTCGACCCGGCCCGTTTTTGGCTCGGCCCTCCATGTGAACAGTGATGGCCCAACATTTTAGGGCTATGGACCAGGCCGCACATTTTCAAGAATTTATTCAGGCCCGGCCCAGCCCTAAAAAGCCCGGGTCAGGCCTTTAAATGGGTCGGCCCAAAATCGGCCCGTTTTTTAGGCCCTGACCCAGTTTTTAGGGCTGGCCTGGGTTTGGCCCACATTTGGCCCGAATTTCGGCCCTTTTCTGGCCCATTTTTAGGCCCTTTTTCTAGCCTGTTTTTGGCCCTTTTCTGGCCCTAAAGTGGGCTGGCCCCACGGTTTTTCAAATTAAAATTCCCCCCCTTTCCCTCCAACTGCCATATTCCTCATGATTTCTTAAATTCCACTTTTACCCCCCAACAACAATATAACGGCTAGTTTGGGAGGTATTTTGGTCCAACTTAATTTTTTCAACTCTTTTAAAGTTTTTTACATTCTTACCCTCCCCAATAACCATAAACGGATAGTTTTAAGGGGCATTTTGGTCTTTTGAAAACTTTAAAAAATCTATAAATTCACACCCTTTCTTTCTAATTTTTCACACAAATCTTCTTACTCTCTCTTATCTAAACATTCTACATTTCTACAAGCTTTGCTACTATTTTCCTCACCAATTACTACTCTTGCTAATTACTACTCTTGTTTACTAATTAGTACTCTTCCTAAATTTTAATTACTAACTACTCCTTTTATTCATTTTTTACTCTCTAATTCTTTTGTTTACTAATTAGTAATTAGTGAATTCTTATTTATTAATTACTATTACCAAATTCTTTTTAATTACAAACTCTCTCCAATTTTGAATTACTAATTACTCTTATTCATTAGTTATTCTTTAATTCTTTTTAATTGTTATTTCTAATTGGTAACTACTGCTCTTATTCATGTGGATTTAGTTACTCTTACTAGTTTTATTTTCCAATCTAGTAAAAAAGTTTAGCGTCAAATATGGCTGGATTACTGAAGAAACTGAAGCGTGGATCATCATCACGAAAAACATCATCATCATCACAAGCACCACCACCAGCACCACTACCACGGTCATCACAAACACCAATCCAAGCACCACACAACCATTCGTTCCTGGACGAATGAGTACAGGCTGTATGATAGATACCCAAGCCAATTGGGAGTTCAATCAAAACATTCCAGATCTTGAATACACGCCTTCACAAGACCCCCCGCATTATAGTCAAGGACGCAGCTCGGTTGGCGAAGCTACTACTTCGTGGCATAATCTCAACCCGATGAGTGGTCATGATGAAGAAGGGCCGAGCAATGCCTCCGGTAATGAGCCAGAAGTCCAAAAGGGGAAAAAAAAGAAAGCCGAGTGTTGGAATCATTTTGATGAAGTTATGGTGGACGGCATCCGAAAAGCTCGATGTAAGTACTGTGCTAAATTATTTTCGTCTGGTAGTGGTAATGGACATCTTAACAGGCATTACCCTCTGTGTGCACCTCGACAAGGCCACGTCGAACCTACCCAAACGCAGTTATCTTTTGACGGTAAGTTATTTGTTTATAATCAGCGAGAGCAAAGAGACGGTCTCGCTGAATTTGTTATTCATGATGAACAAGCCTTTTCTTTTGCCGATAATCCTAAGCACTCTAGATATATGAACACATACGTTCAACCTTTGTACAAAAAGGTTCATAGAAACACAACTAGATCCGATGCACTCCGACAGTATAATGCTGCTAAAGCACGCTTGATCGATTATTTCGATAATTTTGACGGTAAAGTTAGTCTTACTTCTGATATTTGGCAATCTCCGTTTACTTTTGTTAGTTATGCTTGTGTGACGGCCCATTGGATTGATGTTGATTGGGTTATGAACAAGAGAATCATCGCTTTCGAGCTATTTCCTTTTCCGCATGATGGAATGAACATTGCTAGTATTATATTAAAAGCATGTACCACATTTAAAATAAAGGATAAGATTATGAGTGTTAGTTTTGATAATGCTTCTAATAATAAAGCTGTTGTTGCAGCTTTAAAGGAGACACTTCAACCTGTACTTGATGGTGAATTATTTCATGTTCGTTGTGTTTGTCACATTATTAATTTAATTGTTCAAGATGGTTTAGCTGCTGCAGGAGATATTCTTCTCAAAATGAGGGGTATGACAGCGTATGTTAATAGTTCGAGTCCGAGAACACAACAATTTAAAACGTTGTGTGTTCAATATAATATGCCTCGCAGGAGAGCAGTTACAGATGTGGTCCTACAGGTGGAACTCTACATACCATATGCTTTTACACATTCTGGCATACAAAGAAGTCTATACGCATTTTCTACTAACCTCGTTCCCAGCCGGCTTGCCAACTCAAGAGGAATGGCAGATGGCCACATACCTAGCTGAATTTTTGGAGGTATTCTACACGTCTACCAATTTATTGTCTGGTACGTACTATCCCACCTCTCCTCTCGCTGTAATAGAAATTCTCAAGATGGCTACAATGTTAACAAAATGGAGATATATAGGACCCTTTCAACAAATAGTAAAAGTGATGGATAAAAAATTTAATAAATATTGAAAGAAATTGCCTGTTATTTTTGCTGTTGCTACTTGTTTAGATCCTAGGTTAAAGTTGCATGGCGTGAACGTCTCGATACAAGAGATATGCAAGATTAATGTGCTACACACAAGAGAACACACCGCACTCACAGCGAAAGTGAGCAAGAAATTTGAGGATTGTTCAACCTCTATCGTAATTCTGCTGACGTGCGCGGGCGAGCTTCATCATCGACTGGTGAGAGGTATTATGCGCCATACCTTAAGGGCTTTGAACATCTAGTAGCAAGACAACTACCAGGTGAAGGTACTTCTAATTCGGCAGGTTCGTCTACTTTTTTCTCTTTTAATGAGATTGGTGTATATTCAAATACTGATCATTATTCTGATTTATCAATGCAAGAACAGGTTAATTTTAATTTGTTAAATTTTTGGAAACAAAATCAAAACATGTATAAAACTTTATCCCAAATTGCACGGGATGTACTGCCAGTGCAAGCCTCCACGGTTGCTTCAGAGTCGGCATTTTTTTGAGCGGGAGGGTTTTGGATGACAGGAGGAGTCGTCTTAACCCCGAGTCGCTCGAGCTATGTGTATGTTGGAAGGATTATCTTGATGCGAAATACCGCGAGCAAGATAAACCGATTGATGATAGGAAGAGCAGTGACTCGGATGTTGAAGTACTTGCTGATGATTAGGTAATTTCTTTTTATTTTTTGTTTCTCAAGTTTTTAGAATAAATTTTTTCACAATATATATATATATATATATATATATATATATAAAAGTTTTTACAAGCAAGATAGATATTTTTCATATATATAAAAAAATAGGTAACTTCGCCTGTTTGTTTACAAGCAGCCAGTCCGAAGCCCGGATAAAAGAAGGAGGGCCTATGAATAAATTTATCTTCAATTTAACTCCATCAGTTTGAATATTTGAATGCTAGAAATATTTATTATATACACACATATTACTACATATATGTGTGCGTCTAGGGATTTTTAGTTGTTTTATTTGCTTGTGTACACATATATGTGGTAATATGTATACACATATTACTACATGTGGTAATATGTATACACTTATTATTACATTACAATTTGATTACATAATAACAAAAAATTATGGCAATTAAAGTATTTACCTTGAATAATAAGAAATTTTAAAAAAAGATTGGGCCTGAGCTCGGCCCTAAATATAGGGCCAGGGCTTGGACTAGGCCTAGATATCCCATTAATCTGGCCCGGCCCCGGTCCTTTTTCACTTTTGGCTCACTGGGCTGGCCCAAGCCAGCCCATTGACACCACTAGTCGTACCTTTTGAGGGCTTCCTACCTATCCTCTGGGGAGGAATCAGACCAAAAATTCAAAAAAGGATGGAGATATTGTTCAAAGCCGGAGCCAACAGTATTAACATTTGGTCGTCGAACAATGTCACCAGGGAAAGTGAAGTCAAACCTTGTCTAGAGCCGATGCCAACGGTAACCACAATTGGTTGCTTAAACATGAAAGCGCACATAGAAGCTGGAGCCAAAGGTAAAAATAATTGGTGGTCCAAATGCACAGAAGGCTTATGACTAAGAGTCAGAGCCAACAATAATATTGATTGGTTGTTTAGCCAATAAGGACATACTCCTAAAAGCCAGAGCAAATAGTAACAAAGATTGGTCGTCTAGGAATACATGAATGAAATTTTTTCTATTAATGGAGCCACCAAATCGATTTGAATGGTCGACAACAAAACCCTTATCTAGATGCCAGAACCACCAAATCAATCTGAATGGTCATTTAAATGTAAAAGAAATAATAACTCTGCCCGTTGTCGGAACCACCAAATTGATTTGAATGAATAGCGGTTAGAGCTGTATATCTAGATGCCAGAGCCAAGAAATCAATTTGAATGGTCGTCTAGATATGCAAAAATTGAATCTTGCCTGTTACCGGAGCCACCAAATCGATTTGGATGGTCGACAGACAAGAAGATGGTATTACTAGACGTCGAAGCCATCAAATCAATTTGAATGGCCGTCTAACAATATGAGAAAAACTTTCACCGTTGCTGGAGTCGCCAAATTGATTGAGTGGTTAATAGACAAAATAGAGGCTTGACTAAGAGATAGAGCTAATAATGCATCCAAGCGGTTGGTCGTACACTGGAATATATCCAAGGCTGGAGCCAACAATGCATTGAAGCGATTGGTGGCTTGGGTATATGAAAGCTTCCAAAAATATCACTCAAAGTCAGAGGCAATTGTAATATCCTAGATTTTTTTAGCAAGAAACTTGTATAGGTATAAGTTAGAATGTATTGTGACTTTAAACTAGATGGTGGGCCTAAGAACTAATTTAGATATTCTTTCTAGAAAGTGGGTTGTACTTTTTGGGATTAGATGACCCAATTTAAATCTGGGCTTTAGTTTAACCGATTTGTAAAATTAGAGAGTTTTGAGACATAATGTGTGATTTACGATTCTAAAAGTTTTAGGAATATAATTATATTTCTTTTAGGTTTATAATAGTTTACATACAATATATATTCCCTAGGAGGATAACAAACTTCAGAAGAGCCTCCAAAGAATTCCTAGGACAGACCTTTTGGATTTTGCGCATTGGTTTAAGATAAGAATTTATTTCGATTATCGAATTGAGGTTCATAGTTAGAACCCTAAGAATTTTTTTTATTGTTGGAATCGTAATCGGAACCTCTGGGTATATTGATTTTTAGGGCTTTTGATATAATTGGATTGGGAAGATCAAAGTTTTGAGTTAATTGTGCAATTGGAGGTAAGGGTTTTCTCACGTATTTATCCCATCCGAAATCTAAGTATCGATCTTTTTTTCGATTGATTTATTCTTTGAAAGCAATTGACTGGTGCTCTAGAACCCTAATTGCGTAATTGATCGTTATGCCAAATTGGTTATTGGCTTTGATTCGTGATCTATTGTCACTAATTTTATGGTAATTTCAAGAGTCTGTATCTTTTTCTTTCTTTGTCCGATTTCTATGTTCTTTTACTTTTTGAAAACCTCAAAGATTTTACTATAACTTCATAATTTTGAGTTTTTTTCAAAATCTAACTGATTAATGTTCGAAGTCAGACCTAAACATTTTTATGCTTATATTTCTATATATTCAAGTCAATTAACTTCAATTTACTTTATCTTATCCGTTTCTCCTTGGATTTTAATAATCTTAGACATTATAAAATCTTTGAAGTGTCTTTTGTAACTTTGTAGATTAAGTTTTAGCAAAATTTATTTTGTTTCTTGGTTGAAATTGAGTTTGAAAATTCTTGGTCGATGCAGACTTTTCAGTTTTTGACACTGCAAATCAGCCCGCTTCTGCTTGCTCTATCTCCTTTGTTTCTCATTGGTTCTTTATGATTCTAGACATTATGAAATACTTGAAGAGTCTTCTTCAACTTTATAGTCTAAGGTTTTATCAAAATCCTTTTGATTTTTGGCCAAATTGAGATTGAAAATTATTTGTAATTGCAGACTTTCAGCTTTTGACACTATAAATCAGCCCACTTTAATTTATTCTATCTCCTTTATTTCCCATTATTTTTTATGATTCTATACATTATATAATCCATAAAGAGTTACTTTAACTTCTTAGTGTTGTGTTTTATCAAAATCCGTCTATTTGACCCTGCAAATCAACTTACTTTGATCTTAGTTGTTTTTTTATCAGTCTTTGATGATCTTAGATATTACAAAAAATAGTAGCGAGTCCTCATTGTATTTTAGGGTTTAAGTTTCCTTAGAATTGGTACACTTAATTGTTGAAGATGCCCTTGAATAAAATTATTCTGTATAGGATCATGTGAACGATAATGACTTTGTCGACTTCAAACTCTTCGTGTTTACTTAATTGATTTAATATATATTTTATAATCTGGTGAGCCGTGTCACAGTGTATGTGACTTATTTGTTTTCGACTTACCTATGTGGATTAGAACGTAGATTAGCTCAGAGGATGAGCTTGAGATTGCGATCTTAATGTCTGAACTCTGTTTCACGTGTCAGTGATGGTACGTGTGACACATTTCTGAATGGCTCCCTGGTTCGTCTTTGTACTACTTGAATCTTCAGATTTTTGTATCTAATCTGTTTAAAGATGTTCCAAAATTTTGAAAGTACTATTGAATTTACTGGAGTCTTTTTGTAATATATAATATTGTTATCTGAACTAGTCGAAGCGTTTCAAACTTAATTTTGTATTGGTATGAACACATTGAAACCTTTTAACCCATTGCAAATGTAGTTATCTATCGGAACTCATTACTTTGACATGGTATTCTCTGTATGTACAAGCTATTTGATTTTGTTGCTAGTCTGCTTTTTGAATTGAAAGTTAGTGCATTGGTTTTGGTATTCACCATGCACCTTGGTATCATATTTTATCAACTCCAAGTACTGTTATGATATTGCTTGTTTTGTATTTTGTGGGTGAGTGTGTGTGTGTGTGTGTGTGATTATCTTTACTGGGCTTTGTGCTCACCCCCCTGCTATTTCAGGTTATCACCCAGTGTTCGAAGTATTGCAAAGGATTATATGGGATGGCTAAGTAAGAAGCTCTTTAGTGAAGGATTTTCCTTTTATATTTATTGTCGGATAGATAGTAAGAGATAGCTGAGTAGCCTTTATTATATTCTGGTTTAGATTTTGCTTTGGAACTCCGTATAGGAGTAATTGAGGACAATGTAACTACTTTAATTTAATGTTCGTTTATCAATGTTTTTTGGAGACTTAAAGGTAGATGCTCTGAATACTTGATTAGGAGACTTTTGGACATTTTGAAGTTTCTCTGACTTTGTTTATCAGCATTTAACGTTCCGAGAATTTGGGGCATTTCAACAACAATGTCCGAGGACAGCTGGTCGATGACTGTCGAACATATCAGTTCACTTGATATGAAAAAAGTGTTAATTCTTGTAATAAAACATGAGATGTTGCACTAGACTTACACCACACAACATCACTAAACTAAGCAACAAATTTGAATAATTGTATCAAAGAACAATCCAAGGATAGGGGACATATATGCATAATCAAGCATGCAAGCACCCCAATACTGGACCAAAAGGCCTTAGGCGAATGAGCTAGGTATCATGCAATCACAAGTAGTCAAAACATGAAAACTTGTGAAAAGATGGATCGTGTAAGCACACAAGGTACACAAGGGTGTGCAAAATGAACGCCCAATATTTATTTAATTATTTATTTTTTATTATTGTTTTGATAAAAAAAATTGGCCAGTTGATTAGAGAAGCAGAGGAATTAAAATAATATGTCATAAATTTTCCGGTTAGTCAATGGGTCGAAATTCGAATTTAAAAGTGTCGAATGCCAGTTAGTCAGAGAGATGGACAATTCTAAACGGGAAAACAATTTATGGATCTAAATTTGGGCGGGATGATGGGGTTTCTTTATAAAGTTTCAATCACAGCTCATTTCTTTCTCTATCAAATTCAGCCATGAGGACTTCTCTTTCTCAAATACTACTCCAACCAAACTTCCCCCTAATAAATTGATAAGATCTATATATATATATTCTTCTCTAATTTCATTCACAAAGTTGGAATTTCTATGTACAAGGAGAAGACAGGAAGGTGGGCCCAAATTAGGTGTGTTTCTCAATTCTGACCGACCATTAGAACGGAGGATCATTTGATCCTCACATTGGATCAAGACACGCGCATAAGCCATCACTTTTTTGCCGGCGAGGTATGTTTTCTACCGATCATCTTTTAATCACACATACTCTTTCACACTAGGCACTCCCATGCAAAATAGGTCCCATAATAATTTTTTTCCTTATCTTTCATGCACCCCATGCATAAACCGAACCTCTTGAAATCCTTCCTTTTTCTTTTAGTTTTATGCAGCCCCGCCCCTCCAATATCCACTCTAGGGGATCACAGAATTCGGTATGGGAGTGGTGTGGGAAGATACTGGATTCAGTTGAGAATAAGATAGCCCAGACCGGCTTTGACTTATTTTTGAATGAAATACATGCTTTTACTATGAGTAAAAAGCACCTTTTGTGTTTGGCAGAGCATTGGTGGGATTCAACCAACATGTCCATTTACCATTCAGGGAGGCCTTGCTTACCTCGTACGACTTCATGAATATCACGAGTATTCACGTTTGAGGAAGGCCTGTCCCATAGGCTATGATCTCGACAAGGACCGTGACCTCATGGTTCTGTTGCTTGGATTCGAGCAGTCCTATAAAAAGGGCGGTTCTATTTTGCTTGGTACCATCCATTCCCACTACGAGGGTATGATCCTGGAGGACGCTGATGAGGCTTCCATTGATCAATATGTCCAGGGGTTTCTGTCGTACGTCTTGGGGAGACATTGTTTAGTAACGCGAAGGACTCAGTGCAGCTTTGGTGCTTGAGAGCTTTGGAAGACATTGGAAAGATTGGGAGTACAACTGGGGTACTCCAGCTATGGCTCATTTATACCACTCGATGGGCTCAGTATCCTGGGGGTAGTCCTTGAGCTTCATGGGACATTATGATGTCTGACAGATTTGTCTCAGCTCTTAAGCTTTTCCTATTATTCTTATTTATGCTATAGACATATTGCTCACTTTTTGTTTTTGCTCTAAGATTTAGGCTTTTGAGGTTTTGGGATTGCATTCACTGCGACTGGGGTATGGGCATAAGGATGAGACTAAGCCAGTGATGTGCTGGTGGAATTTTGGGGATGAACGAGTTGGGGCCACAGTGGGGCTTATCAAAATAGCTTCAAAGGGCTAACTCAGTGCCCGATGAGTTATTTATTCATTTATAGCATAACCTTTGAATTTCTCTTAATGCTTCTGTTCCCAACCTATTCTGGTCGCACTCAAAGGTCTACTTGGAGTCCCATTGTGCATGACATGTCCGCACAAGCACAGTATTCAACGCTTTGAACGGGACAAAATGTGCGCGCCCAAGTCACTTGCATTCTTTGCCTCACATGCCTCACGCGCGACTCAGTCACCAATGATTTCATGCTACCGTGACTCACAGTACCACGTTCATCGCGTCGCGACCACCTAAGCACCTTTTCACCAAAAATATCAACCGTTGGCGCAACCGGAGCGATGAGGTCAAGGGCATAGGCCTTGGCCAAACCCATGGGGTCAGCCTCGGCCTCCCCCAAGGCCATGGGGTCGGCCTCGGCCTCCATGGGGTGTTGGCCTTGGCCTTTCCCCCCCGATTGTTCACTCTTGACGCAAAGTCCCTTTCGCGCTTTGATCGCTTCATACACTTCGTACCTGGTTTTGGTACCTTGTTCGTCATGCGGGTACGTTTCACGTCGACACGATTGTCACAACGCAACTTCCAGGTTCGTCATCGCTCATAAAAAGACCGACTGTCGGCGCGCCCGAAGTTCACCGAAATGGGGAGTGGCCTTGGCCTCCCTTCATGGGAGTTGGCCATTGGCCTTGGTCACCCCTTAGGGTCGGCCTCGGCCTCACCAAAGGGTCGGCCTCGACCTCCCCAGGGGTGGCGGCCTTGGCCTTCCCCCAATCTTTGGCCTATGGCCTCCCCTCCCGCGCGCACTTATTTTCTCAAGTCTTTGCACCTCCGCGATGTTTACGGACGTTCGTACATCTACCTCGGACGTCCATCGTGCATCAACCTCACAATGTCCGTCATCTGTGAACCTTGCAACGTCCGTCGTCCACTAACCTCTCGATGTCCGTCGTGCACCAACCTCGCGACGTCCGTCGTGCACCAACCTCTCGACGTCCGTCGTGCAATAACCTCGCGACGTCTGTGGTGCACCAACCTCGCGACGTCCGTCGTGCACCAACCTCTCGACGTCTGTCGTGCACCAACCTCGCGACGTCCATCGTGCATTAACCTCGCAGCGTCCATCGAACACCAACCTCGCGACGTTGGCCATCCGCGACCGCTCCTGCGATGTCCGTCACCCAAAGTCACGCACTACCACCGAATGACCCGTCACTAATGACCGCGTACCATCACTTCCAACTTTGTCATTACTACATGTTGCATTCGTCATCTTTTTATGATAGGTACACTCAACTCAAATCCCATCTTCGGGACACCCGACACGTGCCCGTGCACCGTCTCCGCGACGTTCGTCGCCATCTTCATGATACGTGCCCCTGGCACCAAGTATAGCTCCCCGACGTTCGTCGCCGTGCCCGTGTGTCATTCTCATCATGCGTGCCCCCGGCACCAACTATAGCTTCGCGACCTTCGTCGCCGCGCCCGTGTGCCATTCTCATCATGCGTGCCCCTGGCACCAAGTATTGCTACGCAACATTTGTCGCAGCGCCCGTGCGCCATTCTCATCATGCGTGCCCCCTGCACCAACTATAGCTCCGCAACGTTTGTCGCCGTGCCTGTGCGCCATCTTCATGATATGTGCCCTCGGCACCAAGTATTGCTTTGCGACGTTCGTCGCCGCACCACTCTCATGACATGTGCTCCGGCACCAAGTATTGTCTCCACGACGTTCGCCGCCGCGCCCATGCGCCACAATCATGATACAGGCCTTCGGGCATCACACTTATTCACCACACCATGCACCCCCGCCATGGACGTGGAACATGCTTCAACCCACTCTCCGACGTGTGCAGCATCACGGGGGGCTCCGTTCGTAGTGCTCCAACATGAGGACCCCTCGCAACGGGATGGGCTCATAACCTTAAAGCCATCGCCGTCACAGTCACAGGGGGCTCCGGTATGAGGACCCCTTGCCCCGGACATTGAGCACTGAGCTGCGAGCACGTCGACTCATGTTACCATTGATCGTCGACATCACCAGGGCAATGACCCCCGGGTCACTCTAGGATGGGAGCAAGTCCTTGGAGGGCATGGCGCCTAGTCCACCTAACAGTTGGCTACATTGGCAGCCCTCACCACTGTCAGGTTCTCCGCGGGTCTCTTGACGCACCTCGTGGGACTCTACAAGGGCTTGGATTGGAGGCTAGATCAAGGGGGTTCTCTGGCCACACCGACGCTGTGGGAGCCAGTCTTTCCAGACAGACAGAGCGACGCTGTGCGGGGCAGGCCGGGTGAATATGCAATTCGACAGTCCGTGGAGCACTGGCAGCTGTGGACCCCTCGGTGACGTGTCACTCTCGGGAAGCACCACGTGTCACTCCCGGGGAGCACCATGTGTCACGTGATGACATCATCATCTCAACCTCTATAAATATAGGTCTTGAGAATTCATTTGGGAGGTTGGACATTTTCAGAACACTTTTACTTTCTCACTCTAGAATCCTAAAGAGAAAAACATACAGGACCCTGACTCTGGACCTAAGCATTGGACTGTGACTGTCGTTGTATATTCATCCTGCGCCATTGCCCTCGCAGCACTGCCACCCTCAGGCTCTGTCTAGGAAGCCCTTGGTCTCTGCCCTCGCTCCGCCCTTGCTGTGTCTCACATCAACGTACTTGGTAGCTGACGCGGACTGCAGCCTTTGTGGCACCTCCATGTAGGTACAAACCCATTTTCCTTGGCATCAGCTTGTTCATGAATACTCACATTTGTTTTCTTCTAGAGGTCCTTGTCTAAGTGGCAGGGAGAGGAGTCTTAACCGGAGGAGCTGGAGCTTACTCAGTACGAGGTTCTGTTGGTAGGATACTCCCAGGAGGAGTTCGAAGAGTGTGCTCCTCCAGCACTATATGGATGTTGAGCCTTGGATTCCAGCTACCTCTCTCATAAAGATGTATCAGATCGGGACCTTGGATAGGGGCTGAGACATAGTCTGACTCAAAGGATTGTTGTGTCCTCCTTGAGGTGGCTGAACGATCCTCTTACTTACGAGGCATTCATGCAAGAGGATTAAGCCTCTCTTTTGACTATAGAGTGGGCGAAAAAGATCCATTAGGCTAGAGCGGCCTGCGATAGGAAAGGTAAGGTCAAGAAAGAGGATGAGTCTGTGGAGGAGATTTTGTTCCCTTTTTGGACAATACCTTTGCTCTTTTTGGCCTAGGGCCATAAGACAAAGTCGATCCCCCGTCCAAAAAAGGACGATGTGCTAGGGCTTGTTCACATCAAGATGGTAAACACTTTACATAATTTGACATTCAGGCCTTGCTTTTAACCCTATGATTTTCTTTTCGCATGTTCGAGCTCGATTGCTGAAGGATGCCTATCGGATGATCCATAGTCTAAAATACATGGTATCCGCTCTATGGAATTTGCTAGAAGTGTATGGGCCATCACAGAGGTGACGGAAGTGCCTACACCTACCCCTCGATGCCATATTTGGTAGTTAAATCGAGTGCTGGATAGAGTTCTATTGAGCCTATTGCCCCTGCCACTACCACACAAACCCCTATAGGAGGAGCTCCGATAAAACAGAGAAAGGCCAAAAGAAGAAGAGAGCGATGATTTGGGTTCCCCTGAGGTTGATTTGCATAATCGGAGTCCGCATCGCCAAACAAAAAGGACACCGCTAGCACTAGCTCCAACCCCCTCACAGCATAAGAAATTGGTTATCTGTCAATTGACTAGGGTTGCGACCGTCCTATACAAGACATATAGGAAGCCCAGTGGATCGATCGAGCCCATGACACTGTAGTCATCCTCTGACCCCGAGGATGAGGACTATGAAGCCGATCGGGACGACAACCCCTCGGGATTTGGAAAGGAGGATGAACTAGCCCCAAGAAGCCTCGGTAAGACTGGTGATTTGTTGCCTTAGCTTAGGGTAGGATTTGGAGTTCATTAGGAACTCATTTTTTATCAAACTCTGCTTTTTCTTTTTGTGAACATCTTCTTCTTTTCAGTAGCAACTTCATACATTCTTATTAGTAACACCTATGTGAATATCCTATTTTAATGCATACACACACACTTGCCCAGAGAAAGGAGAATGGACAGAAAATGGGTCAAGATTGATTTGTTTTGTATTGAGAATAAGTACAGGGTTGGCCTCCAAATGGGCAAATTCTGTAAAAATCTCTTAAGCACTAACTGATTAGTCGGTTGGTCAGTGAGGATTGCTAATTTTTTTTATCTCAGGCTTAAAACCGGCCGATTAGTCAGAAGAAAATTTCAGTTTTCGAGTAAAAACTGACTGTTGATCAGAGAGAGCAATTTCCATCAATATTCATAACAAAAGAAATTTTGGCCTGTTTGTCAAAAAACCGTCTGGTTTGTCTGATAAGTTCTTCTGATTTTTTTAAGTTTTGAGCCCTATCTCTATACAACTTACTATATCCTTCTTATATATTTGGGACTCATCCTTCAGGGGGGCATTCGACTCTCATTCTATTAGACAAACTCCCAATAGCCTTTGAAGACAATGACTTATTCGACAAGGTAGATCTTATTCACCTCGATGGGCACTTCCGTCTGAAGTCGGTCGTGAGTTTACGCATAATTGTTGTTCACGAAGATATTCTCAGGGCTGATCGCAAGTTTAATTTAGGATCCTCAAGATCATATATTCTGATTCAACTTGTACGAGCTTTGCCCTATATATGAGGAATTCCCTGCTTTGGTGGAAGTCCCTGCCAATTTATCCATTGTTGTTCCGGTCATCCAAGATTGCTATGTCCTGTCCATCATGAACTTATTTGAAGCTAGCGTAGGGCGGCTAGATCATTTATTCGAGGTGAGCACAATTTGCTTTCTCCTGTGATTTCATATTTTTCTGCCAAACCAAATAGCAGTAGTTTGCAATATGCGAGTGGCCGGTTGTGACTCTAGGGCTATGTCTGGTGGCTAAATATCTTATCATCGTGAGCTCAGGGGTTACTGTAAAGCCTTCGGAAATCCGGAACCCTGCCTCCCCGAACTCTCGGGTCATTAACTTATCGGATCACATCAAACCTGTCAAATCTTGTACACAACCACATATTTCAAAGCATCTAATCCGATGCCGGCTCGAATTCTTCAAAAATACAAGATTACAACAAAACCTGCTCGAACTCAAACTATTAAAACCTAGATTATTTTCAAACTTGAGTCCCTAAAGAATGAATCAATAGTACAGACCAACGCAGTAGTGATGGGCTCACTAAAATCTCGCACAGACTCTAAACCCCATTCCCGAGCAACCTACTGTCGATCAAACCTACAAAAAGGAATCAAACGAAGGGTAAGCTTTTAAGAGTTCAGTAAGGTCATACAAGGACCAACAAAATATTTACAAAACGAGTCCAAGAATCCAACTGACGAAGATTTCTTGAATACTTCAAACGGCCAAAAACTCAATGATTTTTAAAAGGATCAAAATTCATCAGAAATAGATACCAAAATAAACAATAATACTCGGGATGGTTTCAGAACGATCAATAAAAGATCATCTTCAAAGCCATCATTCCAAAATACGATGATGGTTTTTCGAAGGATTTCAAAACATACACAGATCATCTGAGATAGTTCTTTCCAAAATACACTGAACACTTCTCAAAAAGATTTCAACACAAACACAAATTATTTCAGAGAATACTTTCTGGTCATTTCTGCAGCAGTCATGGAAATATACATAACAGAGAAAATAAAAAATCAACGTTAATCCTGGGGCGATTGCAATGCCATTCCAGTAAGATAACAGAGTGTACACATGCACGATGTACCAAAATAATTACTAGTCCACTTGGGTACTAGCCTGCGTTTCATGCAGGACTCAGACCAGCCTTTTACGCCCTCCCACAAAACTAAAACCCAGATCAACACAAAAAAATCAACAATATCAATGAGCGTTAATATAAGCTCAATTCACAAGAATCAGATCGGATTTTAATAACCATAACAAACCGTATAAATCATCATTGAAAATCACAAATAAACAGCAATACGATTGCGAATAGTTATCGAATTTAGGCACAACAATTCGGAAGAATGGATACAAACAATGATCGGATTTGCTCAGCATGCAATACATGCGAGCATCACAAGATTTCTAAATAATCGATTCAGGTTTAATATTAAGGTTTTCTGGACAATAACATGCTGCTATTAATACATAGTTCAAAATTTGGCATTAGCCATGAGTAGATCAAATGAATACTTACAAGTACGAGCTATCAAAATAAGGGTTCAGACGAAAGTCCCTACCCAAGGTTTAGATAGAACCCCTTATCTGAATCCGCAGCTAGTTTATCCTAACCAGAAGTCTTTAGCTTTATCCAAAACGAAATAATCAATCATCATAACATAATCTACGGCATAATATTATAACTTATTACGGACTCACACATTCTCCCAAAATGAACCTACCTCACCGCATATGTAAAATTACCAAAATGCCCCTGAGGTGTAAAATGACCAAAAAGCCCCTCTTGAACTTAAATCACCCAAATGGTCTTCCCATAAGTAAAATCACTAAAATAAGCTTCCCATATGTGAATTTATGCAAAAAAAATACCTTTCTTAGGTCAAATTATCAAAATACCCCTTCGGGCTGGCAATTTACCAAAATATCCTTGTTACACTTAAATCATCAAAATGATCTTTCTGTAAGCCAAATCATTAAAATATTCTTACCGTATGTAAATTTACTCAAAAATACCATTTATGGGTAAAATTACCAAAATACCCCCTCGAGGTAAAATTATCAAAATATCCCTACGGGTTTCCGGCACCAGAAAATTTTCAAAAATATCTTAAAATACTATTTTAAACATCATGAAGCCATTTTTGGGCTAAAAACTATTTTAGTAAAAGGTCAGTATCGCAAACAATACCTATTAGCCTTAGAATGGTCCAAAATTTTAGAATATGGAACATATCAGTAAAATAAGGTTTGTCTAAAATTTTTAGATTAAAATAACTTTGTTTACCATGTTAAGTAAATCTGGAATTTTCCTTAATCGGTACCCTAATTTAGTACTCTTTGAGGACACAAAAAATCCCCAAAAAAATTTCACAGCATACGTCTTATAAAAATATTAGGGGTTACAGTTTTGAACTTTGCCTAATTTTGGCCCTAACTATTTACAAAAATTTGTAGAAAATTTCCAAAATTAATTTCATGTTTACAGCGACAATTACAACTACTATTCAAATCAAAGGCACACATTAAAACACCTTGGAAACACGCAGTCGTCTTCAACCTCTCCTTCCCCTATATCAAAGCACATGGCAGCTCAGTTCTCACACACAGATCCATTAAATCATCACCAATACACTAGAAAAACACCTACAAGAGATTAACTACCACATACTAATTAAACACTCAATCACACCCGACAACCTTACCCGAAATATAAACACACACAAGAACACCCACTATTTTTCAAGCTTACCTTGCACACACTGCCCACACAGTCCAACACGCACACAACCCTGTGGTTACACATTGAAATACACATTACCTACTGATTTTCCTTAAACCCACACTTGTTTGGCAGCCATGGCCAAGCAACCCACCAACACACACCTCACTGCACACTAAGAACACACACACATGCTAAATTTAAAACAAGAACTACACTTGATAATGAAGGGATTACCCTTAAGAATCTTGCCCCCAATTTCCTTTCCATTTTATTTTGTTTCAATTTTATCTCATCCATTTCTTTGACATAAAATTCCATTAGTCATCAGGTTAAACACCAGGAGGTGGCATCTCTTTACGCCAGATTTTTTGAAAAATTGACACATGAGGCATAATTTTCAAAATTTGCAAAATAGCCCCTTAATTTTTCAAAATTACGAAAATGCCCCCCAAAATTTCAAAATTACATTTTTGTCCCTAAAATTATTTTAAGCCTCGATACTCTACTAATACTTGAGCATTGCTCAAAATTATTGTCCGTTTATTTTTTGGGTCATGGATAATTATTTTAAACAGCTTCCAAAGTTGGGGATATTACAATTTCTGATGCGAGAATGGCTGACTTGATACCCCAAGTATCTTTCTGAGGGAGAACCCTGATTTGGCAATGGTAGTCGAAACAATAAAAACCATTACCGAGGTGCATATGGATCCTAATAGTATATTAAGGGCTAGTATTTACAAGTGGATTCTGGATCATATGCGGCTGATAGCTCCACTTGCTAAGGTGAGGGTATTATCCTCCCTTATTTTGCTCTAGGCCTTTACTCTTTGAGGGCCATTCTGGCATGAGGATGTCTTGGACCCATTTTTTTAACGTTCGGAGGCCCTGCGAACTTTTGGGTATCACTGTGTCTGCCTTCTGGGACTGCGCTCTTCATCATTCTACTTTGTTTATTGGATTTTCAGGCAGTTCAGCTATGAGCAAGTTGTCCAAATTCTTACAATGATCTTTTGTGGTGAGAGACCTTAGTCCTTCACTACCAAGGTTGTTTCCCAACGATTGGTGGTCTCCTCATTATCTCGATCACTCCATATCAACTGTGACATTTGTCAATGTTATAGACATGGTTGCTCCACTGTTGTTTGATACTTATATTGGTTGGCTCTGGCCCCTCTTCAGGAGACCGAGTTGGCTACTGAGAACCGATTGTAGGCAAAATTGAATTGGGATTTTTGGGTGCCTGTGAGATCAAATTTTTGGAGAGATCTAAAGAGGAAGCTTATGCTGAAGCAATTTTAGGGCCCGATTTGCATCGCTCTGGTAAATCTTCACAGAGTATAGTTCAGGGTTTCCATCGCCCCAGACAAAGGAAAAAGTTTGAGTCACATGAATTTGACGTCTTGGGTTGGTTCCTAGCTGTTATTGATGAACCTCGGAAGAGCAGTTCCACATAAGTTAGAAGAAACACCAAAGAGGCCACTGGCTATCAAGACTACCCCAATGAAGATGGAATAGATGCTTATGTCGAGGGTCGATGTGAACAAAAGTGCAAAAAGGGGGAGAAAATTAGGAACGTGGGAAAAGGCTTAGCGACTGAAAAAGAAACTCGAGATGATAGGATTTCGATAACATAGAGACTAACTTATAAAAAGGATAGGTGGAAGTTCGGCTTAGTCATATTTCTAGATTAGGATGATCACCATTCGAGAAGAAAGAAAAGAGCATGATGGCAGTTTACTCTTAGGTTGCTGACAGGACTTTTAGTTTTCTCCTTTTGCCTTAACTTTTGCTTAGGCCACCCTTTGTAGGGTTTTTGCCCTAACGGGCTTTTATTTTTATTTTGCCCTAACTTTTTCCTAGGCCACCCTTTTTAGGGTTTTCGTCCTGCGAGCTTTTTATTTTTCTTGAGAATGTAGTCGAATTCATAGCCAATGAAATAAAAGACTTTTTAAAATTTGACCGTACCAGATGCATCTTTATGGGCTGCCTACGTACTTCCATATGATATGCTATATAATTAAATGTGTGTGTTAAGTATTGTTCTTAAAGGAAGATTAGGTCATTCATAGTTCAGTTACAATTTTCACTCATGCATAGTATTTCTTGAGTTGGTATATATTGATTAACTGTGACAATTAGATTCCAACTAAATTGACTAATAAAGTTACACCTCCGATTACGATTTACTTGATCATATAAGGACCTGACCAGTGGGGTTCAAACTTCACTCGCGGCTTCCAAATTTGTTCGATATTCTTTTCCAATACCAAATATTCTTCATTCAAGCCACGTCCTTTTACCCGCTTGTTAAATGCTCGAGCAATCTGCTTCTGGTAATCCTAAATGTGGTAAAAAGCTTTTAACCTATTCTCGTGTGCCAATGCTAACTCTTTAAAGCTTTGTCGCACCTAGTCTTCTTTTGGCTACTTGATTCTCCAGTAGTATCGTAAGAAAGGCTACTTCCAATTCTACCGGGAAGACCGCTTACACATCGGGTAACCCCGGTTGACATTCTCACAGATGTCCTTTAGCCCCAGAGAGCATAGGAAAGCTTATTTGGCCAGCTCTTACAGGAACCTATCATCTTGCTTAGCATATTCTTGCTATTTTTATTGGTGACTTGAATAGTTCCATCAGTTTGTGGATAGGAAGATTAGGAACAGTGTCGGGTTATACCATATTCTTTGGCTAAATCTGTGACTTCTCCTTCGAAATGCCAAACTCTTGTCTGAAATTAATTCCCAAGTTACTCCATACTGACAAATTATGTTGGTCCGAATGAATTGAGCCACTTTCTCCGCATTAAGCACAGTGTATGAAGCAGTTTTGCCTATTTCGTGAAGTAATCTTTGGCCATAAGTATGAACTCCTCTCCGTTGGAAGCTTTAGGACTGATCTTTCCTATCACATCTATTCCCGAAACTGAAAAAGGCCTAGGTAATATTGTGTTGTATGGCTCCCAAAGAGGGAGGTGTAGCAAACTGGCATACACTTGGCATTTATGGCATTTTCTTTCATGTTCAATGCAATCATGTTCCATGGTACTCCAGTAGTATCCCTGTCGAAGAACTTTCTTTGCTAACATGTGGCCATTCATATGCAGTCCACACTCACCCGAGTGTATATCTTTCATAACCCGATGGTCTTCTCGCTCTGTAACACATTAAATGCTTTCCATTGTAGTGTCTCTTATATAAGTCTCGGTCACACATGATAAATTGTGCTGCCTATTTCCGCAAAGATACACAGTCTTTTGTGGAGGGTTGGTCAGGATATTTATTGTCCTGAATAAGGTTCCAGACATTGGTGTACCAAGGTTCATGTTATCTCAGTGCAATCGTAAAACAATAAGCTAATTGATCTCTTTTTAGAATCATAAATGGCTTTACTTTATGTTCTTCGAGTATTTCTACCATCGATGCGAGTGTCGCCAAAATGTCAACTAAATTATTCTTAAGTCTGATAATACATGTCGGTATGCTCAGTATCTGGTCAAGCTGAAGTAATAAACTCCTGTCAGATGATAATACACGCTTTGTATTCAGCGGTGTTGCTAGTTCAGTCAAAAGTTAACTTGATGGTTATGGGTAAGTAGGCCCCGTTTGGTGAGATTAATAGTATTCTTACCCCCAGCCCTTTATTGTTAGATGCTCTGTTAAAATATAACTGCCACCTGGTCTCTGATTCCATGATGCAAACTTCCTCGTCTGGAAATTTCACCTCTGATCCACTAGTATCCTCTATTGGACAATCTACTAATAGGTCCGCTACGACCTTTCCTTTTAAGGACTTTTAAGTGACATATGTCATGTCCAACTTTGAAAGTAGCGGGAGCCACTTTGCTATGCGCTTGGATAGGACCGACTTCTCAAAAAAATATTTCATCAGATCCATCCTGGCCAACAATCTGATAGGGTAAGCAAATCATAATGTCGCAACTTCTGTGTTACCTAGACTAATGATAAACATGTTTTCTCTAAAGACGAGTAATTCATCTTTCTCTGGGTCAACTTCTTACTGCCATAGTAAATGGCTCTCTTGACTAAGGCTGAGATATCGATCATGGTTAAGTTTAAAAATAAAGGACTATCGGGTATTGGAGAACTCGAGACTAGAGGGTTGCGCAGGTATTGTTTACTTCTATAAGAAAACCTTTTGGCACATGGCATTCCACTCTTTTGCCAAATCCTTATTCAATAACATGAATATGGTCTCACAAAGCATGGTTCTAGGGTATAAACCGCCTGATCTATTGGATTCTTCCCAAGAATCCTCAAATTTCTTTCTCGCTTTTAGGTGGGGCATCTAGTTAACTGGGATATGAATCGGCTGATGTATTGGATTCTATAGAAGAATCCTCAGATTTCTTTCTCGCTTCTAGGTGTGGGGACATAATCTTATCTTGGTCGACTACTATGCCCCACTTGCTACCCATAAAACATAGTAGCTTTCCAGCACTAACCCCGAACATACACTTATGTGGGTAGAGTGTCACATTATGCTGCCTTAATCTCTCAAATTACTCATTCAGATTGTACAGTGATCTTCACACTTTTTAGACTTGATGATCATATCATTCATGTATGTTTTTACCTCCTTATGAATCGTGTCGTGGAAGAGGATAGTAGCAACTCACTGGTATATGGCACTGGTATTTATTAATCCAAAGGGCATCACTGTGTAACATAATGTGCCCCATGGGGTGGTGAAGGCCGTTTGCTCCTAATCCTCTAGAGCTATCTTTATCTGATTGTATCCCGCGAAGTAATCTACGAAGGAGAACAGCTCGTACTCTTTATGGTTGGCTATGATCATGTCTATAATAGGCAAGGAAAAATCATCTTGGGGGGAAACTTAGTTAAGGTCTTGGTAATCAACACATATTCAAACTTGGCTAGTTGGTTTAGGAACATATACTATGTTGGCCAACTAGGCAGGGTGTTTGATAACTCTAATAAATTCGATATGGAAGAGTTTTACGACCTCCTCCTTAACCTTAAGAGACCACTCCAGTCTTAACTTACGAAACTTCTGTTTGACAGGTTTGGCTTCAGGCAGGGTAGGTAAGTAGTGTTCAACAATCAACGGGCCGATACCAGGCATGTCATTCTATGACCAAGCAAATACGTCTATGAATTCTTTCAGGAGTGCAGTAACTTCCTTTCTTTCTTTCTAATCTAGGTTAGCCCCTATTTTAATTTCTTTCACATTTTTGGGCATACCTATGTTGACTTTAATTTTTTCCTCTACCACTGGTTTAACTCGATTAGACTCTCAGTTTTCTATTTCTTTGATCATTTCTTTCAAGTACTTTTTCTCTTCCCGGTCCATTAGTTGTGACTCATCATTAACCTTGTTGATTAGTTTATAACATTTAAATTAGCAACCAAAGAGTAATCAGAATCGACCATAATATATCAATTAAAAAGTCAAGGAGCACATAGTAGGTAAGCAAATTCATATTATCTAAAGAGACAGAAGCATCTAGGTGTTCCCGTTAGGGAATAGCCTTGTGCCTTAGAATGATCCTTGGTGATCTCTTCCACAGCCAGCAGTATGTACTCGATCTCCCAATTCTACATGACACCCCTGTGCTGAAGTGGTCATGCTTGTTAGGTCAATAATCTGGTCATCCACTTCACAGATAAGCACCAGGACGTGCAAATCATTAAAACATGCTATCATTCCCTCCGGCTCCATAAAGTCCATCCAATCAAAGCTTAGTCAGGCTTGGTAGTTCTTCATTGTCGACCCAATGACAGTCGTAAAAGATCTCACATTCATTGATTAGCTTCCTCGTCTCCGTGTTGTAGACCGGCTCGAGAAATCTGTAGTAAGGTTCTTCTTCTCTTTCCTTAACAAAGTATATGTTCATTGTAAGGACCTTAGTTATGGTGTTAAAGTTCACGAGCCATCCAATCTGTCGGTCTTTCTCGACTTGAGCCATCTTCTTGATAGCTTCCTTCCTCTCTTTCTTGCTCGGCTTGTACCCTAACCTAAATTGATCTTTTTTGTTTTCTGAGACTGGGAGGCTTAGAAGTCCCTGGTAGTTTTTGCCAAAACCATTTTTGGGAAAATGATAGAGTCTTCTCATCATGGGAAGTACTGCATTATTACCGTGGGAGCAAAAGTGAGAAAGTTTTTACCAAGACAAACTTTCTCAAACTCCAAACATTGAACTGGGTTGTCGATCTTGAACTTGCTGAGAAACAAGCTTAACGAGTCATGTGGAACCACAACACTATCCTTTCATCTTTAGTTGTCAATCTGGGGTAACTACCACTCATCCATAATCGTGAAAACGGTTTTATCCAAAATAAACTTGACTTTTTGGTGTAACATAAAAGGCATTGCTCGTGAATATATCGATGGCCTTCCCCATAGAAGATTGAATACAGCGGGTATGTCTAACACTTGAAACTCCACTTCAAAATTGGCAGTTCCAAAGGTTATAGGGAGTTTCGCTGAGCCAATAACCTGTCTCTGGGTATTATCATAGGCATGGATGGCTTGGTTAGAAGGGGTAAGTTTTGAGGAATCTATGCTAAGGGCTTGGATGGTACGCAGGGGATAGACCATTATCTATGAGATTAAGAACCTTTTAATCAAGTGCCCACAATGTGATATGGAGCAAGTCATTGTGGCCTGGTCCTGACTTGGGAAAATGAGATTCAATAAAGTAAGTACATTCACATAATGATTAGCCTCTAGTACCTAGGATAGGTCTTCTGGTTGTGCCTCTATGGGTATCTGGGCTTTCTTGAGTAACTTGATCAAGGCATGTCAGTGCAAGTAAGAAGTAGATAACAATCCCTAAATGGAGATATTAGCCTGGGTTTTCTGCAGTTTCCTCAATACCTCGTCGTCTGGGGGGTCTTGGGAGAATAGTGGTCTAATGTGGCTAATTGGGGAATGGTTTGGTAAACACCTTGATCTCGTCAAATGTGACAACATTGTATTGGGCCTAAACACAAAACTCATATCCTCATCATACTCTTCTTCAGTAGTAAACGCCTCACCTTCCATCAACTCTTCCCACGAAATAACTTCACAAAAATTTGGTAAAAAATCAAAAGCAGAAACAGGCTGAACACACTGACTTGCTAGAGTAATGAGTGTTGCCGGATATGTCACTCATAGAACATCATCGATAATGTTACCCTTGTGAGTTAGTAAGGGTTTTTTCTTGACATTGGGTCTGGCGGGAGAGGAAACTTTGCCTTTATCAATAAGGACCTGGATAGCATGTCAAAGACTTATAAATCTCTCTGTGGAGTGTCCCTTGCCTTGGTGATAGGCCAGAAAGCTTGAACATTATACCCTTAAGGTATCACTCATAGTGTTGGGGTAAGCTGTAACTTGGATATCATTCCTCTCCTCAATAATTGCTCGAATACCTTGGGCAATAGGGCATTTAATAAGATGAACTTTCTTTTCTGCTCAGATATCGCTTCCCATGATATTACTTCTTATGCTTGGACATTGTTATCGTGGTTGGCACTGATGGCTTCGGTTGGACATAAATTTTTAGGGCCTGCTGGTTAGACCTCTGACTTCATCTTACTAGAAATGGCCCTTTTTGTTGATGACATCCTTGATTTGTACTAGGGATCCCATTAGTGACTTAAACGATGTATGGTAGTGGCCAAAGATTCATTATGGTGCACTAGAAGTAGATCGTTTCTCACTATGTTCACTTGTTCTTTCTTTGTAGGGCAACTCAACATTTGAGCAGCTTTGTTTCTTCATCTCATGATAAACGCATATATCAATTCCCTTGACTCTTACTTGGTGGTTTCTAGGTTTCTACCGGTGATGTTTAAATCAGCATTATACTGGTATTGATTCATAAACTCCCTTACACCATCCTCCCAGGTTCAGACTCGGGCTTCCTCTAGAGTAAGAAGCCATTGAAAGGTGGCTCCAGTGAAGGTACGGTGGAAAAGTTGGATCAACTGATTCTGGTTGACTCTATAGAGAGCCAATACACACACGTACATCTTGATGTTGGATTTGGGGTCTGTAATTTCGTCAAACTTGTCCATCTCTCTTGAACTTAGGTAAGAATCGGTCTTTTGGGTTCATGGTGAGTGCGCTGAGATCTAGTGGGTCATCCGCCCTTCTCATTTGGAGAATCTGGGATTCGAGCGCTGTCAACTTATCCTTCCAATCTGGAAAGACGGGTTTCCTTCCTCATCTTCGGATTCATACTACCAATAGAATTCAGCCTTCTTTTTGTCATCTTTCATCTCAAGCTTAAGCTTGTTCTCCTGTTCCTTCTTACCCCTTCTCTTAAGGTTTTCCATCTCTTTAGATTTTGTGTCTATTAATCTGCTCAGGCTACAAAATCAACCCGAAAATCCTTTTGCAACTCACTACCAATGTGGATCAAATTTGCCATCTATGGGTATTCTTTAACCATTGGGGTTCGATTGAGTTTCCCGGATGAGTCCCGATACCAAATTCGTTTAGCCTTAACTGTATAGAGAACTTTGTTTTTTGAAAATTCGATAACAAAGACCGATAGATTGAACTAGCGGGTTTATACATCGCGAGAGATGAGAGGTATTGACCAAAGGCAGGACTTTTGACTAATCAATTAACGAGTTTATTTTTGGATTTTTTTGGAAAGGAATGAGGTTGACTAACCGTTCGATTTTGATAAAAATTATGGGTCTTGAAGATTTTTGACTAACCGTCTGGTCATCCATGGGGTGAATCGGCCAATCGATCAGCACTGTAGGGTTTGATTTGGAAAAACTTTTGGGCAATTAAGGGCTCTGACTGTTTGTCTAGTCACTCGGAAGGTGAACCGGCCTGTTGGTTAGTAGGTCTATAGTTTGGTTTGAAAAAATTCTAGAAAATGAAGGGTTCGGACTGACCGTCCGGTCACACGAGAGGTGAACCTTCTGGTTGGTCAGTGGGTCTGGTTTGCAAAACTTTTGGGAAAGGAAGGGTTCCAACTAACCATCTGTTCAATTAGGAGGTGAACTGGCCGATTGGTCAGTGGGTTAAGGGTTTGGTTTGAAAAAATTTTGTGCAAGGAAGGATTTTGACAAACCGTCCGGTCACTCGGGAGGTGAACCGTCCGGTTGGTCAATGGATTTAGGGTTTAATGTATAAGCCAGCCAGTTTCAAATTTTCAAGTACTATACTTATTGACTAACCGTCAGGTCAGGAACTTCGAAAACCGGCCGGATGGTTAAAGTCTTCCCTCCTTTGCGAAATTATTAGTTAGCTTACCCAATGTTTGCTAGTTCCCCTGCCAATATGCCGTAGGCCAAATCAAATATTCTCCCAAAAGCGAGTAGAACATTGAATGGTCTTAGAGTATGGTTTCTCTCTCAACACTAATGGGCAATCACCAGTATATGTACAAATCGTTTAATATACCAAGAAACTAAGAGGTCCATTTATTATGAGGCCTTGGAACTGAGGGTACAGTCGAATTTGCCTCATAACTCGGAAGTTCAAGGGTTTTAACTATTGCCCTCGAGTGGGTGGGTTAGGGATAAATGTGCGCTTGTGTGAGGCATGAAATAAAAGCACAAACACTACACTTATATCACATTGCACTTGTTATACACCACAAAGAAACATACAAAAGGCCAAAAAAGCAATAGAAAGCTTTTCGAGTCTAGTACTCTTAGTTTTTAGTCCCCAGCAAAATCGGCACTGTAGCGAACCCGTCTTGAAAATATCCCCGAGGAAGATTTTAGGGAGTTGCAATCTTATTTATTTAATTAAAACACAAGAAAATAAGAAAAATTGAAGATGACTTTAAGCATGTCCAAAGGACAACTAATCTGTTGAAAACTGGAGAATGGATTCACGGACTTAATTCTACGACGGGAAGGTGCTAGGCACCAACCATACCCTTTCAGTCTATACTTCATTTCTAATGATTTTTGGCCTTGTAAACCACATAACATGTAAATATGCAATACAATAAACCCTAACTTTATTTCTATATTATTGGCTTAAATTCGACTACGTATTCAGTCAGACAGACCGGAATCAAAACCATCGTAGTTCGACTTTGCCTTAAGGGATGCAAACTATACTTTGGTCCTAAAGTCAAACTAAGAAATGGTAAAGAAATAATTTTTAAGATTTTAATACTAAAAATGATATATGATATATGATTTCGGGAAATAGAGAATAATTTTAGACTACTAAACTAGATTAGAAAACAGTAAAATACACCTTACAAGCTTGCTTGTCTAGAGGACTTGGGAACGCTATACGAATGATCTGCGATGCAACGGAGTTGAGACTCTTTTAGAGTGAATTATGAAAGTCTAATTCCTCTTAAGAGATATGGTATATACTACTTGTAGGAGAAATGGTATAAAAGCTCTTCAGGAAAAAAGCTAGATCCTTGAAAATGTAGGCCAAGGGCACCCGTTTATTGAGGTTGGGAACGCCAGAAATGATAAAGATTGCCTTATGTAATCTGATGATAAGATAAAATATTTGATAAAAATCGTAGATCGACAAAAGTCAACTAATCAGCCAATTTGCAGGTTCGTCGTATAATCTTATATATTTTATCCAAAATTTTGAGACATTATTTGGCTTTGTTTGGTACTTATTTCTGATTTTGCAGATGTGATGTATCAAAGTCGACATTATCTTCAAATCTCCTATAAATTAATGATTTAATTTCCTGCATCAAACATAAATCCCAAATAAATCTTAAATCCTCTAACAAATCATAATCTAGACATGGACTGAACTGACATAGTTAGACTGAACTAAGCCCAATTATCATTGGACTGGACAACTGAACTGGGATGTTAGACTGGACTAGACAACTGAGCTGGACTGGATCACATTAAATTAATTAAGTTATATTATCAGGCTTAAACCCTTAATAACAAACTCAAATTAATAATGAAGTCCGATAATTACTAAATTAAACATGACTACAAAAATGAGGTGTCTACAATTATATTTCAACCGCTTTCCATTAATGGCTAATTAAATGGTAATAAACACCACCTCCACAAAATAATGACTAGTTATTAGTTAATTATAATTTTAGGTTTCTAACTTTTCTCGAGTCCCAAATTCTATCATTATTATTGCGAAAAGTACCTTCATCCTCCATACTTAAATTGTAACACTACAAGAAAAAAGGCTTTTAGCGACGAGGAAATCCGTCGCTAAAAGCCTAAAATCCGTCGCTAAATGTTTTAGTGACGTATTTACTATCGCTAAAAGTCCCTCGTATAAAAGCCCATCACTAATAGTTTGGCGACGGAATTTTTAAATCCGTCGTGTTATATTTAAGTTTTTGCGACGGATTTATTTATTAATTAGCGACGGAATATCCGTCTCTAATTATATTTTAAGTATTTTAATTTAATTTTTTTTGTTAAATTAGTGACGGAATAAATATTTTAGCGACGAAGTATTCCGTTGCGAAATGTCTTATTTAGCGACGGAATAATCCGTCGCTAAACACAATAGTAATAAAAACTTTTAGCGACGGATATAATCCATCGCCAAAAGTCAAAAAAAATTTAAATATTTTTTTTAATTTTTCTAATGCCCAAACCTGTAATAAAAAAAATCAATCCTCAACAACAACACGTAATAATCAATCCTCAACAACAACACGCAATAATCAATACACAAAGAAATATGTAAACTTAATCATAAAAAAGACTCATTATGTACAAGCTGGGAACCGGATACAGCTGGTTAGGGGAGGGGAGAAGAGTACAAGCCGGGCGCGGGGGCCGGGGGAGGAAGTTGGGACCGGGCACGAGAAGAGGCTCATCAGGGGTTGCCGAGTCCCGGATCTGGATCCTGCTGATTCGGGGCCGGCTCGGCATGTCCAGCTGCGGTACCCTGCTGATCCTGCTCCCTGATCATCCTCAACACCACCATAGCAATGCGCGCGATCTCCTCCTCGTCCAACGGATGCCGAGGAGCCGGTGTCTGTGGAGGGACAGTGGGGGATGAGGACGCTCCTATCACGGCATGAGCAGTTCGACTAGGCAGGCCGCATATGCGGCCTTTCGGCCGATTGACGACCTCTGGCGTATCCAGCCATCGCTTCAACGCCCCAGTACTCGCACCCGTACTAGTGGACGCTGATGGCTGTCCAGACTGCTCCTCGGACCCCCAAAGCTGTTCATACGAGGCCTGCAAAAAATAGTGATATAAAGATATGTTAGGGCATTAATTAACGCAACAAACATTGAGGATAGAAAAAAAATTAACAACTTAAACAAATTGACTCACATCGATCCGTCGGGCAATATCTGAAATATAGTCGCCCGCTCGGTGCGCCTCGTCCTTGTCCTTCTTCCGCACGTGCGTCTGATTATACGTCAGATCTACGACCTCATCGTCCTCCAGATCCGGGTGCTCGACCACATTCTTGTGTCGGACGATGTCGTGTGGCACCGACCCCCCCGTGTGCGTCGGATCTTTGTTCTGTCTGTTCTCAGCCCCGCACTTACTCTTGGCATCCCAACCTGGATCCGCAGCCCACCGATCTATCATCGCCCTCCATACAGTCGGAGATATCCAATGTGGGGGATATCTCGTCATCTCCGTCATTGGGGCACCCTCGGGCAGCATCTTCTTCGCCCGGTCCCTTGCGTCGTGGAGCCATCGGCGGTAATTTTTGCCGATGTAAGCAAAGAAGGCCTTCTGCCCCAGTGCCTGCTGCTCAGGTGAGTCAAACGTGAACCCCTCCTGTAAGGCATTCAATAACACAAATTAACTACAGAAAACAAACTCTAATTAAACAAATACTATCGCTGAAAAAAATACTTCACCGTACCAGCCACTCCTCCCATAGGGACTCCCTCGCAGCGACATCCCAGTCCTTCCAGTACAGGCATGGCTCGAAGAATCGGCCTTTCACAAGAACGCCGATCTTCATCCTCGCCTGATTCTCCAGGATCCTGCCAAAGAAGTAAATAAATAAATTAATCGTGTTTATTAGTCCTAATTAGGGCTAATTAGGCATTAATTGGGTTATGTTAGGGCTAATCAGTGTTAATGAGGACTACCTTGGACTAATTATAGCTAATTAGGGTTAATTAAAGCTAATTAGGGTTTAATTGTGCGGAGTAGTGTTGATTAGGGCTAATTAGGCTTAATTGGGTTATTAGGCTTAATTACGACTACTTAGCCGCGTAATCAGAGTTTAGTTACGTGTTAGGGTTTAGGATTTAATTAATCTAATCATGGGTCTACAAGATATGAGTAGTTAGGGCTAATTAGGGTTTAATTTGGACTGATTGGTGTTAATTAGGATCAATTTGGAGTAATTACAGCTAATTTAATTTTCATTAGGTTCTTAGGATAAATTAAAACTAATTAGGCTTGTTAGAGCTAATTAGGGTTAATTGGGTTCATTAGGGTTAATCGGGACTAATTAGGGCTAATTATAGCCAATGCTGGAGCCACAATGAGATTATAAGGGATACTAAAAATGTTGCGTTAATCTAATTAACCTAAATTCAACAACCAACCATTCAACTAATTCACAGATATCTCAATCCAATTGGGCCACATCCTCCGTTAACAATCTCAATTCTCAAATTCTCAATGCACAGTCAACAATCTCAATTCCCAATACCTCATATAGGGTGTCGGTATGGTGTCCGACATCTTCGGACACATCTGAAGACATTGATTTATTTTTTAAATGCCGGACACCGTGTCCATCAACCCCTGAAGAGGTGCCGGACACCTCTTGAAGAGGTGTCCACAAGTATAAAGCCAAATTGTGACATTTCGGTGTCAGTGTCGATCAGACGCGGTGTCTGTGACCTATCGACACCTCGACACCTCATCGACACATCCAGAAACGTGACGAACACCTCCAGAAACGTGTCGGACACCTCCGGACACGTGTCCGACACCTACCAATACGTACCGACACCTCCAGACACATCCGAAGTCATTGATTTATTTTTTAAATGCCGGACAACTTGTCCGTCACCCCTTCAAGAGGTGTCCACACATATAAAGCAAAAATGTAACATTTTTCGGTGTCGGTGTCGATCGGACGGGGTGTCCGTGACCTACCGACACCTCGACACCTCATCGACACATCCGGACACGTGTCGAACATCTCCGGACACGTGTCCGACACCTCGTATAGGGTGTTCGAAGACATTGATTTATTTTTTAATTGCCGGACAGCCGGACACGGTGCCGAACACCCATTGAAGAGGTGTCTACAAGTATAAAGCTAAAATATGTTGTTTTGGTGTCAGCGTCGATTGGACGTGGTGTCCGTGTCTGTGCTACCTAATCGGGATTCCAATCCAATTGGGTCCCAGCCTCCATCAACAATTTCAATTCTCAATTCTCAAATGCACAATGCAATAAAAATTAATAAAAATCACACATTCAATCTAATTGGGTCCCATCCTCTGTCAACAATCTCAATTCTCAATTCTCAATTCTCAAATGCTCAATGCAATAAAAATCACACATTCAATCCAATTGGGTCCCATCCTCCATCAACAATTTTAATATCTCAAATGCTCAATGCACAATTAACAATCTAAAATCATCAATTAACAACCTAAAATTATTAATTAATAATCTCATTTACTTCAAATGCACAGCTAATAACCTAAAATCATCAATTAACAACCTAAAATCATCTATCGATTGGATTAGGGCATTTAATTTAGGGTTCAATTAGGGGTTCAAATAGTTTAATTTAGAGTTCGGTTCAATTAGGGGTTCAAGTAGTTTAATTAGGGTTCGATTACATCAATTTAGGGTTCAATTATAGTTCAATTTAGTGGTCAGTTGAATTGGGGCATTCAATTAGGGGGTTCAATAAGTTCAATTTAGGGTTCGGTTGGATTAAGGCATTCAATTTAAGGTTCAATTAGGGGTTCGATTAGTTTAATTTAGGGTTCAATTCGATTAAGACATTCAATTTAGGGTTTAATTAGGATTCAATTACTTCAATTTAGGGTTCAATTAGGAGTTCTATTAGTTCAATTTAGTGGTCGGTTGAATTGGGGCATTCAATTAGGGAGTTTAATAAGTTTAATTTAGAGTTTGGTTGGATTAGGGAATTCAATTTAGGGTTCAATTAGTTTAATTTAGGGTTCAATTCGATTAAGACATTCAATTTAGGGTTCAATTACTTCAATTTAGGGTTCGATTGGATTCTATTAGTTCAATTTAGGGTTCGGTTGAATTGGGGCATTCAATTTCGCATATCAATTAGGGGATTGCATACAGTGCATTGCTTCATATTCTTATTAGATACTGCAGAGAGATTATCTAATCGTTGTGTAGTGGGTGGGACTTAGTTGAATCCAAACCTTATTTATCACTAAAGATGCATTAGTGACGAAGGTCACCCTATACTACCGGTGTGGACGTGGATTTAGTTTCTTTTGTATGAGATTGATATTGACAAAACTATTCTCTTCTTAATCACCTTGCAGGCATTTGAGCCCCCACTTGATATGAGCCAGGACATTGAGATTTGTGAGAATCTGGATGATGTCCCAGTAAATCTTACTTATCCTGGAGGAAGGGATCCTATTTGCTCCTCTGCTTCAATAAGTGGAAGAGGGTGTTATACAGAATCTGGTGAAGTTAGGTGTCGGGAAGTGGGCAATGTGATACGCAGGTCACCCAAGGCGGTGAAATGCAATGAGGTCTCCGTAGCATCTTTGTTTTGTTAGTACTGCAGTCTATGGTTAGTTTTTCTTATTTTTATCTACTTCATCACGTGTTTAACTTCAATAGACGACGGCAGGATAAGAAACTTGAGCATTCTCCTGAGTCAAATACTGGGGACTGTGCTTTAGGCTCAGAATGTGGCAAAAAGACTGATAAAGCTGATGATAATCATGTTGAAGGTCAGGAGGCACTCTATTCAGTTTCTGGTTGCAATGGAAATGTAAGTCGCTCATATCATTCTACTTTGTTCATTTTACCATGTCATTTCGTCATAGAAGATTTTGCAGTTCAGTTACACTGTAGTTGAAAATGAGATGCAAATGGTTATCAGTACAGAAATTGCCAAAATTGAATTTTGCAGTGGGTTTAACATTCCGTTGCGAGCAGGGTACGAACTTGTTCTGCTCATTTTGTGCCCTATGTTGTTGTCCTCTCATGAACAGCTTAGTTTGAATCAGCCATGGAGAAGGCGGTGTAAGAAACCATCCTGTCATGAAAACCTGCCAATTGTTGTATTGCTAGTACATTGCTCTGTTCAAGTGCTAGTATTAGGGATCAATGGTGGACATCGAGATCCATGGAATTTGTTTAGCAGTAATCATATTGTCCTCTCATGAACAGCTTAGTCTGAATCAGCCACAGAGAAGGCGGCCTAAGAAACCATCTTGTCATTAAAACCTGCACAATTGTTGTTTTGCTAGTACATCGCTCTGTTCAAGGGCTAGTATTAGGGATCAATAGTGGACATTGAGATCTACATGGAATCTGTTTAGCAGTAATCATATTGTCACTTTTACATGTTCTTCCTTTCTGGAGGGAAAAGAAATATTAGAACAGAACAAACTTGACATTTCTAATTTTCTGTAAAAAGTTCCAAAAATGTTGTTAATATTATCAAGAGAGTCAAACAACCTGTGGATTGTATCAGCCTTGGCCTCTCTCTCTCTCTCTCTCTCTCTCACACACACACACACACACACACACATATCCACCCAAATATTGACTACAACAGTGGCAACAGGACCGAAATCTCTTTTTCTTTTCCCTGTTTTTGTAAGAGACTATAAACTCCAAATTATTTTCTGTATAATGGGCAAGCACACTTTTGGATCAAGTAAATGAAGAACAAAAAGTAAGTCTGCATTGGCAGCTACGAGTATGAGAGCAGCATTTCATACAGGTGTCAATATCAAGACTAGAACAAGAGAAATGTGAGGCAAACATAGTTTTTACTATCTTCTCCTACTATACATGTTCATTCGTACAAGCTAGAACTCACTTAAAAAACTATAAAAGTATGATAGCTTGAGACATACAATAATTGAGATCCTAGAGTTGCAAAAACATATCCTAGTGATTCTAGCAGATCACAGACTGATCTAGCCACTCTCTTCAAACTACCACGCAAACTGATGTGGCGATAACATCAGTTTGCCAACTAAATATTCATGGCGAGCTCTGGTCATAGCTTTGGTAAAAATGTGTGCAATTTGATGATTAGTAGTTAGACAGGGAAGAGACATATTGCTCGCAAGAAATTGATCACGGATAAGATGACAGTCACTTCATTGTGCTTATCCTTTCATGGAACACGGGATTAGAAGCTACATGAATGGCACTTATGTCATCGGCATCAAGATGCATCGGATTCTGGAATGGTACATGAAGTCTTTAAAGCTACCCTTCAACCAATAAATTTCACTGCAAGCTGATCACACTGCACGATGTTCTGCCTCTAAAGAAGATTTGGATATATTTTCTTGCTTTTTGCGTTTCCTTGAAATGAGTGAATCACCAAGGAAGTCGCACCAACTTCTAGTGGGATGATGCATATTGGGATTTCCAGCCCAATTGGCATTGGCAAGCACACAACTGAATAGGTGAGAGGTGGAAGAAAAGGACAAACCTCTGGAAATGGTTTCTCTCGGATAACGAACAATTCTGTGTACCGAGCGAGATGAAGATGCCTAGGAGACAAAACAAATTGGCTAAAAGTTTGGAATGCATGAGAAATGGGATGAGTCATAGTGATATAACAAGACTCCCCTCTAGTCGTTGATAGAGGGTAGCGTTTGGCAGGGTTAATCCATCATCCTTAGAGTATTTCACATTAAGCTCCAGTGATGTATCAATGGAATTATCATCTGTTTTCCGAGCCAACTTGATCAACCCCATTGTATACTTCCGTTGATTCACAAATTATCCACGAGACGAACGGTAAATCGTTGATAAGGATCGGACCTGAAAGCTTCGGGCTTCAAAGTGTCGTCATTAACTTATGTATAGTTTTATAAGAGTTTTATTGCTTTTTGTTATCTATCATTGTTTGGGAATTTTGGTACTTTATTATTTTATTAATTAGGCTTTTGGTGGCTCCCTAAAAACAAAGTGTAAAGGGATTGGCAGTTTTTGGATATTAAGAGTTTTATTGGCAGAGTTATTGCCTTAAATTGTCTTAGGACTAGCGTAACCTCCCTGTGGAAGGGTGACCAAATTGAGTGTTTATTACAAAGTTCTTGTGCTGCGTCAAACTGGTAATCAAAGCATTACTTTGTCTTTGATTTTGGAATACAAAAAAGAGGAGACAGAGAGTTTGTTGTTCATCCATCGGCTTGTCAATAGCCACAATTGTCCACCGCATTCAGATCATTGCCCGCTTCGCCACTGGATCTCATTGATTAGGATCATCATAGCTGTCCATCAACATATACAAGGATCCCAAATCACAACCGCCGCTAATTGTGGGTTACATTGAAGTGAAACCCTCACTGTTGTCATTGCAAGCTGCCACCGTCTTCATCGCAAGGCACCACTGTCTAATCACGACCTTGCTGCTGTCTTCGTCTTGAGTTGTCGCTACCGTCTTTGCGAGCCACCTTGGTCATCTTTGCAAGCTGCCACCGTCGACCCCATGAGCCGCTATCGTCATTGACTTGCCGACTCATTGCCACCACTGCCTTGAGCCACCACTGCTGCTGTGCAACCTAATTTAAAGGATGAAGTACTGGTTCTTTGTTGGACTTGGACCCTTGTGTCGAGTGGGCTCAGTGGACCAGATTAGTCCAACACTTGATTCCTTTACTGGAGCTAACCTTTTTCGTCTAAGCCCATCGTGTATATAAAATCCAGCCAGTTCCTTTCCGATGTAAAGGAGTCCATACAGACATAATCTGGCTTCGCTTTCGACCTGAACCGCACCGTCAAAAACACTTTTTTTCCTCTAGAAAAAATAAAAAGTTCCTAGACGTTTATCTGTTGTTAGGGGCTACTACTCATAAATTCGAACACTTAGCTGGGTTGATCATTTTCGAACCGTCTGGAAAGCACTAACATTTTTACTCAGAAAACTGGGTGAATCCCTACATATTTTCTGAAAGGACTGCAGAGTTATTATAAGCAGTCAATTGTAGTTTAATTGGGCGTCTTGTGTTTCTTCTACTCATCAGCTTTGTATCATGATTCTGCGTAGTGGTGGGGCCTATCCTCCTGAGATGTTTAGTAATTAAAACCTGTAACACATAGTCAACCAATTAGCGGAGTTGCCCGCGAGCAATGAGACGTTGGTGAGTAAGGTAGAAGTTATAGAAAGTAGAGTTGGGAATCTTGAAGCTAAACCCAACTGTGACGAGGCAGACCCAAACTTAAGGGTCGAGAATCCGAAGGAGCTAGACGATAGTGAACGTGGAGGGCCATATGTAGAACAACCAGGCGATGAGGAGGAAATTCCCTATGACAGGCTTATTTGTTGGTTTTGGGAGAGGGTTAGACCTCCACAACGAACGGTGGGAATCACGGTCAGGGCAGGTTCGATGGGAACTTTGGCTTCCAAAGGGGAGCCCGTGGTTATGCACGACCGCTTGATGATAGGCAAGTGTGTTTCTATGGGCATATGTTAGGTAAACTGGTTATAGTGGGGAGGAGAATGTTACTACGATGGTGAAGGTTGACGCACCTAGTTACGATGGTCAACTTGACGCACAAGTCTTCATGGACTGGTTTGCTGGCAAGGATCGCTTCTTCAGAGTGGTATGAGATGAATGAGAGTTGAAAGATTAGGTTTGCTAAGATGAAGTTAGTTGGTCCAGCCAAAATTTACTGGACTATTGAAGAGAGGCAACTAGAGCAATGGGGTCATGAACCCATACAATATTGGGTTGAGATGGAAACAAGATGAAGCAGAAGTATCTCCCTGTTGTGTATAAGGATTGGCTGTTGCAGTAGATGACCAGCAGAATAACTTATGAGTTGCCAAATACGCTAGTCGGTTTGATGAATTGATATTTCGAAGTCAGATTAAGGAGGACCCCAGATTCACACTCTCGTTTTTTGAGGGTTTGAGATTAGAAATTAGGAGAGAGACGGTACTGGTCAAGGTTGATAGTTAAGAGGAAGCTATTCAGCTTGCCCTTAACGTGGAAGAGTATTTGAAGGCACCTTCCCGTAGGCGAGCTAGTCAATACTTTGCTGACTCAAATGCTTGAAACTTCAGCTGGGTGACCGATAGTGTATTCGGACTTCCCCCGGCACTTGTTGAGGTAATAATGCTGCTAGTGGAGCTACGAAAGACCCCAAGGGAAAAGAAAATGCGAACATGTCGAACAAATTAGGAGAGGGAGGGAGGGAGGTATTTCACATGTAATGGTCGGGGTCATTGATCCATCCATGTCCTTCTAACAACCTTAGGATTGGTGGAGATGGAGGAGGACATTTAGGAAATGGATTTGTAAATAACACGCAGTTAGAGGAAGATGTCTGTAGACACCCCATTTTTTCATTGTTGCATCCATCTTGGTGTCATTTTGCATGTATAATCACTTAATCATAATTTATATATTGTGGTGTGCTTCTATAGCATGTAATAGTATGTTTTCATGGGTGTTGGTTAGTCATTTAAGCTTGGCTTTAATATTATGCTTGGTAGGAGTCTAATTTGGGTCCACGTGCACAACAGTCTACTTTGGTGAATAGCAATTTTCTCATCTTGAAAAATCAATCTATGAATTTCATTTCTTCAGAACGGTGTGTAAGTTAGCTTTCCATCAGTACATCATGAGCCTAATTTCTTTAAGTATTGATTGAGGTAATTAAGGATTACCCTAACTTGTTCCAAACTTGACACACGGATAGTGTTTTCTGATTGTCTCTAGCTATACTTAATATTTTTGAGTGATTTAAATTCCATGTGACAGTAGACTTCCATAGCTTTCGATTGATATAAGGTAGACCTGAATTGGAATTCAGATGAGAGAACCAAGCTCCCAAAGTTGGCCTGCCTGTTCAGTCCTGTCCAAAGCCTACTGCATCAAGTGTACCAGCTGGTACAGATACCCAAAAACAAGCTACTGACCTTCCGATTGCAAGACCTTTCATCAGGCATGTAGGGAGGTCGTAGGACTCTCAGGATTACTTATTTTCAGTGTTTTAGGTCCCTTTTGCACCCAAAGTCGGTTTTCTTAGCTCTAAGTACTTCAAGATTATAAGTTAAGGTCTTAGGTCTCATTTTAGAGGAGGCAACTCATCATAAATGACCTTGATACTCTGTCACCCTTGTTCTCCATCATAAACTCCAATCACCCAAACCACCTCCAATCAATCCTCGTCCATGGTAGGTGATCAAGGGTGGAAGCAATCAACTTTTTTTAACCAATTAAAGATCAATCTTGCATCGGTTAATCCAAAGTTGAGCAATCAAGAATCGTAGACCGGGTAACCTAAATTTTGTTGTCAAATCTAATATCTAACCATGTTGATGGAATGATTTATAGTTTATATTTAACTATTGCTCATCAACTGTGTTATGCGATTGAATTGATATTCCCAGTATTTCCATCTATATGGTCTAGGGTTTTACCCTATGATTGTCATTGGACATGTTATACACGTGATTTGATTGAAATAATTATCTTCTCATGATGATTGATTGACTATACTTGTTCAACCCTCGTCCCCTATTTTGGGGACGTGTCCCTGGGTTGGTGTTATGGAACCCCTTTTAAGTCCAAGAACTTGTGTGAATTTTTTTTTCAATATCTTAAACGCTATATGTTTTATAAATTTATTTGATGAATCATCTAATTATCTAAAAAAGAAGAAAAAAAAGACTTGAAGGAGTTTGAGATCACAACCCCATACAAACCCCAAACACCACGAAGTACCCAGTCAAATTGCGTTGGATATAATTTCCCTTGTCCGTCAAATACATAGGCAATCCGGGCTCTGTTCTCAGATTCAATCCACTTTTATATGCTTTTATTTATGTGTTTTCTCTTATTCGTCATGGTGTGATAAGTCTGTATGTTATAAGTGGGTCTTGCTGTTTTCTATCATGAGCATGATAATAAGCTAACTAGGCGATATTAGAACGTGGGTGCCTAATACCTTCCCATCATAGAAATTAATCTCCAAGTCCAAATCTAGGTTATCGCATGCCAGATTAGCCATATGAGTTCGTAACATGGCGTTTTTCGAGTTTTCCTCTTTTTATGAAAATTAGATGACGTCTCTTTTGTCGGTGAAAGCAACGGTTTTCACCCCATGGGCGTAGGTCATCACAATGTCCATGTCGGTGAAGATGGGGTGAGTCATGTAATGGATTCACTCAAGAGAGCGGATGTGCACAACCCTTAATGTTATAGGTGTGTGCTTAACACGCCCATGGCTGAAGAGGTTGGTGGCACACTACCATTTTCCATACTTATAAGAGGTTTTTGGAAAGAATATTAATGATATTATTGATGGAGGTAGTTGCATGAATGTGGGGATTATGTCCGAAGTGGACATGCTAAGGTTGAAGCCTGAGCCACATCCCTAGTCTATACGGTTGCATGGGTCGACAAGACATCTATGCCAGTCACTTAAAAGTTTCTTTTTCCTACTCATTTTGCTGATTATCGTGATTGCATACAGTGTGATGTCCTCCCTCCTATGGATCTTGCTTATATATACTTTTGGGGCGGCCTTGGATCTCTAATGTTGATGTGACTCATTTTGGTAGGTCAAACATACGTTTTTAAATGGGGGTAAATTACACACGGCACCCTTGAGGTTTGCCCTAAACTACACACGGCTCCGCCTAAGTATTTTTATTACTCTCCGCTCCCTGTGGTTTGTCACTGTCTTACATAAAGCCCACTTCCGTTAGGGAACCGACAAGAAAAGTTAGGGCACCTTTCAATTATTATGATATTCCCAAAATGCCCTCTTCCTCTTCTTCCTTACAACCCAATGCTTAGCCACTGCCGCCGACGGCCCGCCACTGCCACCACACCTAAGAATTCCACACATATTGCCCATCTCAGACAACCACACACGCAAAACCTTAAAATCACCAATTCCTCCGCTCCCCTTCCACTTCCTAACCCGCTCCTTCAAATCAACACCACCACCAAGCCAGAAAAGAAGAACCCAGAAGAAGAAACTGGCGCAGAGTGGAGACCGCTGTCGTGGCAGCTGCCGGCGATAAGGTAATGACGGCGAAGCCACCATGATCCACACTCTGCTGGCCACTCTGCCCAAGACCCATTTGAGAAAACTGCTCCTCGATAACCCTGACCTTCTGTTCCTTGACGTGCACCCTAATTGGCGGCAGGTTAGCCAGCAACGGCGACGGCAAAGTAGACCCGAAAGACGACGTTGTATCCAGCATCGGCGAGTTCGAAATTGAGTGCATGTCCTGATGCTTAACCCCTCCCTTCACCTCCGCATCCTTCGCTGACAAATCCGCCTTCGAAGTCCCCACGGCGTCGTCAGTTAAACCCAGCAATGAGTTCACCGAAGCCAATTCCGAGAACCTGCTAGTGGCACCATTCATCGCATTCAAAAACCAGTCCTCCGACTTCACAGAGCCCTCTAAAATCGACCCGATTGATGAGCCCGATTCGGGTTTGGCCGGAAAGAGAAACACCCTCAGCCGAGATGGGGGTTTGTTGGAGGTGG
This sequence comes from Escallonia herrerae, assembly GCA_033070095.1. Classification (NCBI taxonomy): domain Eukaryota; kingdom Viridiplantae; phylum Streptophyta; class Magnoliopsida; order Escalloniales; family Escalloniaceae; genus Escallonia; species Escallonia herrerae. The sequence continues at coordinate 364,686 of JAVXUP010000288.1, forward strand.
ACGTGCAATTCAACCGGTCGTACTCATCGATCATGTTGTCCAAATTCTCGTCCGTTGTGATGGAGATTAGTTAGTCGAGGCCTTCTTGCAGCAGCTAGTACTTGATGGTGAGAGGGGTGTTGTTTAGGAGAGTCTTGGAGAGGTGGGTGGTGAGGTCAACGAGGGTGGTTAAGGTTGAAGATCAGCGGTGGTGGGTTTGTTTTGGGTGGTGGTGGCAGGGCAATGGTGGGGGTGGAGAACTGGTGGTGGCAGGGTAGTGGTGGTGGTGGTGGGAGGTGAAAACAATTGGTGGTGCGTGGCTTCACTGTGCTGCCGGCGCACGTGTGCGCGTGTGTGAGAGAGAGAGAAGTGGGGGGGGGATAAATTGACTTGTTTATCAGGGCTATGACCGTCCTTTCACTAATTTTGTTAACTCTGCTAACAGAAAAATAGAAACGTGTAGCTTAGTGTAATAAAAATACTTAGGCGGAGTCGTGTGTAGTTTAGGGCAAATCTCAGGGTGCCGTGTGTAATTTACCCTTTTAAATATGGGGAGAAAGAAAGGTAGTGTTGATGTCATCCAAACCAAAAGTGAATCTTTCGGGTGTCCAAAGGGAAATGCCATCCTGGCTGAGTCGGTGAGATCCCTCCATTTACATAGTAAGAATGCCTTTTGAGTGGACTTGTATAGAGGAGGGGTTGTTTATGCTTTATTGGTCACGGAGACGTAGGATACCACTACTAGGTGTTTCCTAGGGATGTTACTCAGGTTCTCTCCGAATTTAGCGAGGTTATGGCTAGTTAGTTACCTGATCACATACCACCCCTTAGGGATATACAACATGCTGTAGATATAGTGCCAGTGTCATTGTTACCCCCGTCCACCACATTATAGAATGATCCCTATGGAGCACTTAGAGCTGAAGCGTCGGGTAGATGAGCTGTTGCAGAAAGGGTTTGTGCAAGAGCGTCTTAGTCCTTGTGCCATCCCGACCTTGCTCACTCCTACAAGAGATGACAGTTGGAGGATGTGGGCAGATAGTCGAGCTATTAATGGAATCACTGTCAAGTATAGGTTCCCCATATGAAGATCTGGTGCTACGTTATATATGTTTGCATGGCTTCAGGTCATTAAAGATAGATCTATGGATTGGCACCCCCTACAAGACAAAGGATGGTCATTACAAATGGCTAGTCATGCATTTGGTTTATCCGAACCACCTAGTACCTTTATCCGTGTTATGAATTGGGTGCTTCGTCCCTTCATTGGTCTCTTCTTGTTGTTTACCTCGATGACAAATAAAACTTGAGAGAAACACTTGCTTCACTTATGTCAAGTGTTATGCTCTCCGTTGTGAGGAGCTTTACATTAACTTGAAGAAGTGTTCATTTGTGCAGTCCTCTGTTGTATTCCTTGGGTTTGTTGTGCTCCAGGGTGGTCTTACGGCTGACCCGGAGAAGGTTAGGGCCATTGGGGAGTGGCAGATTCTTTTAACGTACATGAAGCCAGGAGTTTTCACGGGTTAGCCACTGTTTACAGGATGTTTATGAAGGCTTTAGTACCATACTGGCTCCCAGTATCAATAGCTTGGAAAAAGTGGACTAAAGCGGCAGCTAATGCATTGCTAGTGATAAAAGATAAGCTCTCTCAAGGGCCAGTCTTAGGACTTCCTTATTTTAGCGGAGTCTTTGAGGTGGCTTGTGATGGCTCAGGTCTTAGGGTTAGTATTTAGCCAGGGGGGCCATCGTGTTGCATATTTCAGTGAGAAACTGAATGATATCGGTGAACTATATTCCATTTATGATTGCTAGTTCTATGCAGTTGTTTAGGCACTTGGGTGTTGGTGTCACTATTTGTTGCCCACCGAGGTCATTTTGTATCCGCATCCGAGGTATTAAGAACCCTGAACTTGCAAAAGAAGTTCCCAGGTCCCAGCATGCTAGGTGGGTTCAGTTTATCTAGGTGTTTGCACTTAAATTTCAAACCAAAGCATATTTAAGATATGTACTGGATGGTTTCGACTGGCCAAGTAGGTTTCGAACTTCATCAAAGTGCAAACGTACACCATTTGGATTTGAAGGTTAAATAAAGGGTCACAAGGTTCATTACGGATTGGTGGACCCAAGTTTGGTGGTTTGTATCGGCCTAAAGAGTTCAAACGCCACCCAAGTTCAAACTCGCACATATTGACTCGAGGGTCGACTTCGTAAACAGATAGGCTAAACGAGGTTTCAAGACCTTTTAAGTTGAAAACAATTCGAACTTTGCTGCAGAATTCGAAGCCTAAACCAGAGGACGGATACTTGTCATGTGGTCTATGGAGGATAAGCCAAATGAAGAGGACTTATCAGGAGAAAGAAACTGATAAGCCTGAAAGTACTCGTGGAGGAAGCCTTTATCAAAAGAAAAGGGAGATCCTATGTGAAGGGGGGAGATCGAGGTTCAGAGAAAGTCAACATGATAGAGAAAAAGAGAGAAGCCGAGAGAAACAGAAACTCCTACAAAACCTTCAAAGGGTTCCAATTCCAACAATGAGTAGGTGGTAAACTTTGTAACTTAGGGTTGATCCGTCGTATTCTATATTGTCTTGTTTTCTCAATAGTTCATTTTGGTTGCTTGTTTGTTTTATCTAGTATCAGGGGTTTTTGTCATTATTTTGTTTGACGATATGATTATTGATCTAATAGGTGTCAGATCGGATATCGGATCCCCACAACTAATCAAATAATATGGGAACTAAAACTCAGTGTCGATGGATGTTTGTTCGCTCTTGAGTTTTGATCGACCTCTTGTTCTTTAAGGTCTCAAAATTCGTGCCACTAAAAATCTGGCGTGCCTATTTATCTTTCCTCCCATCTCCAGATAAAGAAACCAATATCTTTTCAGTGTCGATTCTTACGAGAAACCTATTAACTACATTTTCGAGTCTTACGGTGTCTCTGAAGTTGTAATAACTCGACTTGAGTATGTTCTGATAATCAAGAGGCCCCCGTTTGTCCGACCTTGTGGAAAGACGCCCTTCTCAGGCTACCCAACCAAGAGGCATCGGATGCTTTCTGTCTTGTCATCTCAAGGGTGGCATCAGTCGTTCGAGAAACCTTCTGATGCATTGTGTTTTAAAGGAAACATTACCAGTCCCAAGGCCTCGAGAAAGCCGTACAGCTCCTGTCGTCCCTAGGGTGGCACCTATGACACCTCCTTTTGGGAAGGCCTCGGATATCACGCTCATTCCATGGCCCTCGAAGCGTCTCGTGCCTCATGGAAAACATTATGCAATGGCATAGTAAGTAGCTAATCTGCAGAAATGCCTCAGCAAAGTCCACGGTGATAATTCCTTGGATGCTCCTGGCCTGCAAGAGTATAAACAGCGTATGGCCCAACCACAACTATGTACAGCTCAACAAGAGACGCATGTTGTGCTCACTACAAAAGTAACCATTACTCTCAAAACAAGATAAACGGTCTCAAGGGCACACATCTTGTGCTTGCTAAAAAAGATAAATCACTACTCGTTAAATAAAATGGTTACGAAAATTTTGAGGAGTTTAAAAATCGTACATGCAGAGAGTTCTAAGCAAATCATATAAAACCAATACAGTTTAGTCACCTGAGGCAGCTCTCGCCTCATCAACAACTTGCTTCAAAGCTTCTTTAACAGAGGACTTCTTCTGGTACAAATCACTAGCGTCAACAGCAGCCTTTAGGCTATTTAGTACTTTCTGATCGAGATAGCTCGTCGGAAAGTCATAAGAAGAGTGTCTTTCATGCCTTGAACTCGTGCCTCCTTGAAGATAACTCTACCTTAAGCCAGTGAAGCTTCTGACTAAGCAAGGACATCTTAGCTTCAATTTCCCCGCGTTGTATCTCGATCTTGGATATATCCGTTTTTGATTGAGTGAGGGGCAGAAGCCTCACTATGAGATTGGCTAACCCTCTGAAAGCTTGCTTTTGCATGACCATTTTGCTTCTTTAGTTGTTCAAAAGGAGCCGCCGTCACCAGCAGCATACTTGAAATAAGCAATGGAAGCAGAAGACTTCATGAAATTTTTATGCCAGTATAAAAAGCATGGTCATGGATTTGCATGAAATCCAAAAGGGCAAAGACTATTTGATTATGCTATCATGTCCTTAATGTCGGCTGGAGGCCACGTTTTTAAGGCCATTAACCAAACCTTTTCAGGTAGCTTGAGCGGGCTCGTCGTATGCCTCTTGAGGCTTAGTAGCGCTTGCCTTTAGAGGCTTAGGATTGATTAATTTCCCGAATTGTCTCTTCCTATCTTGTCTTGGGCGAATGTCCTTGCCTTTGTCCAGCTCGAGTAAGGGTTGAACCACGGGCTCCTTAACAGATTCTGCAATAATTCGGTGAAAGTAGGCTATATTGAGTGCGGTATGCTAAATATACTTGTACCTTCAGTTAAAAGTCACCCGGTGAAAGACCTGAGTAGAACTAACTGGTGTCTGGATGTAAACTGGTGATCCCTACTGCTACAAAATTTGAGATGTCATGATAAGAACATAACAATCACTAGGCTGATAGGAAGTTAGAGACTTTAAGATGTAAGTAAATGAGTTTATATACCTTGAAAGGCACTCAAGGGTACGAAAGGGCGAGGGAGGTAAAAAATCAATGACCGAAAAGAAACTTGAGGGGATTGATCCCACAACTTGCTCATCGTGGGATTATGTTCTCTAGAGAGCGAAGACTTCTCTAATTCCGATTCGTTAACGGCAAATCATTTGAAGTCGGGTTATAGAACATCCGAAAGCATTTCATCAATTCTAACCTGAGAGGTAGCTAAAGAGGTAGCTAAAGACTTGGGATATGCGGCTTAAGACTCACCATTAGAATTTTCTAGCTGAATATTAGTTATGCTCTCAATTCAAAGATGGCCTAGCGCAGGGATGTCATGACCTTCACCACTAAAAATTTGGATAATTACCAATGAAGAAATTGTGTAGGTAATTTATTGATTTGCCGCATAGGGGAAACTTCATTGTCATTGGATTGGAGGGAGTTCTATCACAATGAGCACGATGATGCTTCAAGGGGAAGGATTTGACCAAGGAAGCGACATAAGCAGAAGGGTCGACCCTCACAATAGTTGCCTTGGGAAGTCTTTTTTCCTTTCGGAGTTCATTGAAAAGAAAAGATCGTCAAAACTAGGAGCAAAGTCCAAGTAAACATCATCCTTGAGTGAAGGAGGCATGTTACCATGATAAGTGTTAGCCTGCTCTGGTCCAGCATGAGAATCCGTGCGAGAGATATAAGCCTTATATTCTGGAATGCTCTTTCTACTCGGTTTAATTGGAGGAGGAGGAGATGAGCTCTGGCCATACTTGATCATCTATCTGAGCTTTCTTTGTTATGCAAAGGAGATCTAAGAGGCAAGTCTTGCTTGGGCTTCTTGGGTTTTTTCTTCCTTGGTTTATCCAGAGGACCACCATGTCTTGATAGAAGAAGATGGAGTAGCCTGGAGGACAGTGTAAGTTGAATCCACCCACCACTTTGCGGAAGGCTCCATTACCAAATGCATTGCATCCTGATGTGGTAAACGTACAATCATATCGGGTCGAGGGTGCATTAGCGTGTGCCAATAAAAAATGAACTTTGCAGGTGTAGGACCTGTTCTTGGATCTTCTGAAGGCAGCGGGCATGTCTGGACAAAACCGCCTTGCCGAGCAAAGCCGGTAAAGGCGTACGGTTCAACGGTCTGTAGAGCACTTGCTTTATAGATCAGGATCCCAGAACTCAATGAAATCAAGCAGCGTGGAGAAAGTTCGAGGATTCTCTGTCTTTACGAAACGGAGATGGTCTGATCAAACAATTAACTTTTGTCATCAAGTCCTCAAAACCTTGGGACGGATGTTCAGACTTGATTAAATTAGCAAAATAAATGATCTACATTGTTGAGTGAAAGGTGGTAGTGTGGTTCGCTATGTACTCCAAGTAAGGCATGAAGTCCCTTTTTGCTTCTACAAGCGGAAAAACTAAAAGTTGATGCTGGTACATCCTAGGGAAGTACATGGATCCATTCGAAAAGATATTAGAATGGCCACAAGGTGCTTTCTTTCCCAGGCAGAGATGATATCGAGGCAATCTTTCCTAGTGAATGATACAAAGAAGCAAGTATAGGAATTGCAAGGCTGTGCCTTGTCCCTTCTACGATTTTCCAACCGATCACAAAAGTAGTTAGGCGCATCTCCTTAGCAGGAAAGACAAAGCTACTAAACCAAGTAGCAAGAAAACCAGCCAAGTATCCTTCTGTCCAGTGAGTGGCTTTATGGCGGAAATCCAGATTCAATAGGCCCTTTGAGCAATTCCAAGCCATTTGGAGAGAGAGGTGAAGATGTGGGATACTTTCAGTAAAGCACGGAAGCCATGTCGTGAAACTTTTATAGCCAGAACATTCGTTAGCCAATTTACGAAACATTCACGAGACGTTGCGGTGGGAACTGGGTGCAGGGTTTCTTTCAATGGCATGTACTCGCCATAAAACTCTGTTAATACGGAGACTGCTGATCCTGTGAAGGTCCTGTACGGAGACACGGACTTCACCGCAGATCGCGTGAAGGATATTGGTATCTGTGACCAACCCTCTAGAAACCCTTTAAAAAGGTTGACGTTACGATCATAACCGAACTGGGATAAGTAGATTGCCGTATGGATCCAGCTTTCTTTTGGATCACCATGAAGGTGCGAAGGATGTCATTCACCCAGAATGCCTAACCCCACTTCTGGAAATACGGAGACATAGCACGAATACTGAAAGAAGGATGCATGAATAGGCCATCTGTTTTCATTCGTCTAATGAGGATCTTGTTATCCAAACGGCTCCTCGACACGTTCGACGAACGTAATAGAGGAACATCCTTCAACTCATAGCCTTTCAATATACCGCCTTCCAATATATCAGAATACTTTCGACCTGCATGAAAGGTCAAGCTTGGAGTGTTGGGAGCCGTAGGAATGTAGGGGGCAACATCTTTGAGTGAGAATACATCATGTATAGAGGGTTGCCTTTTGGCTTTGGTCTAGATTTGTGTGGAACACCGGCTTCCACTCAACGGAGATTCTCGAACGACTTCTCGAACTCTATATATGAATGTTGAAAGTCGAAATAAGGTACCGACCCTGGAAGAAAGCCTCTCCTGGAAAAGTTGAAGGCCGGAAATCCATTCACAAAGCCCTCATTTCCATAAGCCATGATGAATCGGCCGCAGAAATACTGCCCGACTCGAGCCTCCCACTAAAGGAGGATGCACGGGGCATGGATCTGAAATATCTTGTCTTGACAAGAACCCCTTCAAAGGAGGATGCCAATGCAACGTTCATTTCCAAAATCATTTGATGATATCCATCGAAGGACAAAAGTAAATGGAGCTTTGGAGCTAGGAACATTGCGACGAAAGTCCTTCCAAGAAACACCTAGGCCAAATCGAGCTTGTTGACGAAAGTCCTTTACAAAAGACTTGGGCTGAATTGCGCTTGGTGCTTAGATGCAGTTTATCTCAAGAAGGGAAATCTAGCCGACATATGAAGATCATAAGGCAATGCCAACGAAAACCTCCAAGTCAAGGAAAATCTAGGCCGACACACAAAGCCTTGATTCAACAAAGGCCTTCAAGCCGAGCGTGCCATAAGGAATTATGCCTCCTAGGTATAATGTGGCAGGAAAACCCGGGAGTTCAACAACAGAACAAGCTCGTTGAAATGGGTATACCTGGCTTGGCAAAAAACAAGCTAAACGTCGTTAGGAATACAAGCAAAAGAGGCATGTTAATTCTGGAACTCAAGAGGAGTCTGATTTCAATAAAAGGGCAAACTACTTTGCACATGTGAATGTTTTGCATAGGTGACTGCCTTGAGGCGTTATAAGGCAAAAGGGGAATAATTCAAGGGGAGGTTCGAGCTTCTTAATGCTTGTTGATATATACCTAAGAAAATCAAGACGAACAAAGCCTGCCAATACAATTGGCACAGGGAGAGTAACACAAGATTGCACTTGCTTCTGCAAGTTGTTGATATAAAAGGCATCCTCTTGCTAAAATAATAGACAGGATTTCTGTAAGAGCACGTTACCTTTTTGAATATGTAAGAAAAGCGTGTTTCTCGAAAGGTTGTGTATACGAGAAAGAAGGCACACAGATTACTTGCTTTATGTTGCATACACAGAAGAAAAGATCCTGATCTCCTGATGTTAATGCTTCTGTGCGCATAATAGATACAGCGTATTGCAGAAATTGCTAAGGTGCGAAGCTTGAAGACCTAATGCAACAAAAAGGGGTTATCTTGAGCAAAAGTCAACATGCTATTGAAGAGGAAATAACTTATGCAAGTAGCACGTAGCAGGAAATAGCAGAAAGAAAAAAAGTAGAAAAGGCTTGCCAAAATTAGTAAGTCGGAGAACTTGGGTACGCATGTGAAAAAAGAAGCACCTGAAAGGTGAAGAATAACAAATGGTTGAAGGGTTCAAGTAAAATTTGTAGCTTTGATAACTTCACTTTCTGTTTGTCTGAGTACCCTATCACCTCAAAAATTTTATCCAACTCATTAACCTGTGTCTCCGCAGCGTAAACTGCTTCAAGATCGCAGCGTTAGCTGCAACCAGAGTAGCATTAGATTCTGGACCATTGCCTCTTTGAACTCAGCCTCTTCTGCCACCGTTAATTCCCCCACGGATACTCATCTTGATCAACATTACACAAACGCCCAAGTCTTGGGCTTATAAATAGCCCTTCATAAATAGTGGTAACAAGCGCGGAAGCTACAAAAGTTTCATGTCTTAAACTAATTCTAAGAGACTACAGAATCTCAAACCTACGCTCTGATACCAAATTGTAACGCCTCCGACCTTGGAAGCCATTACTAAAATTCAAAGCCCTAAAGTGAAAAACATTCCACTAAATTTTCAATTACACCAAGGTATAAAGCAGAGCATCTAATTCATTAGTGACAAAAATCTCCAGAAGATAAAACTTAATTAGAATCCATCCTCTTCAAAATCCAGCTGAAACAAAATATTAACCAAGTATAACTACCATTACAAAATTCGAATCCCAAATCAAATTACCCACACTCGGGTAAAGTTCTCAAATTGAATTACATTGTTCAATAACACTAATAAAGTAAGTTCTTTAATTCCCCAAGCGTGCCAAAGTGTCTGATCACATCTACTACCTGTGGTAGGGGACATTCAAACAAAAAGGGGGTGACCTCGAATAGCTGAGTAAGGGGGAACCAAATAGGAAGCAATATAATAATCCTAAGGCCAAAACAAAGTAAAAAAATTTGACGAACAAGTGACAACAAGCGGCGACGAAACAATTAAGGCAAAATAATTATGCGTAATGATCATTAAGTGGTCCAAAGGACCCAAATCAAACACAAAACTCGAAGGTACGAAACGCATACCGGTAGCGTAATAGCCGTTGTCAAGAGGGCTATCTAAAAGTCACTAAAAGTGACTTCAAAAGTTACCAAGCCACCGGGTGACCATAACAGTAACTACAAAAGTCACTACGTGACTGCAACAAGAGTTACTAACTACAAAAGTCACCGGAGTGACTGCAGAAGTCTTATAGACACCCCCCCCCCCCCCCCCAAATAAAATGAGTTATTTTTTTTGATGATTGTATACCACAACGTAACAAATAACTGACGTAGATGTAACGATGCAAGGCTACAACACATTCGAATCTCACAAAAAGTCTCATAAAAGGTGGTGCTGTTGGGTTGAATTTCAGTAGACAAAAGCGTGTACTAAGCAATCCAAAAAAAAAAAGAAGAGTACAAAGCAACGCACATCCAAATTCTAGAATAGAATTGTGCAATGCAAAGATTGAACGAATAAAAGGAGGAAATGTCTACAAAATGGCCAAGTGAAGCATGGTTTACTGAAATAACAGTCAACTGAAGACTAAGCCACAAAGCTGTTGAGTGTTGTGATTGGCAAGAATTAACATTAATGTGCCAAGATTACTGATGTGGTACGAATTGGAAGGTGACGCATTACAACCACGTAGGATAAGAGGACTTTGTTTCAATTATGATTTGAGTACATAAGACGCGTGCCTGGGAATCGAAAGAAATGTGGCAAACCACCAATTAAGCAAAATGGAAACAAGCTGGTGGCAAGGAGGCAAAATACTCATAACCACAGCATATTATTGGTTTTCAGCGGGATGATAGACTAATGATGAGCAAATTCTAATTTCAACTTCAACTATGGTCGTGTGAAGGCATGACTAGTGACTTCTTTTAACAGCCACCACAAGTTAGTGGAAGAGACTATATGGATAAATTGCAAATCAACTCAAATTCTAAGCAAGGGTGAACTAGATAGCTGATCCAAAAACAGTGCAAACATGAATACTGACCTAACCGAACAAACAGTGTAAACATGGAATGTTAACAGCTTATAAAAAGAAATTGGGAATCATGTGTAACGTCAAGATCAATGCCACTAAATTTCAGAATTGATGAAAGCAGCCAGCGAAATACGAATGAGTGAAAACCCTTATCACAATAAAGAAAGCTAGAACCTTAGCTTATACGAGCAATTCGGCAACTCTAAATCCCAATGCAATTGTGACGTGATTGTACTATCGCAAAACCTAATTCCAAAAGCCAAAAAGAAACACTCTTAAGGCTTCATGCACCTCCAAAAAGAGACTACTCCCTCCGTTCCACATAATTTGATCAACTTTTTTTTGCACGCAAATTAAGGATTTAAGTGGTGTATAGCGTGTTTTTCGTTCCACCCTTTAGAGAGAGGTGCGGAAGAAAGTGGGTCAGGATAGAGAAAATGGGTTAGTAGAGTGTTAAATGTGAAGAGAGAAATGAATAAAAAAGTCTTCAGAAAGTGGGCTAGGAGAGAGAAAATGAGTTGATGGAGATTTAAATGTGGAGAGAGAAATAGAATTAAAAAAATATAAAAAGGGTAAATATGTAAAAGTACATACAAAATCTTTCTTAATTTGGAAATGAGCAATTTTTGTGGGACGGCCCAAAAAGGAAAGTTGATCAAATTATGTGGGACAGGGAGTATAATTTTATGATTTACGTGACCTATAGCAAAAAAATCCATTAGAAACCTAGGGAGGGGATTAAATTCCAATTTGGGGCTTACCTTGGATGAAAATGAAGTGAGAAATTGCAAAGGAGCTATAGCAACTTCCCAACACTGTGCTGTACAGGCTGCTGCTAGAAAGGAGAAGAAACTATTTAAGAAAATCCTAGTTGGCAAATTACACAAACACCCCCGCAACTTTAGATACTTATTCAAAACGCACCAAAACTTTTCTCATATTACGCGAAGGGCACTAACTTTATTATTTTATTTGTTTGTATTATTTTACTAAATAATTATCTCAACAAAATGCTGAGATCTTACAACCACCAACGACCAACCACCAAAGCCATCCGTACCACCAGCAACCACTAACCCAAATGACGAAAGAATCACCACCACTGCTGTTGGGCCACCTGCCTGCACACCTCAAGCAATCACCCATCAACATCAGCAGGCCTAACGCACTCCAAAACAACCCATACCGCTGCCGCAACAAGCCTAACCCAATAACCACGACTGCGCTCTGCCAGCAATCCCACCCCAACAAACACCAAGCCGTCTACCTACAGCACAACCAAGCCATCGCCCATCACCATGAACAGAGAGATCAAGGTTTTTTTGCAGATTGTTGATGTTTGTTGAGGTGGGTTTGAATGCGCTGAGGGTGATGGTTCATGATGGCGGCGGTGTGAGGGGACTGGGGCGGGGGGGGGGGGTGAGAGAGAAGAAAAGGGGGCACTTAGTAATGATGGCTGCAGCGGGGGGAGGGGGATGGAGGGTGCATTATAGCGATGGGTGCGGTGGTGAAGGAGGTGAAGATGGAGGTGATGGTGCCGATGGCGGTCGACTGAGGCGGCGGCAGGTGGGCTATGGTTCGATTGGCGGCAACAAAGATGGCGGAGGGGGGGGGGGGCGCTTGTTCTACCCTAGAACTTCTAGGGCTTTTTTTTCTTTTTACAGGAAAACTTTGGCTTTAGTAAAAGTTGGAGCTATTTTTGGAATTTCACGTCCAATTTTATCCGGGTTGCAGTTATTAATAAATGTGGGGGATCAATTGTCAAAGTTAATATCTGAAAGTCAATCTTCAAACCCAAAATACATGGGGGGGGGGGGGGTAATTTGTCATTTTTCCAAGAAAAAAAAACAAGAAGAGGTGGACGTCGGAGTCATCTTCTCAAATTCCAAGGCGAATAGGCGACCAAGTCTACGACCTTCCTTTTCACCTATTTGCCCCAAAGAATAAGGTTTTTAGTTAGTTTCGGAACAACAATACATACGATGGGAGGGTTGGACGAGGAAAGGATAATATCAAGTTATTAGTACCACTTATCTTTTACTTTTCACCATCGGTTTGGTCATTTCTAGAACAGTTCTTATAGAAAACTTACCATAATTACTAGAAATATGACTTGAAGCACCAGATTGGATTACCCATAATGACTTCACGAAAGAACAAGAGTGAGCACCAGATAGGCCAGTAGCAGAAAAGGCACAGGAAATAGCTGAGGAGACGGTACCCAGAACAAATTTTCACATCTCATTTGTAAGCACCGGTGGCTGGAACGAGGAAGAGGTTGAAGGCGGAAGTGATGGAGGGACTGAAGTAGTGCAAATATTATGCTTTAGGAAAGCCTTTTTCGGGCTCGCTTCTGTGAGGTAGCAGCTGACAGTAAGAATATGATTTGGCTTCTTGCTGTAGGCACAGAAAATTTCCTTCTTGCACATGGAAGAAACATGGCCGTATTCCTTACGCTTGTGACATTGTGTTTTTGGGTAATCTTTTTCCCATTATTCTTTTGGTGGATAACCACTCTCTTGATGTGAGTTCCATCTATGTTTCTAAGCAACAAAAACACTTTCTAGATCCTTCTTACCCTTTGGGGTTTCTTGGGTGAAGATATCATGCCAGGTAAAACACTGCAGTTAAGTTGGCACGTGCTACTTTATAATCGATTCAGATTCACTAGGAACTGCATAACTTTCCGTTCATCAATCAACTTCTTGATAGTCTGAACTAGGTGTGCATGTTCATGTTCTGTCATATAGTCCTAGATCCAGCATAGTACTCTGCAAGTTTATGTTGCCTTGGACGCAGTTGAATACATCATATTCAATCTGAAACTTTCTGTCTAAGTTTGATTGCTGATATACCCTTTACCTGTGTTACATGGACTCCGTGAGGCTTCGAGTTGGATACGTATCCCAAGGGTTGGATTCGTCTAATTTTCATAACCCAATACACTAGGACACGGCAAAATGTTCCTATTTATTGTTATTTTTAGGTACTTCTTAGTTAACATGGTCTTTAATGTGACACATAATGTTTTACATTAAAACATATAACATCTTAAAGAAATAACGAACTAAAAGAAGCACTTTAAGATAGTGTTATTAGTGACATATCCTATGTGATGTGTTCGACACGTACCATACCCATGTTCAAGTTTCAAGTGTCCGACACAGGTCCACGTATTTTGGAGAGTCCATGTAACATATCCCTTAACAGATACTCCCACATCTGCTTTGGAATTTGGAGTCCTCGCATGGAGACTCGAATACCAGCATCTACCAAAGTCATAATCCATGAAAAGACCTTGGTACTGTTAGTTAACCATTGGCGAACGCCTTCGGCATCTTCAGCTGATAGTTTAACGTTGGATCCATCAATATAGCCCCTGAGTCCGTTCCCTTCAACAGAGAATCTGAAGTTGAAGGATTTCATGGAGTAAATTCCTCGATTAGAGTTAATGATTTAAGTCTAATTGATTTTGTGATTATTTAGTTGTATTTTAGGTAGGTATATTTCAGATCATTAGCTTTATTATCTAGGATTCTGATTGTAATTAATCCCTGATTTTATGGTACCTAATTGGGTCCTAAAATTAAGGATGTAGGTTACTTTTTTTCTTATTTATACTCGGCCTCTGATCAATGAGAGAAGGGTGAATAAAAAGTTCTCTATTTTTTCATGGTATCAGAGCCAGAAATCTGAATCTTTGCTTCCGCAATTTCGGGGCTGGTTCCTTCCGCGTGGGTCATAAGCCTTTTTCTCTGACCTTCGCACAAACCAGCCACCTTCTCCTCTTCGCACGTCATCAGCAACTGGTAGTGGTGCGATGACTTCTGAAATTAGCATTTCCTCCAACGATTCCTCTGTTCCAGGGGTGGTGGACTCCCTACTCATGGAAATTCTGAAAGTTCGATCCTTCCCATCACTGGGCACAAGCTCAATGGGCTTAATTACCTCCAATGGTCCCAATCAGTCTTTATGTTCATTAGTGGCAAAGGCAAAGAGGACTATCTCACCGGAACCATTGAAACTCCATCAAAATATGATCCCAACTACAAAATGGAACTCTGAGAACCACATGGTCATGTCTTGGCTCATCAATACGATGAATCTTGAAATTGGCCAGAATTTCATGTTTTATGGAACTGCCAAGGAAATTTGGGAGAATGTCAAGGAGACATATTCAGACAATGAGAACACTTCAGAACTCTTCGAAATCAAAGGTATTCTACATAATCTGCAACAAGGTGATGCCTCTGTAACTCAGTATTATAATCTTCTTACGCGTTATTGGCAACAGTTAGATATGTTTGAAAAAATTACATGGGATTGTCAACTTGATAAAAAGAAGTACGACCAAATTGTAGAAAAAGAAAGGATATTTAAATTGTTGCTAGGTCTCAACAAAGACCTTGATGAGGTTAGAGGAAGAATCCTTGGAACAAAACCTTTGCCCTCTCTCCGTGAAGCTTTTTCAGAAGTCAGAAGAGAGGAGTGCAGGAAAAAGATCATGATGGGAAGACCAGGATTTCAAAATTCTGGTGAAAGTTCTGCCCTTGCTGCCTATGGAACCAACTACAAGGGCAGTGACAACCAGCCTCACAAAGGAAGACCCTGGTGTGATCACTGTCGTCGTCCTGGACACATAAAGGAGAAGTGTTGGAAAATCCATGGCAAACCCGCTGATTGGAAACCAAGGAAACCTCAACCTGAAAACCGTGGTTATGTTGCCACTACTGAGGAGAAACCAATATCTGAAGATGTTGTCTTTAGCAAGGAGCAATTAGAACTTCTTCAGAACATGTTCAATCAAGCTCAAATCAATCCACCAGTTATCAGGTTAGGAACTATAGCCCAAAAAGGTATATTTCCAAGTGCTCTTAATAGCAAGGTTGAGAAAAGCAACCCTTGGGTGATTGATACAGGGGCTTCTGATCACATGACTGGTGATATCTCCCTATTTTCTTCTTATTCAGCATGCTCTAATAATTATAAAGTTCGTATTGCTGATGGCTCTTTGTCCACTGTATCGGGAATGGGCTCTATTGTTATCTCACCTTCTATAACTCTTGATTATGTCCTCCTAGTTCCCAGTTTATCTTGTAACTTATTGTCCATCAGCAAACTCACCAAAGACCTGAAATGTGTTGCTAATTTCTTTCCTATCCACTGTATTTTTCAGGATCAGAACTCGGGGAAGATGATTGGCAATGCTAGGAGTGTGCGGGCCTCTATCTCTTAAAGGATGGCAACCTTGTGAACGAAACTCGGACAAATCAGTGTATTTCCAATTCTGTTTTAGTGAGTTAATCCAATAGGGATTTGATGTTTGTCTCTAATCATGATAATAATCCAATTATGTTATGACACTTTAGATTGGGCCACCCCAGTTTTATGTACCTTGCAAAATTGTTCCCATCTCTTTTTAAGAATAAAATTCCAAACTCTTTCAAATGTGAAATCTGCCAATTGGCAAAACATACAAGACATACTTTTCATGCGCACTCATATCAACCATCTCATCCATTTTCTATTATTCATAGTGATATTTGGGGCCCTTCTTGTATTCATAATATCTCTGGTACTAGGTGGTTTGTTACTTTTGTAGATGATCATACTAGGGTAACTTGGATATTTCTAATGAAAGATAAATCTGAAACTGTCCCTATTTTTAAAAGGTTTCATTCTATGATTCAAAATCAGTTTCAAGCCAAAATCCAAGTCTTAAGAACTGATAATGCCAAAGACTATTTCAACTCCACCTTAGGCAACGATCTAGTTGAAATTGGTACTGTTCATCAGAGTTCTTGCGTTGATACTCCTCAACAAAATGGGATAGCTGAGAGAAAAAATCGCCATCTTCTAGAAGTAGCCCGAGCTCTCTTATTCACCTCGAATCTTCCCAAACAATTTTGGGGGGATGCTATCCTTACAGCAGCCTATCTCATTAACAGAATGCCATCGAAAGTGCTGAATTTTAATTCTCCTATTCAGCTTCTCACTCACTCTTACCCCTCTACTCGTCTTATATCCAATTTACCTCTTAAAGTTTTTGGTTCTGCTTTTGTTCATATTCTACCATATCTTAGGGGTAAACTAGATCCAAAGGCTGTCAAATGTGTTTTTATTGGCTATTCTTCATCTAAAAAAGGGTATAAATGCTATTCTCCTGAAAAGAAGAAAGTCTACAACACTATGGATGTTACCTTTTTTGAAAATCAATCCTTCTACCCCAAAACTTCTATTCAGGGGGAGAACTCTGCCTCTAGCAAAGATGAATATCAGTTTTGGCATCTCTATAGTGAGTCTATTGATTCCTTTCCTTTAATCTCTCATATCAATCCTGAAAACAACACTGAGTCTTCTTCTCAGGAGGATAAATCTCCCCCCCCCCCCAATTTTCATGCCCAAAATACAGAGAAATGGAAAAATCTTGTTTATTCCAGGAAGCCAAGAGATAACGAGGTAGAGCACCCAATTCTTCCTAAGCCTTACCATGATCCTAACCCGAGTACTGTTCTTGTGGAATCAGGTAATATTGAAAACTCATCCGATTCCTTTTTTGTACCTTATAATGATCTTGATATTCCCATTGCCCAAAGGAAAGGAGTGAGGTCTTGCACCCAACATCCCATATCTCATTTTGTTTCATATGATAATCTTTTCCCAAGTTATCAGGCATTTGTTTCAAACTTATCCCAAATTGAAATTCCAACCAGTGTACAAGGAGCCATGGCAAATCCAAAATGGAGAGCTACCATAAATGAAGAAATCTGTGCCTTAAATAAAAATGGTACATGGGATATTTCAAGTCTTCTTGAAGGAAAACGACCAGTGGGCTGTAAGTGGATCTTCAATGTAAAGTATAATGCAGATGGGAGTATTGATAGGTATAAGGCAAGGTTAGTTGCAAAAGGTTTCACTCAAACCTATGGGATTGATTATCAAGAAACTTTTGCCCCTGTGGCTAAGTTGAATACAATCCGGGTTCTTCTATCTTTAGCTTCTAACCTTGATTGGCCTCTTCATCAGTTAGATGTCAAGAATGCCTTCCTGAATGGCGACTTAGAAGAAGAAGTCTACATGGAAATTCCTCCTGGTTTTGAGAATAAGGAAAATGCACATAAAGTGTGCAAGCTAAAGAAAGCTCTATATGGCCTCAAGCAATCCCCTAGAGCTTGGTTTGACCGGTTCACAAGAGTTGTAAAGAAATATGGGTACACTCAAGGTCAATCAGACCATACCCTGTTTACTAATCATTCTTCATATGGAAAGCGTACTATCTTTATTGTTTATGTTGATGATATCATTCTCACAGGAGATGATTATGAGGAAATGAACAGGTTGAAGACTATCCTAACCAAAGAGTTTGAGATTAAAGATCTTGGAAAGTTAAAATACTTCCTTGGCATGGAAGTAGCTCGCTCAAACAAGGGAATTTCTATTTCCCAACGGAAATACACCCTTGACTTACTTAAGGAGACTGGCATGCTTGGATGCAAACCTGTTGACACCCCTATGGACCCAATATGTAAACTAGGCAGGAAAGAAGGGAGTGCTCCTGTTGATAAAGGGAGATATCAGTGCCTTGTAGGGAGACTCATCTATTTATCACACACTAGACCTGATATTGATTTTTCTGTCAGTGTGGTAAGTCAGTTCATGAATAATCCCACAGAAGAACATCTTGATGCAGTTTACAGAATTTTGAGGTATCTAAAAATGACACCAGGAAAGGGCCTTTTCTTCAAAAAGGGGTACAGAAAAAACATTGATATCTACTGTGATGCAGATTGGGCTGGATCTATTACAGACCGGAGATCCACTTCTGGTTACTGCACATATGTTTGGGGTAACCTCGTAACTTGGAGGAGTAAAAAGCTTAGTTGTAGGAAACTCCTAATATGGTGACGTTTCTCTCTCGGAAACTCGCTTTTGTGATCCCAAGTTAGGAGCTCCACGGGATCTCGTCCCAAGCTATGATGGGAACTCGATCCCGCTAGTTGGATAGAGATGCATGGAACAAGTGATAGAATACATGAAAATCAAGCTCTTTTCAACTCAATTCCTTGTTTCTCTCTTCCTTCAAGTCCTTAAAGTCTCCTTGTCTGTTGTTGCTATCTATGTAAACTATGCTAAACAAATGATAATACTCTTTACGCATTTATTTATTCAAGCCGCTCCCAACCTCAGATTCTTCTTGGTGCCTACGCTTCCCCGCCTCCCGCCCCGCGCCCCCGCTTTTCTGAAACTAAGGTAAAAAGTAATTTGTGGTGTCTAGAAGCAGTGCTGAGGCTGAGTTCAGGGCTATAGCACTTAGTATTTGCGAAGGGATGTGGCTTAAAAGACTTCTAGAAGAATTAAAGATTACATGTGAAGGTTCAATGAAAGTCTTCTGTGACAATCAAGCGTCTATCAATATTGCTAAAAATCTTGTCCACCATGACAGGACCAAACATGTGGAGATTGATAGACACTTCATCAGAGAGAAGATTGAAGGAGGTATCATTCAAATGGTTTATACTCCTTCAAGTCACCAAACAGCTGATATTCTCACAAAAGCTTTACCTAAAGGGAACTTTGACAGCTTGAATTCCAAGCTGGGAATGATCAACATTTACTCCCAGCTTGAGGGGGAGTGAAGGATTTTAGGGAGTAAATTCCTCGATTAGAGTTAATGATTTAAGTCTAATTGATTTTGTGATTATTTAGTTGTATTTTAGGTAGGTATATTACAGATCATTAGCTTTATTATCTAGGATTCTGATTGTAATTAATCCCTGATTTTATGGTACCTAATTGGGTCCTAAAATTAAGGATGTAGGTTACTTTTTTTCTTATTTATACTCAGCCTCTGATCAATGAGAGAAGGGTGAATAAAAAGTTCTCTATTTTTTCAGAAGTGAAAGCACCAAATAGCATATTTAGATCCGTCAAACTTCACAGAAGTCACATCACCCTTACCCAAAGCCATGAATTCAGAATAGAGGTGGCAAAAGAAGAGTAGAAGAGTAGAAAATTCAGCTGAAAAATAAAAATGGGAAAATAATCTGATCAATGTTGATATTCTATCACGAGCAGATTTTAACCACTTCAAGACCAACAGGGTTGGAGTAACATGAGAATGATCGACAGAAAGGGGAAAAATCTACCTCATTAACATACTGGAACAGATGAAGAATAAACAACTGACGAGACAACAAAATGATCATAAACTGGCTCTTGATACCATGTCAATATCAAGACTAGATCAACTGAATTCTGAGGCAAACATATTTTGTTTTATCCTCTCACTGCTGTACATGTACGTCTATACAGGCTAGAACCCAAAACTTAGGAAACTATAAGAGCATAATAGATGGATACATACAATAACTGAGATCCTAGAGTTCTGGGAACTAAACTAGGAAATTTATCCTAGTGATTCTAGCAGATCATAGACTGATTCGAGCAGATCATATTTTGGTCTAGCTTATCTGATTCTAGCAGATCGTATACTGATCTAGCCTATCTCCTCAAATGAAGATCAGGATGTAGTTAATGAACGGGGGTATGCAACTGGCCGGTTGGAGAAGAGAAACTTCGCTGACTGTCCGTCTTCTTCTGCATCTAGTTACTTGTATAATTTAGTGTCCGTCTTATGGTATAGTTAGTGTCCGTCTTATTGTGTAAAGAAATTTGTTGATGCAACTTTTACTGTTTCATTCAACTGCAATTCAGGGTTTCAGTCAGATCAATGCAACACTGGAAGATCCTATAATTCTTTTAAGGATCCTCAATTTCCTTTAGACACCGAGTTATTTCAACATGCTTTTTATCGTGTTTCAATTATGGTGTTTTGCTCTGGTGTTATCAGGTATCCTCTTCATCTCCTGATTGGTTGGATTCATCATTTCAGTTGCGTGTACCTTTGGTCGATGTGGACAAGGTGAGATTTTCAAGCTGCATTAACGCAGGGTATTGTGAAATCTCTTTGGGTTATGTGTCGTATCTCATGTCAACGTCCCGTTCTGAAAGGAGTTCAGTGGAAATCACAGCTGAGGGTGTCAAAGAATATTCTTGTAATTGTTGGAAATTGAAAAACGCAACTCGCAATATGTGTCTTAAGGGCTTTGGTGTTTAAATTATCATGCCTACAGATTGAGTTGGCTTTGGTGGTTGCTAAGATCTTTGTACTGGTGACTAAAATCTAGTCATGTACGGGAAAAATCCACAACTGCTCCTTTTTGATTGGTTTATGGAGATGAAGGTTCCTTGAAAGTTCTATTTCACCACAAGTTGGGCATTATCTTGTCTCATGCACAAATTTATTTACAATAGCCTGACAGGCATATGAATCATCTACAATTTTCATATAAGAACTTTAGTATGTACGCGAATATCCACATTCTGGTGATGCTTAGTTGCTCTACAAATAAACGTGTTTCAGACGATGTATATGACCATATGTAGAACAGTTCCTCATCTCATGCACAAGAGGAAGTACAATAGATTAATGGATTTGATAATTTCACGTATGACTGAATATACTACCTACAAGCAGTGCAAGTAAGGTATTGTACTTCAAGGATTATGTTGGTATAGTTTATAGAACAAATTGTTAAAATTGTATATCAGCATATGTGGATCTCTCTTATGTTCACTTTGTGCTTACATAAGAATTCAATTCGTCTAAGGTGCTCAAGCGCTACGGATCTTCTGATTACAAATGACTGTATCTGGTGCTTGTGTATATGCGTTGCATATAACGTTTTCTTTGTTGTCAATGTATATAGGTACTAAATAACCATTTGTTCAGAGAAAGGCAGAACATGTATATCTTGCTTTACCACTTCTCCTCCACCAAGTGCACGAACAAACGGAATTAGGTGTTGGTTTCACCATATTTGAGACATAGCCGCTATAAGTCCCCAACGATTCATGAGTGAAGTTAAGGACAAGGGAAAAAAAGGCTATTGAGGTAGAGAAAGCAGTTTGCTGATAATAATAAAGGAAATGAAAGAGAAGCAAGTAACAGTCATGACAGAAGCAAACAACTACGAAGAGCTCAATGAAGGGATGGAAAACGTATTCATAACCCACAAGTGAGACACATTAAACCGACATATAGAAGGAAAAACATGGAATTTCAAGGTAAACCAGTTCATGACTTAGCTGGTGAAGTTGAAAGAAGCAAAGTGAAGATAAAAAATTAGATCCCTTGCTAGGGATTGTTGAAGGCATTTAGTAAGCAGAAGAACTTGCTATTTCTCTCTCTGAAGAAACTGTAGTAATGCTTTTACAAGAGGCAATTCAGCAATTGTCGGAGACAACCAGGATCTTGCACTTGTTCTAGGGAGAGACAGGAAACTAGTTGCTGCAAGAGGCTAAGGTTGTATGGTACTGCCAATGGCTGCCCACAGAGAGAGAGAGAGAGGGAGGATGGAAGGTTCTTTGGCTTTGATTTCTTGGCTAAGTAGGCTAGCCAGTGCGTAAGACTGTCGTTATTGCAGGGTGGCAGAGTTATATGTACTGGGCCTGGCAGAGAAAACTTGTTAAGTTACCATAAGCCCCCTTCCTCCATGGCAGAGAGAAATTGTTGAAAAAAGGCTGACGTGGATCGAAAAGCCATGAGGCAATATAGCTCTATACTAAGTTACCATCTGCTATAAAAGCTTAAATGCGTTGAGAATGAGTCCAATAATGTATGTCACACATTAACAGTAGGAAATGGCCTAAAATTTGTAGTCCCTATGCTATACTTGGCACTAAGGTACATGAGTGCGAGTTATTTATCCGACATGTTTCATTGGATGTGCACTAAGAAAGCATGTGTGACATTACAAAGGTACACCGGGGATAGCAGGCTGTCTCTAGCCTTTGGAAGCCATAAACGCGTAGCTATTGGTCAAAACTCTGATAAAAGCCTAAATCATATTGGTTGTATTCCCTCAGTTGCGTGGGTGCTTCAGATTGAAGAAAGTGCACATTTAGGCAAGTCTGTCACATGGAAGACCATTTTACCCTTGCAAATAAATAGTGCACGTATAAAATTGGAACGTATAGCCATAGTACCGTCTCCTTTGTTCAGAGAGTATCTGATTTTGATGCTTATCTTATTCCCAAGTCCGTGTAAGCAGGTTTTGTCCATTATTGAAGACTATTATTTTATATTGGCGGTCAGAAAAATGTCTGTATGTCTTAGGTTTGATAACGGCATGCAAAAGTATTTGTTAGATTCTGTTTTATATCAACATGATGCATCCGACAGTTGTATGCCTTGCGCTATAATACCCCCCTTCCCTTTTTGTAGAGCTTCTAGTGTGTGTCTGCTAATCATGACTTGTTGAATCATCTATGAGTGCATTTGCAAGAACACGTCCATCTACTCAAGTTTTTTCTCTTTTTACTTGTATATTCTGTCAGGTTCGATGTATCATAAGAAATATTGTCCGAGATTGGGCCACAGAGGTATCATTTGATTCTTTTTCTTCTCTTTTTTCTCTACGGTCTAACCCTGGTCTTAGGATTTACTATTTTCACGAACCCCAACCCCCCTAGAAACAAAAGTTTACCTAAAAGAAACATGGAAAGATGGAATAGGAACATAGGAGGTAAAACATTTCTTTCACTTCTGGTATGAATGCAGGGGCAGAGGGAACGTGACCAGTGCTATAAACCCATTCTTGAAGAGCTTGAACGCCTATTCCCTGATCGCTGTCAAGAGAGGTGCATCATTTTGACTGTGTTACTTTCAGTAGTGTTTTCATGTTAGTTTACTCATTAAGCATTCATGTTACTGTATTGGTAAAACTGTAACAACGTTCCTGATGTCAAAGCTTGTTTTGTCGTATGTACCCACACTTTTTGTGGTATTCCGTAATTTGCTGAAGTAGTTTCAAATATTCTATTGCTAGGAGTTATGTGTTATCCTAATTATGGACTAAACCAAAATTTGTTGTCTAGTCCTCCTGCTTGTTTAGTTCCTGGTGCTGGACTTGGAAGGCTAGCTTTGGAAATATCTTGTCTAGGTATACTTGATAATTCACATTTTTACTCATCTGGAATTGGGTAATATTCCTTTACACGGTGCCTGACGTTTCTCTTTGTATCCAGGCTTTATAAGCCAAGGTAATGAGTTCTCGTACTACATGATGATCTGCTCAAGTTTTATTCTCAACCAGTAAGCGTACTTGACAATATTTTCTCAACTTTTTCCACTCAACAATCTTCATTAAAATCAGAGACTGATGAGATCTTTTTGAGCTTTCTTATTTTTAATTAGCACCCAGGCTGCTGCAGAGTGGAATATTCATCCTTGGATTCATAGCAATTGCAATTCACTTTCAGACAGTGATCAGTTTCGTGCAGTTTCGGTTCCGGATATTCATCCAGCTAGGTAATAACTCTGCTGGTTTTAGTTTTCCTCATTCTGATAATGCATGTCCTTGTTTCGTGTTGGTCTACACCGACCGTTAAAAAAGACTCAATCTGAATTCGAAAGAACTGAAGAAGTGTTCAAATTTACTCAGAGAAACAAGGGGGAGGGGGGAAGGGGTTGGGGGCTGTGATAAGAAATGAAAGGACAAAATAAGAAAGAATAGTGTAGGGTCATTCTGGTCAGTTAACGATGCACATGGTAATCTGGTGCGCTAGCTTCAAATGTTGAAAAGGAAGGCATCTAGACCGTGCATGTAGGCGGGATGGACGGTCCAAGATGGGTTGGGAGAAAGGGTCCCATTCCAGCCTTGGGTGGGCATGGGCTCCTTATATGTATCCATATATGGACTTGCCATCTATGTTACAAGGACTCTTCAGAATGCATGAAGTACCTGTGTCGGACACTCGACACTTGGACATGGGTATGGGATATGTGTCTGATACATCTCATAAGATATGCTACTATGAACACTGTCTTATAGTGTTTCTTTTTATTTCTTTGGCCTGAGACGAGACAAATCTCAACTAAAACCATATGCGTCACATAAAAAAATCATTTTACCTGGGAAATAATTAACAAGTAATGCTAGATATAAATATTTTGATGTGTCCCTGTGTCTTGTGTTTTACAAATTAGACTAGTCTGACACTTGGACACGTACCGAGCCGGACACTTGTACCGAGTCCATGTAACATAGCTTGCTGTCACTTTACTGCCTCATTGAAATTTGTGAGGGAAGGGGGGGGGGAGAGGGTAGTTTTCTCAAACACCGCTGAGAGAAAGAAAAGAGGAAAATTTAGAGCGCCACATTATGTGGCTCACTGTTTGTGATATCCAGTGGGGTAGGGGAAGTTTTGGTAATTTTGAGGAGTGCGGTCTGGCGCATTGTTCTTTTTATGTTTTAAAAAAAATGATCTGGAGCGGTCCACGTCGCACAATGGATGACTGAGATTTTTTGACAATTTTTTGCTTAACCGTAATTATGCCAATATGCCCTTCGATACCAAAAACTAAAGGCACTCTCTCTGTACTTTGTCCTCTACAATTCTACCAGCCACTGATGGCTGCCGCCGCAGATGGATGCCGCTGATGCCGTCGATACCGCCATTGCCCACACGCCGGCAAGGTTGATGCTGCCATCCACAGACAACGACAACGCTACCAGTGTCCTTTCCCAAGCCGCTGCTGCTGCATACGTCCTTCGCCTGGCTTCATCTTCATCAACGCCACCATTGCTGCCACAACTACCATCGACGACCACCACCACTTTAAGTCATCGAATAAATACTCCACCCCCATAATCAATTTTGGTCTCTCATCTTATCTCATGTCTCTTGTTGTTATATACAATAGGGTGGTTACTTGAGCAAAAAATGTGGGTGGCTGGGTTAAATATTTTATTATGAGCACTTTCAATCAAACTCGAACTTGTTGGCAATATGGAACATGAGATGATAATATCGGATGGTGATGGTGTTTTATTAATATACGTGGTGTGGTGCTTGGTGGTGGACGTTGATATTGGACTGTTAGAACACTGGTCATTGACTGTTGGCACTGTGTTTGTTGGCTGTGGGGATGATGAGAGAGACAGAGAGAGAGGGGGATGGTGGTGGGTGTGGGACAGTGGCTGTTGAACACTGGCGGTTGTTGGTATAGAGATGACTGCCCCTCTTTGGGTCAATTAAGCGAGATGATATAAGAAAAAGGGATCACAGGCGTCCACTAGGTGACATGGATGGCTGGATCACAGCTGAAAAAATGGGGCTTTTCTTGGCCCTAGATGTCGATTAGCCCCAATGTACACACATATATGTACACGGCTGAAAATATGGGGCTTTTCCCCGCGCTAGTTGTTTTGGCATTAAAACAAACTTTAAAGTAGTATCATTGCATACAAAATAAAACGAACATTTTGCATTCAAGTGTTACCTTAGTTATATAAAGTCAAATAAAGAGGTAAGGGGAACCACTTGCCTTAATTTAAGGATAAATACAAATTGAATAACCAATTCAAGGGCTAATTGTTTAAGAAAAGGGATTAATTAGGCCAATCATAAGAGTTCCAATATTTCTGGGGTGGCATGGCCCCCAGTTGCCACCCACCATACATCCGCCCATGGTTACATTTGTAATTTTCCCAATTGTTAATTTTATGAGTAGGATAATGGCATTTTAGTGACTTTAAGGTTTGAATTGGCAATAATGGCATGGCAAAGTTCAAAAAAGAATAAATGAGGACTCTACACAAAATAGTAATTCAGTTTTATTTCCAAATTCCAATAGGCATAAACGCTCCAGTTCTCTTTCATTAAGCTATGAAACAGGTTCAAATTTATTTTCGCTAGACTTTGCATATGCCATTCTTTTTGAACTGGAACTCAAAACTAAGAATGCTTTTCTGTCGCTCTCAGAACTTCAATCACCAGTTTGACTTAATAAAGTACTTCTATGGGTCCTACAAAGAATCCACAACGGAGAAAAAAGGAAAGGTGCATATATATGAGTATATATAAACACACACATACGCGCGCGCGCGCACTCACAGACACACATATATACACACGCGCGCGCGCATATTTGAATTCCATATAGAGTTCAATTGTTTAGAACTAACATTTTTTGTTTGAAGTTGATGCTGGGACATTCCTGATTTTTTTTTATTTTATTGTTTTAGCATTTTTATTCCTTGAGGGCAAGGCGGACAGTTGCTTTTGGGGGATAAATTACATGTTCACCAACGAAATAAGGCTGAAATGGGTAACATTGAGCGAATAGTTGACGACATCACCAAATTCGACCTTGTCTGACATGGGAAGTCTCTAAATGACCATGAAACCAGAAGTGGGTACTGTGAAAAGGGAGGTATCTGATATAAGGCTCAGCCGTTTAGTGTAGTTAGCCCTATCAAGGTTTTGACAGAAGTTCTTACTAACTCGTGTTTTTTCCTGAGAGGACAATTTACATGTGCTGACAATATATTAGTCGGAGTGGTAGGGCACTCTCTGGAAGGTGTTACGTAGGTTGACTATATTGTCAAACGTATTTTTCTATAGTCGTGAGCATATCACTTGTTATCTTTTCATTGATGCACAATTAATTAGTAGTTCATCAAACTGTCATTGATTTCTTGGAAACAGTGCAGGGATCACTGAAGGCTTTTCTATGTGTGGTGGTGACTTTGTTGAAGTTTACAGCGATCCAAGCCAAGTAGGTACGGGAGATTCATAACATCTTTACAATCTTTTTTCCCCCATTATTTGCTGTGACTGATGCATAAAGTAAGTGATACCATTTACAGTATCTAGTCAATGCAGTTGCAAATGATTTTAGTTTTTCCAATTAGTGAAACTATCTTGATAGGTGTTTCAAGCACCGACAGAACTGGAAGCGCCCCTCTTGATAAGTACCATTGTTATATAAGAGAAAGGCCCCACAAATGGGGAGCAAAACTTTGTACATAAATCAAAAACCAGACAGAGGTCAAGGTCACCGGGAAAGTCCCTCATTGCACAAAAATCTCTACTGGAAACAAGAGTAGAGGAACCTCCACCCCCTTGCCGAGCCAACAAAAATTAGTTACGCCATGGCTCCAAGGTAAAACTGATCCACAGAATTTACAAAATCAACACCTGAAGCTGGGAAGTCCTTAAGCTAGAAAAATAGTATGCTTAAAAAATGAGCTTGCAATTTTTGAGCAGGAGCTCCTCTTCTTCGGAAATCCACCCTTTTCTCTCCCTCCGGATCATCCACACGAGACACAAGGGGGACAACTGCCATCTTCTTCTCACCATCCTGAGGACCTTCACCCCTCTCCATGCTTGCAACACCTCCTTAACTGATCTGGGCATAACCCACTGCAGCCTGCATAGTGCAAGATCGAAGTACCATAAAACTGCTAGCTACCTCCATATGAATCAGCAAATGGTATACATATTCCCCATCTTACTACACATAATGCACCAGCTGGCTCTAGTTTTTCCTCTTCTTCTTAGATTATCACAAGTCAAGAAGGCATCACTTGCAACTGTCTGTGCAAAGAAACTAATTTAAAGGGGCAGGCCTACACCAAATGCTCCTCCAGGGGAAAGACCCGCTAGCAAAACCACTGAAAGCAGCATAAAATGAGCACACACAGAATTTTGGGTTATTATCACTTTAAAGCTATGAAGAACATGGTGAACGTCCTGGTGTCCGGTGGGAAATGTCTTGAGTGCTTTTGCATGTGCAACGGTGCGGGTGAGTGAGGACGTATCTGTTTTTCTTTTCATTGTTCAGATTCTGTGTATGTCCCGGATACTCGTAGTGGATCAATTTGATATTTCCTGACATTTTTGGAGGTTTATATATAACTTTTGGCTATTAGACCGTGGTCGAGAACTCCAAGGCAAAAGAATAGAAGAAGACTTGTAGGAAATGAAGAAGCAGCTGGCAGCGAAGGTGGCACCCGAATGGCAGCTGCGATTAACTGTGTCAACAGATCTAGCCCTCCGCTATGTTCTTGATGTGCTGCTAGTGTCGACCGCATCTTCTGCATCAATTTGCTATTTGTTCTCTGAGTTGACGTGTTTCATATATTATCTAAATGATGTGTCTAATTCTACCGTTGACCCAGAATACTTCTCTTTGTTAACATATGATTGGGCTCTTGTGGGTTGTTTGTCACGCTTTTTTGGTTTTTTGGCTTTGTTTCTTGTTTTTTTTGCGTTAACCCCATTAATAGAGAAATATTAATACTAGAACAAACTAAACTCTATCTTAACTGAGCGTACAATTTAACTTGCTCTTACTAATTTGACGGCAGGTTTTTTACTTTTGTTTCACTATATGTTTGGTTTTACTATATATGCCGTATTTCCTCACATTTGTATAGTATTCTTTTGCATAGTAATTTATCTATGTACTTACACCTTCACTTGAACTGGTGCTTCGTAGCTTTCTAGTTTTTATTTGTTAGAAAGATGCACGTATATCTCCACCTGGTAAATGACTAAGGGTTTGCATGCGTCCTCAAAGTGTTGCTAAAATGTCCACAAAAAGTCCACGTATTAGCTGTCCATTTTTGTAACGATGAAGCCTTTTTCGTGTATGTTTACGTATAAACTGTAGTCAGAGTATTTTCACTGTCTTCCTACGGGTTCACGTACAACGTGAATACTAAATTGGGAAATTTTTCACACTGTCGTTTTTGAACTGAGAGGAATTTTCTTGCGGCACTTCGATACTGGTAATGGCGCTGCTCCTTGTCTTGCAACTACCAGAAAGTGAGTATTGTGTGTAACTCATTGATTGCGGCACAATCTAATATTGGAAAGGTCTGAAGAATTCTATCAACAGATTAAATTGCATTGCAAGCTCGTCTTATTCAACAATACTGTAAGAGCGTGTTGGTTGTGCCTATCTGTTTTAAGCTCGCTCGTGCCATGTAAAAATGGCTGTTTCTTTACTGGGACTTCATTGTTCTTTTTCAACGATGCCATTCTTTGTTCTATGTTTGAGTACATGCAATCCAGATCCTATAAATATGAGGGGCTTTTTTCAAAAGATAGTAGCTATAATGTTTTGCATCAGATTGAATGTGGGGATGGCTCCAATCTTGCACGCAGGTTTCTACCTTTATTTGGTCTTAGAGTTTGGTTCTTTTAGTTAAAATTTATGTGGACTTGTAGCTTTAGCAGTCAGTAAGATTGTTTCTAGAGACATGTGAACGTCCTTTGTATTCTGTAACTTCTACACAGCAATCTGAGGTAGCGCATTCTTTTCAAGTTTTAATCATTATCCTACTCCAGTCACTTCAAATATACTAGGATATCAAATGAAGTATGTCTGATGATAGGTATTAATTGAATTAGTAACTGCGTTTTGATTTTGCATATCCATTCCTCGTGAAATATTTGGGGCCGGCTTACAAGTTCATATGTTTCTACTCGTGTTTAACTTCTATAGCTAGATCACAAATCAGATCTGCAAAATGTCTTATCCTGGTAACTTAGTGTGTGGTTAGATAATTTAAAGCTTCCCATATGCTGCATGTGGACAAATACTTTGATGGTTATTTTCGTTGTGTTTTCAGGAGTTTGGGATGCAGTAGTGACATGTTTCTTCATTGACACGGCACACAACGTTGTTGAATACATTGAAATTATTTCGAGAATTCTCAAAGATGGGGGAGTAAGTAGTTCAAATCAGTTGCCGTCAACTTCTTTCTCAACACTTCTGATGATATATATTTTGTTTGACTGGTTTGATAGGTTTGGGTAAACCTGGGGCCCCTGCTTTATCACTTTGCAGATATGTATGGTCAGGAAGATGTAAGCTTCTTTTCTATGGCAAATGCACTTCCATTCCTGCCGTATGGGTTGGATAAATAGCTTATACGGTGGTTTTTGCCTTTTTGTAATTTTTTCTTCTCCTTAGGAGATGTCAATTGAGCTAAGTTTAGAAGATGTCAAGAGGGTTGCTCTTCAATATGGATTTCAGTTGGAGGTGATGTCATCTTGACGGGAATTTTCTATTTGCTTGAATCCATGATAGTGTTGGCATTATTAACTCATCAATTTTGGGCAATAGAATGAAAGGACCATTGAGACAACCTATACTACAAATCCGCTGTCGATGATGCAAGTAAGTTTCTCACCGCCTGCAGAGAACTATCTTTTCTTCTCTCTCTCTCTCTCTCTCTCTTTCTTTTTTGTCTTTATCAATAGTCAACCAAACATGATTTTATACTTTGTGGACTTTTAAATGGTTCTTTGAACTTCTACTAAACATGTGATATCAAGCTTCGGATATAGACTATAGTCTGACATGCTGCACCACGATTACATATGGATCGAGTGAATAAAATAGAGTAAACCACTGGCATACATAAATGCGTGCAAAACACTATATATTGTTCAATTTCCCCTGGAGTAAGAATCGGTACGAGTCAAGGGAAAAGACACGATAAAGCTTGGACAATTATTGCATGAGGTTTACCAAATGCTATTTTTATACCCCTCCATCCCAATTTCATTCCTCTATTTTTTCTTGGCATGCATATTAAGGAATTTGGCCAATTGTGTTGATCTTCCAGTTTTAACCTTAGCCTTTGATGCCAAGCAAAACAGATCAACACTAGTGCATCATTATATTTGCTCATCTTTTGCTGATTTGAGCTCGGATACGTCATTTTTCAAAAAATAGGATACGGGCACGGCGGGGATAAGAAAAAAAATTATGAACTTATATTATTTGTGTTACGAAATAATGCTACTCTGGTCAAACAATAAGATAGTTTGTTGATTTAGTGGGCTTCTTCTTCTTCTTAGTGCTTCACCCAGACTGCCACATCCGTGCTTTAGAGCTTTCAGATTTACATGTTTTGTTTCACATCAACTTTTTTTTATGGAATCAAATCTAAGATTATAAAATCAACAATTTCACAACTTAATCAGAAATCATAGGACCGCTTTAGGGAACCAAAACCCAAAATCAAATGTTAGATGTAAACAAACTATTAAAATCTTAATTTAAAAAAATCTGTATAAAGATCTAATACCTATACATAAATCGAATCCGTCTCTAGTGAGATCAAAGGAGGCGGAGGCATCGGTGGTTCTTCAAGGTTGTGACGGTGGTAGATCTCAAAGAAGACGATGATGGTGGTCGAAGATCAAGGTGGTTTTCAACGGTGGTGGTGTAGGAAGGCGGCAACGGTGGTGTTTGGGGACAAAGAAGGGCACCTCATGCATGCCAATGCGGTAGCTCGACTTAAGTTAGAGTTCGTCGGTGTGGTAGGTCAATGTTTGTGAAGCAAAAAAAGAAAGGAAAGTGAGTGGCGAGGATAAGAAAAAGAAGTGGTAAGGTGCTAAGTGATAGAGAAATGAGAGTAGAAAACAAAGGGAGAGAGACGAGAAAGGGAAGGAGAATAAGGAAACCTTGAAAAGGGCAAAAATGGAAACACACAAAAAACTTTCTTAATCTAGAAACTGAGTACTTTATTTGGGACAACCCGAAAAAGGAAATATGAGCAATAATCGTGAGACGGAGGGCGTGTGTGCGTGCGCGTGCATATATATATATATATGTATATATTTGAGCATATAAAGGCATTGCAACGATTTGAGCGTAACTCTGGTATATATTGTTCGACGAATATATATATATATATATATATATATATATATATATATATATATATATATATATATATATATCTTCACCCCCTTTGCTTGGGTACTTGGGCAGCCTCACGACTTATCTCATCAATACAGAATGAAACCCTTAAGCTTTCATACTTAGTATACCTTTGGCTCGTTAGGGCTCTATGCCACGTGACAAGCGTCGTTGCACCCCCTGTGCTACACTGCCTGGGGGGAGCGCAGTCTTTACACTACATTCACTTGGCACCGCGTCGGTCGCGCTTATGCATTGCCTCCGTGTAAGGTGCCTAGACCTGGCAAAATATGTTGACCCGCCAGGTATGGGTGAAACCCAAACATTTGTGGGTATGGCTAAAAAGGGTTTGGGTAAAAAGTACCCCCTTTTTTCTGTGTAATGCTTTCCTGTAACCTTGCCCTACCTCGACGGCCCGTGAAGACCTGCAGGTAAATAGGTAGTCATAACCCTAGCAAAAGAAACACTAAGCAAAGAAAAAGATGGGCAAATATATATCCAAACAGAGTATTATATAATTTCAGAAGTCTAGATAGGTATAAGAGTTTGAGAAGTGACTCGCCTTCACAAAAATCAGCAATGACCTACAGTGAAGTGGATGTTGTGGGCATTAGTGTCATTGTTGCATCATGTACTATAAATTTAATTTAATTCTGAACATCAGCTTCGAGTTAGACAAGATTAATATTGACTATGTTTGAACTCTTAAATTTGAGAGGGTACTTTGGACGCACATTCGTTTATATGTTGATGATCAGTAGACGCCTAGCACATTATCGGTATGCGTACATTTGATGTTTGTGTGCTTGGTTCGACGCTTGGGTCTTTATGACCAACATTGTCTCTGTATTCTTTCTCATAGCATTCCATGCTTATTACATATATGTATAGGGTTCAAATGCTTAAAGACCTTTTTTTCAGATTGTGATATATCCACATCATTTGTTCACTGGAAAGCATTGGTTATTGTTAAACCTTTCGTTCAACTTTGTTTTGGTGCCTCTGGCATTTTGATACCTTACTGGGTTATTCGAGCTCGCCTTTTTACTCTACCTTATCCCTTGCCAGAGGTGAAAGAGGTGACTAAGGGCTCCGGTACCTTTGGAGCTTTTTTGGGTTTTCCTTTGTTATTTGAACTATGTAGGCTTATTTTGAGAACTTTGTCCTGATGTGGGTGATTTGATTAGGTTGGGTTTGTGGTCTTATGGAGACACTTTGTCTAATGGATATGGATGCTCTGTTTGTACTTGATGTTGATAGATACATACATGTACATTATCTTAATTTAGGACTTAGATTGCAGTCACAACTTTTGGTTTTAGGGGCGACCAAGTTGGTATTAAAGGTGACTCTCGAAAGCTCGAGCTGCGCTAACCAGTTGAGTTGCCGATGGTTGGGGGAAATGAAGACAAGCTGGATATATCATACATCAAGGATGGTTGGGGCAACGAAGAGTGAGCATGGTATGTCCCACATTGACTAGAGTAAGATTCTGGGTTACGTGAGATCGAGCCTAGCAATGACGCTAAGGCATAAGGATGGGAGATTGTGATATCCCATATCGGATGTGGGATAGTATGAGATTATCCTTATAAGACCTTGCCTATGATCTTAGAAATACCTACTTGACTATCCCTCTCGAGGAAGGATTGCCCTGTGGTAGAGCCGTGAACCCGGGTCGTTATAGGTTGGTACAAGAGCCTATGTTGCATGGGCTTGGTACGAGTGTTGGGTCGGATACGTGTCCAAGTGTCGGATTCGTCCAATTTTTAGAACACAAGACACGGGGACATGACAAATTGTTCATATCTATTATTATGTTTTAGTAGTTTCCCAGGTGAAATGGTGTTTTATGTGAGACAGACAATTTTAATTGAGAACTTGTCTCATCTCAAAACAATAACGAATTAACTGGAACACTATAAATAGTGTTTATAGTGGCATATCTTATGAGATATGTTGGACACATATCCCATGTCCGAGTGTCGAGTGTTCGACACTAGTACTTCACGCATTTTGAAGAGTCCATGTAACATAGACAAGAGCATAAGGATATGACCGTGTATTTGAATTTAGTAACATATATGGATATGACTGGAATGAGACTAGGGCTTAGAGATATGATGTAGATTTAAATTCTAGAGCTTGGAAAGGTGATGAGGATGAAAGTTAGATCTCATGGTTTCGATCTTGTAGAGTACGTATAAGCCCCGTGCGATGTGAAGATTGATTGTTACTTTGGCATATCTTAGGCTTGAAGTTAACCTCGTTAGTATTAGGCAGATTGTACGAAGGTATGGTTTGATATGTTATCATAGTGGTGCATCAAAAGCGTGGTAGACTATAGATTTTATATTGGAGTAACGTAGTTTAGTGTATCATAGCTATTTAAGTCAACAATATCTTGAGGAAGGTTGTAGAGGTTCGTAGTTCCTTGGTTTGGTTGGTTATTAACGTAGATTTATAGAGGGGTTTTGCCCCCGTTGACTCGTTTGACTCAAAAGACGGTTAGGTTTGAGTGGTCACAATCGTAGCTTTGCTAAAGAAAAGATTGTTTTCAGCTCCAATCCTTGCTCATCCGTCATGGAGTGAGGGTTTGTGATATACATTGTTACTTCGCAGAAAGGTCTGGGTTGTGTGTTGATACAACATGGTCGAGTTACTGCTTATGGCTCGCGACAGCTCAAGGCGTACGAAAACAAATACCCAACACATGACATGGAGCTAGATGCTGTGGTTTTTGCCTTGGAAATGTGGAGGCATTGTCTCTATGGTGAGACGTGTGAGATATACACAGATTACAAGATCATTAAGTATTTGTTTCACGCAGAAGGAGTTGAATATGCGGCTACTTTGGTGATTAGAATTGCTTAAGGATTATGTCTATGAGATTTTTCACCATTAAGGGAAGGCCAATGTGGTTTCTGATGCTCTTAATAGGAAGAATGATGATCTATATGTTGCTCGTTGACTTTGCAAAAGGAAATTCTTGCTCAGTTTGAGAATGGGTGTCAATGTTTTGGTTCCTGGGTCTGGGAATTATTTTTGATAATTTGATGGTGCAACCTACTTTAATCGAGAGAATTATCAAGTGCAGACCACAGGTTCAAAATTGGTTAAGGTCATGGAAGAAGTCATGGATGGTCAACAACCAAAGTTCAGGATTGATGCCAAGGAGGCATTACTTTTTGGCATCGGATCGTGTGTTCCTTTTGACGTAGGGTTAAAGACAGAGATAATGTAGGATGCACACACTTCAGGTTTTACAGTACATCCAAGTAATATTGAGATATATTGGGATTTGTGAGATGTGTTTTGCTGGAATGATATGAAAAGTGAGATTGAAGGCTCTGTTAGTCGATATCTTGTTTGCCATTAGGTCAAGGTGGAACGTCAATGGCCTGTAGGACCTTCGCAAGCACTCACCATTCCTAAGTGGAGGTGAGAACATATTACTATGGACCTTGTGTCCGGGTTCCTAGGACAAGGCTAGGTCATGATTCAATTTGGGTGATAGTTGATCGTTACCTAATTCATCGCATTATTTTTTGGTTAGAGTTCAGGTACTTGTTGATTTTATCGAATGCCTGTTTCGATAATTTCCAGTCGATATGCATGTTTTAAGTTGAGTTTTTGGCGTAGTTTGCAAGATGCTTTGGGTGCTCGACTTAACCTTAGTACAACTTATCATCATTAGAGCGATGGAGAGTTAGAGATGACTGCTTAAATATTAGAGGACATGCTTAGGGCTTGTTTGGTAGAACATTCGGGTAATTGGGATGATCAATTGCCACTTATTGACTCTGCATAGTAAAATAGCTTCAAGGCTACTATTGGTATGACACTATTTAAAGCTTAGTATGGTTGGAGGTGCGGAACACGAAACTTTGGAATGAGGTCGGAGAGGAGAAACTTTTGGGCTTTTGGGGACAGAGATGTATAATTTACGTCTGAGAAAATCCATATGATCACGAATTGTTTGCTTAATGCTCCTAGTCTCCAGAAGAGTCATGCTAATAACAGAAGAAGTTAGAAGTTTGAAGAGGGATATCTTTTGTTTTTCAAGGTATCACCTTGGAAAGGAGTAATGCGTTTTGGGAAGAAAGGTAAGCTTAATTTAGATTTATCGGACTATTTGAGATCTTGAGAAGACTTGGACCAGTTATTTACTTGGTAGCTTTACCTCTGAGTTTATCGAAGGTGCATGGTGTGTTCCATGTTTCAGCTTTGAGAAAATGTGTATCAGATTCTTCACATGTTATTCATTACAAACCTATTGAGATTCGGGGGGATCTATCATACATTGAGCAACCAGTGCAAAATTTAGACTGCAAGGAGAAAATTTTGTGGACAAAAACAATAAAGATAGTTAATGTGCTTTGGCGTAATCATTCAATGGAAGAAGCCACTTGGAACACGGGGACGCTATGGGCAAAAACCACCATTACTTTTTGATGATTAAGGTATGTTTTATCCCGAGGAGGGAATCCTTTTAAAGTGGGCTCATTATTTTTGCGAGGTTATTACTATTTGAGAAAATGTTTGTTCTCCTTCTGTAATACTAGATAAGTTTTAGTGCGGTTCTTATAAGTACCTTAAGTAGGGGGTTATTTGTGTCATTTGCCACTTTAGGGCTTGATTAAGTTAGCCAATCTTTCTCCAGCAGCGTCCTTACTGCTTCATTGCCGCTCCCTGTTTCTTCTTGTTGTTTCCTTCTTCAATTTGGTCCAAGGCATACACTTGGTTGGAATCGAATTCCCTAGTTGGTACGTATTAGGTTTTCCTCTTTATTAATTACTTAGATCATAGTTTTACTTTTGTATGTTTGGCTAAGCTCTAGAGATTGTTTGATTTTCACGTTAGGTTTTTTGCTTGGATGTTAATTGCATCTCATTGCGTGGGGATTTATTTTCGTCAAATTGCTCTAACAAGGTAATGGTTTGTCCTTTTTGCTGTGGTAAGGGAATCTTGTGTTTTGGTTGTGTTAAGTGCTGACATCTTGCGCCTATTCCACCTAATATTATTTCTCCTTTCTAAAACTGAGGTTTTGAGAAAATTTAGAACTGAAAAGTTGAGGTGGACATAACAAAGTTTTTCGAAAGTGCAAGAACACATAAAACGGATGAGTATCAAAGGACATATTGACAATCTAATAGATTCCCATACCACAGCGAAAAGGACATGACCTTACCTTGTTTGAGCAATTCTGCAAAAGCTAATCCCCACGCAACGCAATGTGATTTACGCTCAACCAAATTACCTAACTTGAAAATGAAACAATCTCTAGAGCTTAGCCAAACCTCCAAATATACAACTACGATCTAAGTAATTAATAACGAGAAATTAGGGGATTGTGGTTCCAACCAAGTTTGTGCCTTGGACTGAATTGAAGAAGCAAAGAGCAAGAAGGAACGAGGAGCAGATGAAGCAATAAGGAGGCTGCTGGAGGAGGATCGACTAATTTATTCAAGCCCTAAAGTGGCAAATTACAAAAGCACTCCCGTACTTGAGGTACTTATTTAGAACACACCAAAACTTTTCTAATATTATGGGAAGGGGACACGCGTTTCAAATAGCCTCACTAAAATAATGAGATATTACATATCACGCCTTTGACGTTGGTCCATATCTTCACCATGCCTGCCTTGCCTCAGACGTGGGACAAGCTTCGACTCGCTCTCGTAAGTTCCAAGGGGCTCCGCTCGTAATGCTCTGGCATGAAGACCCTTTGCAGCGGGATTGTAACGTCCCCGAAAATTCGGAGCTCCGCCGCCCCGAACTCCTGGGTCGTTAACCTACCGGATCACATCAAACCTGTCAGACATGTTTACTAACACATATTTCCAAGCATCAAATTAGACATCAACTCAATTTCCTCAAATACAATATTACAAATTGCTTAAACTTGAATTATGAAGACCTAGGTTCTTTACAAACTCGAGTCCTTATAACGAGTTAACAGTACCGACCCGCACAGGGATTTTACTATACCGTAGTGGTGGGCTCATCGGAATCTCACACAGATTCTAAACCCCATTCCCGAGCAATCTACTGTTGATCAAAACCTGCAGAAGGGAATCAAACGAAGGGTGAGCTTTTAAGAGCTCAGTAAGGTCGTACAAGGACCAACAAAAGGATTACAAAATGATCCCACAAAATCTAACCGACGAAAATTTCCAGAATACTTCAGATGATCAAAAACTCAATGATTTCCAAAAGGATCAATGATAGATTGCTTCTAGGGTCAGAATTTTCAGAAGAAAAATCACAGATAAACAACAAAATGATTACGGATAATTATCGAGTTTTAAGCACAACAATCCAAAAGAACGGGTTCAGACAATTGTCAAATCTGCTCAGCACACAATAATAGGCGAGCATCACAAGATTTCCAAATAATCGATCCAGGTTCAATATTAGGGTTTTCTGGACAAGAACATGCTGATATCATACCAAATTCAGAGTTCGGCATTAGCCATAAGTAAATCAAATGAGTACTTGCGAGTACGAGTTATCAAAATAAGGGTTCGGACGAAAGTCCTTCCCCAGGGTTCAGATAGAATCCCTTACCTGGATCCGCAGTTAAACTATCTAACTGGAAGTCTTTAACGTTAACCCAAACGGAATAATTGAACCATTAGAACCCAGAATATAGCAAAATATTAGAACTTAATGCAGACTCACGCATACACCCAAAATGAACCTCCCCTCACCGGGTATGTAAAATTACAGAAACGCCCCTAGGGTGCAAAGTTACCAAAATGCCCCTCGGACTTAAATTACCAAAATGGTCTTCCCGTAAGTAGAATTAATGAAATAAGCTTCCCCTATGTAAATTTATGCAAAAATACCTTTCTTAGGTCAAATTACCAAAATACCCCTTCGGGGTGGCAAATTACCAAAATGCCCCTGAGGGTTTTTGGCACCGAAAAAATCTCAAAAATATCTTAAAACGCTATTTTAAGTATCCTGATACCATTTCTGGTCTAAAAATTATTTTAAAGAATTTTCGTCCGAAAATTCCGAACCAGTGTCCGGACTGAGCGCTAAAAGGTCCGTTTCACGAAAAATGCCTATCGGACTCAGAATGGCACGGAATTTTAGATACTGAATCATATCTATAAAATAGGGCTTCCATAAAATTTTCAGGTTAAAATAACTTGGTTTGATATGCTAAATAAATCGATAAAGTTCTTTAATCGGTGCTCCAATTTAGCGCTCTTCGCGGACTCCAAAAATTCCCAAAATTTTCCAGAGCTTACGTCTTGTGAAAATATTTGGGGTTACTGTTTTGTACTTTGTCAAATTCTGACCCTAGCTACTTATAAAGATTCATGGAAAAACTACAAAATTAATTCCTTATTTTTTAGCGACAAAAACGGTTACTGTTGAGATCACAGCACACACTATTTACCCTAATTTTCACACAGTGTCTTTTTCCTTGCTCACCTTCACTGCCGCAGTCATTACACGCACCCAACTCGCATGCACCCACACTGATACACAAAGAAACCCACGCAAAACCCTCAAAATACACTACCCTATCTAGCACCCACACATTAACACACATCATTCTCACACACAACCACACCCGCGACGCGCACACACAGAAGAACACACACAGACCCAATAACGGTCCCCTCTGCCGAATTCCACCATAACTACCAATCTTTCATATTACAACCATATTAATCTAAAATTAAACTTCCAAGTCCCTGTTGTAACTCCCCACCCGAAGCACTACTGTCACAGGTTCTATACACACACCTACTGACATGAACACACACACACGCGGTTCAAACACACGCACATGCCGCACCGTGAATTCACACACACTCATACACTAACATTTTATCCAAAATTAACACATCGCTAAGAACCTAGATGAAGATTCACCTTGAGAATTCCGCCCGAGCTTTCCCCTTCTGATTTCTTCCCTATCCCCTGTTCCATTTCTCTTCTCTGTTTCTTCTTCTTCTTCTTCTTTGTTCTTCCTCCTTTCCCGAAAGGGAAAGGTTTCCTCTTTTGCTTTTTGTTTGTTTGTTTTTCTTTTTTTATCTCCCTAACTTTATCTATACATTAATTTATAATATTATTTCATTAGTCATCAAATTATCAAGGAAGAGGTGGCACCATCTTGTGACCAATTTTCAAAAATTTGCAAAATAGCCCCCAGAAATTTCCAAAATTGCAAAAATGCCCCCAAAATTTCAAAAATTACATTTTTGCCCCAAAATTCTTTTAAGCTCCTACACACTACCAATACTCGAGCATTGCACAAATTTAACGCCCGTTTATTTTTTGGAGCCCGAATGGCTATTTTAATCGGCTCCTGAAGTTTGGGATATTACAGGGGATTTGTTCTTTTAGATATCTCTCCGCTGTTAACAACTTTCATGATACTGGGCACATTTGAGCTGTTGTTACACTCACATTAGCGGTGATTATCCGCGCTCCCAGGATCACGACCTCTGGGTCACTTCGAGACGAGAGCAGGTCTTCAAAGGGAATCGCGCTTATTCTACCTGACTTTTAGGTGATGAGCCTTCCCATCGTTGTCTATAGCACACAGGCATTGTGTGAGTTTGGCTTCCTAAAAAAATAGATTGAAGCTATGTGGGGCAGGCAACTTGATGGTCCTGGAGAACGTTAACATATGGCAACCCATTGACGTGGTGGCACCTCCATGGAGCGCTATGTGTCACTTGATGACATGGCACTTTCGGTTGCTTATACGTAGTGCACTTTTGAACTCAATTTCACTTCCTCACTCTAATTTTTGTTTCCTGTTGGAGCATTGTAAAAGAGCATGTGGTGGCTGCCATCCGTGATTTCTTTGTTGAGGGCTATCTGCCTAGAGGCCTTTCTTCAACAATAACCATTGCTCTTTTCTAATATGTGCCTATTTGCCTCTGTAATATTAGGTTGAGTTGTTTTCTGCCTACATTGATCTCTTCAGAGCAATCAGCTTTTTGACAAAAAAGCTTTTTGGCAGAGTTGTTACAACGAAAATTCATATGGCTAAGGCCTTCGATTTTTTACAATAGGGTTTTCTTCTAGAAGTCTTATGTAGATTTGGTTTTCATGAGATATCGTGCGACTTCATCTCTGTGTATCTCCACTTGTTGGTATTCGCTGGTAATTAATGGGGAACCTTATGGATATTTTAGATCTTCAAGAGGTGTTCGATTTAGGTGATCTGCTTTCCCCGCCCTTTTCATCATTGCTCAAGATGTTCTCAGTAGGAGTTTGAACCATAAGGTTGGTTGAGGTCAGATTGCTCAATACAACAGGTTGTCTTTCGTGTTTCCCATCTTCTATATGCCGGTGATATGTTAGTATTTACCAATGCCTGAAGAAGGACTCTTTTAAGGGGATTCAACTTTTTAAGGATTTTGAATATCCTAGTGGACAAATGGTTTATGTCTTATTAAATACTTGGGAACTCTTCTTTTCAAAGGTCGCCCAAAAATGCTTACGGTCTTGACATTGAGACGACGATCAGAAAAAAGGGTTGACGTTTGGAAAGGTAGGATGCTCTTATCTGGAGGTAAGTTTACGCTTTTGAAATAAATCTTACACTATTCCTCTATATTCTTTAGTCCTGTTCCAGATCCCTAAATCTTTTATTCAGAGCTTCATCGGATCTTATCTACTTTCTTTTGGAGTTCAAAGGGAGCACAGGCATAATAGGGTCTCCATGGAAAACATCTGCTGACCTTTTGCACAAGGAGGGTTGGGAGAGAGAAATTTACATGGGGTTACTAAGTTCTTTCTTGCCAAGCTCTACTGGTGCTTTATAGAGGGGAAATCATTCTGGACAAAAATTATCAGCCATAAATATAGACATCCTTCAAGTGTTCTTTCCTATCCTTCAAACATCTCTACTTCTTTTAGTTGGAAATCCATCAAGCTTGTATCGCCACTCTCTTGGACATATCTAAATGGGTTATTGGTGAAGGTAATATCCCATTTTGGAGTGATGGATGGGCATCACGATTTTTCAGTAACCATTTGCAGTTTCAACAAAACATTCTGGTTAAGGGGGCTATTATTTCTATTTCATTTCAGCAAAGTATCAATTTTTTTGGTTTCTCATGACATTCTCAATGACCCTGAATTCAATTTACATGGATCATGCTTCTTCAGATTGCATTCAGTAACTACATTGGGCTCAAGTCTGGTAAATTCTCTGTTTCCGATTTTTGGGTAAATACTCGCACTAGATATTCTTCATCTTTTTGGAGCAGTTACATGTGGCATAGATGGTTTCCGCTGAAAATGCCATCTTCATGTGGAAGTTGTATCACAGCTCTCTTCTGGTTGATTTGAACATAATGAGGTGTAAAGTTACTTTCGTTTCGAAATGTCCATGTTGTGACAACCATTGTACAGTATTCTACACGATTGATTCACTAATGGTGATTTAGCTCTCTGGACCTATTTCCGAAACCTTCTAAACATACCCTTAAGTCATTCTTCGGTCATTTCATTGGCTCACGCATGGTGGTCAGGCACACCAGCTAAATTCTCAAATGTGTCTCCTCCACATCATCATTCTTTGCTTTTGGTCTATGGGGGATTTGGTTATTAAGAAACTCTGTCCTTTTTAAATCTTCAGCTATATCCCCATTGACGGTTATTAAAAAACTCTTGCCATGACTTAGATCTCTTAGTCGATTTTTCTTGGGTACAAGCCTGCAATATTCATAATCTAATATGTTTCGAAACTCTCAAGAGTGCCAATCAAACCATCAAAGACCCTCAGGTATAAGTGGATTACATGGTCTCCTCCACCCTATGGGAAGTTAAAGCTAAATTGTGCTGGCTTTGCTAGAAATCGTAAAAGGTCGGGGGGGAAGGGATTATAAGAAATGCAGAGGGACCGTGATTCGAGCGTATTCCTTCTCATATGGGGGTGGAATTAACATAACAGCGAAGGCAATTGCACTTCGAGATGTCTGTTTGTTATGTCGACAAAAGCACCTGCAGCTAGACTACGTTGAGACGGATTCAGAAGTCCTAGCGTATTGCTTCAGCAGCTCCGTATTTATCCCCTTGAACATTGCTTGCATCATCAGTGCAAGCACTTTTGCATCACTGTTGCTATTAGGCATATTTATGGGGAGGTAAATGCTCCAGTGGATGCCCTTGCCTCGTTTCCTCTCTTAATCAGTCCAACGAAGTTTATTCCACCTCTGGTTCTCTGCCAGAACGTTGTCGCACTTTCTGTAGTTTGGACAACAAGGGTTTTAGCACTCCTAGGAGGTCTAGATACAATTGCGATGCATGCAAAACTCAGTCTCTATTGGTGCTGATGTTTTCATTTCCCCAATACCCACACACACAACACATCCGACCACGTACTTTGGTTCCCAATAAATCTCAGGCTAAGCCTATTTTTTTGAAATAATAAACTCTCACTCTAAAAACTGCAGAGCCGGATAATTTTTGAGAGAGAGAACCTAAGCATTGGACATTGGACATTTGATCCATGCATTGAATCCATCAACTGTGTTTTTGTCCTCGTATACAAATCCTACCCCAGTCAAACAGATCTTTGTAACAGTGCACTATAGAGTGTTGACTCATTTCTCATTATTCTATCTGCAAACCCTCAGCTTCAGTACCGTTTATTGATCGTTCGGCGACTGCACGATACTCCAACACCACAGTTTATTAGATCTACTATCCGTCACGGAGAATTTTCACCATTTCTAGCATTTATGCCCATCTCGTTCACAGGTCAGTCATCATCATCCATGAAGCCCCTCACCATCCTTTGGTAATGATCTTTGTGAACCATCTCTACCATGCGTTGAGATCTCATCGTGAACAAGTTCATTCTCATTGTTATTGTTGAAAGTCCTGCCTTTTCCGACTTATTAACATAATTATCGTGCTGTAAGTCATCATAGCATTGTCGATGCTACTGGTTGTAGGGTGGCAATGTCAACAGGATTCCATAGGGGTGACTTTGTCATCTTGAAGCGGTACATCATCCCAAAGTCGACTGTAAGGTCTTCAAGATATTAGAATGAGGGAAATGGTTCTCTTGAAAAGTTGATTGCATTTGATGTATTTGATCCCTCTGTTTATTTTGGTGGGATCTTTGTGCATTTATGCCGATGCTTAATTTGGCTTCTTGCAGAACCATTATTACACTGCATTTTGGACAATGCAAAAGAAATTGACAGGAGAATGATGCTGCAAGGCGTGAGACTCGTCATCGCGTGTTCCAAGAAGGGCGGAAATATAGATACAAGCCTCCAAATTTTTCATCATGAAATGATATTACCAGACTTGCAGATTAGTAGGCGATATATAGCATTAAGAGGTCTGATTCTGTTGCGTCTGGGAAATATATTTACAACATTTCATTTTTCGATATGGTTGGTTTTTTTGTAAGGTGTTATCTGATAATTCGTGACTTCCCATTGAAAGGATATCAAGTAAGTACAAGGAGACCAAATTTGTGAAATGAAGTCTCTGTCATAGAAATCAGTTTATGCCAATCATGATCCTCTGCCCTTGTATAAACAAGAATGTAGATGTAAGGGTGCCAAGAACTCTATGAGCTACTGCGTTCAGTGTGCTTGCTTGAACGCAGGAGAAGAGATACGTCGAGATGTGCAAATTGGCCAGCATATTTACATGGAAAGAAAAATGGGTCAGGTGTCCGATCGTATAGTTATGGGGAAATTAGGGTTTGACCGTGTATTATCAGATCTCGTGAGCAATTTTCCTCCTCACGTTTCTCTTCCTTTTCTCTTTGCTTTTTGTTTTTTTTTGAAGAATAGAAATATATACCAAGATAATGGAGAGGGATACAAAATATGTTTAGATAGGCAAGTAAAGATTTATCGATGACATTCTCATTCGATAGGAATTGTAATAAATAAAAAGCTAACAACAACATAACCAAAATTAAAGAACAAACTGTAAATACATAA
Source organism: Escallonia herrerae (assembly GCA_033070095.1). NCBI lineage: Eukaryota > Viridiplantae > Streptophyta > Magnoliopsida > Escalloniales > Escalloniaceae > Escallonia > Escallonia herrerae. Next base: position 409,558 of record JAVXUP010000288.1, read on the forward strand.
AAACTTACAAGTAATAAGATTTTTTTTTTTTGTGGTTAAGTAAAACCAGCCAACTACTTAAAAAAAAGCTAAAACAAGATAATTACTAGTCCTAATTACACGTACGTCCATGAGGTTAGGGTGATGTTGCAGTCAAGGACATCAAGTTTCAAACTATAACATACCGCGACCAAAAATATTAAAAATGTACCCCCTTCGTCCTTTAAAGACAGATCCATTTGTACATATATTAAGAATTTAAGTTATATATTTGTGTCTTTATCATTTTACCCTTTAGAGAGGAGAGAAGAGAGTGGGCCATGAGAGAGAAAATTGGTTGGTAGAGTATTAAATGTGGAGAGATAAATAGAATAAAAAACGTGTAAAGTGGTGGGTCAGGAGAGAGAAAATGAGTTTGTAAAGAATTAAATGTGGTGAGAGAAATAGAATAAAAAAAGTATGAAAAAGGTAAATATGTAAAACTACCTACAAAATCTTTCCTAATTTAGAAGTGATTAATTTTTGTGGGACGACTCAAAAAGAAAATATGATTAGTTTTTTAAGAACGGAGGGAGTAACATTTATGTCCATCCGTTAGAGTTCCGTCCAAAAAAGTGAATTTTTTGATGATGTCATCATTATGTATTTTCAAAATGACGATAGTGCCCTTATATTGTATATTCTGAATTATTTTTAAAAATTTTAAATTAAGACTTCAAAAATTAGGGTTAATATAAGGTCCTACTTTTCAAACCCCAGTTTGAAAATTAGGGTTTCAAACCCCTAATTTTCGAATAATATCACCCCCCCAAACACTCCGCCGCCACCCCGACCCCCTTCCCGCCGCCCAACTCTGCCTTGCCCAACCATGTTACCGCCAATTGATTTTATTTTACTCCCAAGTGATATTTGGCATCAAGGCCATTCAACTCGGCATCCTGTCCGTTGGTGATGGGGAAGGGGGAGGAATGATCATCGTCATGGAAGAGCATCTTCTTGGGTGTTTTGATCATGACATGGTGGGGCGAAGCGAGGGCGGCCGAGGTTGGGGAAGAAGGGATCTGGAGTTGATGAAGGGGTTCTTTGAGTGATGATTGGCGTCCGACTCGAGGAGAGGAGAGAAAGGTGTGTGATGAAGGGGGAGGGGAGGGCAGGTGCAGCGAACAGGGAAGGGGGAAGGTGGTTGCGGCAACAGGGAAAGGGCAGGCAGACAGAGTGGGCGGGGTGACGGGGAGGGGTAGAGGGCGGCGAAGGGGGTGCAGTGGTTGTGGTTGTGGTTGCGGTTGGAGGTGGGGGTGGGGGGCATGGGGGTGGGTAGAGTCAATTTTTTTAAGATGAAGTAATGGCATGTAAAAGAAAATAACCTTCTAATTTAAGGGCAACAATGTCCTTTTCTTAAAACCGTTAGGTTTTTTAAGATTACGTTTGGTTAACGGACATAAGTGTAATTTATCCAAATTATTATCCTTGCCTGTAATTATATCCTAACTTCAGAGACATAAGTGTAATTAACCCTTGTAGAAAAAAAAAAACGATTTGCTGAGACGGATCATGGAATACCCATCTTGACAAGAAATTATCTACATGATAAAATATGTCTCACAAGCACTAAGGACAAAACAAAATAAAGATTCGTTATAGTTATAAGGGAAAATTGAGTAAAATACCCATGTGGTTTGGGGTAATTGTAAAAAGACTCCTTCCGTTGTAAAAATTGCCAAAAGGCACACAAGGTTGCAAAAGTGTTGCAACTGTCAAAAATATCGTTCAAACTAACGGCATGTAATGTTCACGCTCCTGAAAAGTGCGTTTGGTAGAGATTAATTTAACAAATGACAAAAATGCCCTTCATGTCTTCTCCTTACCCAAATCCTAAGCCCTAACCACCACCACCACCGCCGCTGCAGCCATCTGCTCTGCCAAATCGCCCAGCCGCAGCCCTATCTACCACCATCTCCGCCCATTTCGGCCACCACCCAGCCCTGCTGCCGTTGCGTCGCCGTCCCTGTCATCTCCCTAAATCTTAATTTTCTTTCCTAATCTAATCAATCAAACCCTAACCGCCGCCACCTGCTTTTTTCATAATCACCGCGTGCCACCTGCTCCACCCGGATCTGTGTTGTTGGTTTTGGGTTCCACAATTTGTTTTTGGCCGAACGTTGTGGTGGTGAAAGGCCGGAGTGTAGAGATCTGCCCATGCCGGTCACAGTCGCAGTTAGTTTTGGCCGGCTGTAGGTTCGGCCATTTCTTCCTCCCATTTTTTTTGTCCGTAACTCACCACCCTCGCTAAGCCCCATCGACCACCATCACCACCTATTTCTGCCGCCACCCTCACCGCGCCTTATCCACCACCACCACCATCGCCCATTTCTGCCCCCACCATCAACTCAAACCACTTGCGCTGCTGCCACCAGCCGGATCCAAAACCCTTCATCCATGATCGAAGTTCCCTTCTTTTCCCCCTCTTCCCCCTCCGCCTTTCCCCTTTCATCCGGTCCCCTTTTTGCTACCTCACTTGTTGGTTTGCGCCGGCCCTAATGAAGGCTTGGGCTTGTGATATTTGGACAATTTACAGCGGTATTTTGGACAAATTCTTTATTTCGTAACAAAAACCGTGGGTTGCAACACTATTGCAACCTTGGGTGCCTTTTTGTAATTTTTATAACATAAGGGGTCTTTTTGCAATTATCCCAAACCACATGGGTATTTTATGCAATTTTCCCTAATTATAAAAACCAATACAATATTCTGGATAAAATATAAGGGGGAGGGGGGGTTCAACTTATTCTGTTCCAATTGTATCTCTATCGAATTGAACTATCCATGTGGCTGAGAGCCCTCACAGCCCAGGCATAACGACGCAATTATCAGGGGCGCGCTCTTGGGAACTCCAACAATTTGTTTAATTGATACAAATTGTGATCCCGATCTCACAGATATTTCGATTCCAGCGAACGATGACGCTATATTTTCAATCCGATTAATTCTTAACAAATTGATATTAGTTCAGGTTGGCATTTTGATTCAAGTGAAGAAAGAGTAAGCTTATTTATTTCTGGCTTAGTCCCCTGCCTTACCACTCTGCCATGCTGCCAAAACAATACAAAATGGGTGCAGCAAATTTTCTCCCTTTGGGTTCAATTATTAAACTTCTTTGCTACTGCTGTTTATCGGTCTGTCTGTCCTCAATAATTAATTACTACTGATTATTACTCTTACTTGTTACTGGACGACTAATCAATTCCTTAAAATAAAAAAAGTGAGAGGGTTCCAAAAAATCGCTTCAATTTTGAAAATATAATAATCTCTTTCATGAGTTATTAGAAAGCAACTTGTTATATTCACATTTTATCGATCCTCGGTCAAATAATTCTAGGAGAGATTATTTGTCTTCTTAGTCTTCCACACAAGAAAAGGAATCCCATTGCACTGATCGGGGCGTTCGTGGTGGGGTTTCTCTCGCTTTTGGCATAGCGAGCCCCCGTGGGAGGCTCGCACGACGGGCTATTAGCTCAGTTAGGTAGAACGCGCCAAGGAAAATATTTCGTGGTAAAGACAAGATATACTTGGACCAGAAGCCCCGTGCCCAAAAAAAAAATATAAGAGAAACTAATCCAATTCGGAGTTGTTGATGTTTATACCGATCAATCATAGAAGAATTTTACAACAAGATAATACCAAAATAAATATAGCCAATAAGAAAAACACACAACACCCCACCTCACTGCCAGCTGCCACCTCGAGAACCAGACATGTGGGCCAAGCTGCATCATCACCTCAAGCCTAGTGCACCCATGCCAACGCCGTAATCCCCATCTTTTCCTGCCATCTCACTACTGCCAAGCCTCGGTGTACCCCAAACAACAGCCATTCGATCCCAAACCGAAGTGACCAACCAAAACTCAAGAAAGATACTAGAACCCTGCCGAAAACTCCGTCGTCATAGTAGCCCATCAACACGTCAGACCACTCTCGTCCACCGAAGGCTACCACCACCGTCGCAATCCAAAAACAACCTAAATCGAAACTACCAAGGCTCAGACACTGATCCCCCGCCACCAATTAACAATCAACACCTTTCTAGGGTAAGGGGGAAGGGGGAGAAAAAAGCCCTAGTAGAAAAAACCTTAGCCTAAACCCTCAAATCTATTGCAAAACCAAGGAATCGTAGCAACCAAAACCCCGAAAGAGAGGAAACCGACAACTCATGACGGAAAACAAGGAAGACGACAAACACCTTCGCTACTTCGGCCACCACAACCCAACAATGGAACACCCAAGGACCCAACAGTGGAACCGAAATTCCATCGCCAACCCATCACCGGCACTGGAAACAAGGATGACAAACAAAGTACCCGAGAGCGATCCATCTCACAATGATGCCTACTAGTCCAGCGGTGATCCGCAATAAAGCCCGAAACTAACACCACGTCATCACTTATTATCGACGTGTATTTTAGAGACGAATTATTTTTTTCTTAGCATCGCTATATTTTTAACCACAATTAGTGAAGCGGGATTTAGGTTACAACCCATAAATTACTCTAGTATGTTAATATATCATAAATAGTTATTTGGGCTTTTTTGTAATAATAAGAAGTTTTGGGTATATTTTGAAAATTACCTAAAGTCTAGGGGTTTTTAGTATTTTTTTAGTTTAGGGTTTTCATCTATGTACATACACTTTGACAGAGAAGCCGTCTCTTGTTTCCTGAATTAAGGCCGGTTGAGAGAGAGAGAGAGAGGAATGGAAATCAAATTCCAGCGATCGAGTTGGTTTTCCGGTAAGTTTGCTCGCCCTTTTCTCTCAGATTTTTTCAATAGTTTATGGGAATAAGGGACTGGGATTATAGCCATATGTGCGTGAGTGAGGGGGTATATTGTTTGTGTGAGGAAGCCGTGAAAGGGAGGGTGAAATTCATGTGTGAAATGGGTTGTGTGCGGGGCAGTTGCAGGTGGATGCATGTGTGTATTACTACGTAAAGGTGGAGGGTTCGTATGTGTGTAACCAAGCTGCCGTGATTGTGTGTTGCGTGTGTGTATATGTGAGTGTGTGGGTTTTATAGCTGTAAGTAGGGGACTGCCGAACAAGGGTGTATGTGTTGTAATGTGTCTAAGTGTAAACATGTGTGTATGTTGAACAAAAAAAAGGGCAGAAGAGAAGACTCATTGTCGTTACTGCCATGAGGCAGTGGGTGTGAGGAGCTTTGTGTGCATGTTTGTGTAATGGGTATACGGGTGAGTGTTTGCGTGCGCTATGTGTATATGTGTGTGTGGTGAGGCTGCCGAAAAGGCAGCTGTGTGGGTGTGTGAGTTGTGTGCTTGTGTGTGAGTGTACACTGTGCTTTTGTACGTGAGTGTGTGCGGGTACGTGTGTATATGGTGTGTGTTACGGTGTGTAATGCTGTGTGGTTGGGTGAATATATGTAGATATGTGTAGTGTGCTGATGTGAGTGAGTGGAACAAAGAATAAATGAAGAAAAGGAGCAAACCCACTGCCGTGAGTGTGGGTGCGGGAGTGCATGAAAGTGTGTTTTTGTGTGTGTGCGCGCGCGCTCGTGTTTGTTTTTCTGTGTGTGTGTGGTGGGTGCTTGCATAAGTGAGTGTGTGTATTGTGGGTATATGACTATTGTGTGTTTGTGTGTAGATGTATATGTGTGTGAAGCTGCCAGGGGTTGCTCTGTGTGTGTGTGTGTGTGAGTCGTGTGTGCATGTGTGTGTGTGTATAAAGAAGTCCCAATAATTTGAGTAATGTTTTTTGAGTATAAAGAAGTCCCAATATAAATTTGGTGATTTTTGGAGTTTATTTACTATCATTACTGTACCGTATTGGTTTTAGCAAAATGAATAATTTAAAAACTTTTAATTTCTTTTGAATTCTGATTTCAACTTCTATAATTATTATATATATTCTAAAGCTATTACAAAAATTTTGGGACTTTATTGTCAGCTAGAAACAATTTTGGCTATTTATGTGTTTCTCTTGCATTTAAGGAAATTATTTTAATTCAAAAAATTCATATTTTGATTTTTATTAATGTTTTAAGCTTTAAAAGTTTTTTATTGTAATTTTTAGTGAATTTGGGGTATTGTTACGCATAAAAGAGTGTACAGGATTTTCCGATAGGATGGTCGTGTGTTGGACCCGCTTTGAGTTGTGTCATTTCGGGTTAAGGAGTGAGCACGTTATGGGTAGTTAATACTACGATTATGATTTAATAGCATATATTGTTTTCCAATAAATAAATTGTCAATTTAAGTCAATTCAATAATTGTTAATCGAGGTTGAATAACATCGCTTAGCTTGGATCAAGGTAAGGATTTTCACTTAGAACCCTACTCATCATTCTGAATTTCTGTGTTTTAATCATAACTATTTCACAAATTTTGTGGAATTATGGCTTTATAAAATTTTCATGAAAATATTTGAATATTGCCTATGAAACCTTAATTTGAGTCTTATAGCAATGGTTTGAAAATCCTGTTTCATTCTCTTATGTTTATTGATTTGATTATTGTAAAACATTTTGAGTTGTACTTATCTCTTGTCATTTTCATCTGTTTATTGATTTGATTATCGTAAAGCATTTTCAATTATATATATTTTTTTCTAAATGTTGACATGAGTTAGTAATCTGGGAGTGATAAGGATGATATGTATTACTGGAGTTATAAGGATGGTCTGTTGGTTGGGTTAAACTAGTACCTAAATAGACTAGTTAGTGTACATATGCATATGTAAAGCATATTGAGCATTGCCGGGGTGGCTTTGTTACAGTGTACTGCTTATGTTCAATATTACCTATCTCTTTTTATTATACCTGAAGTGTTTTGAACGACTACTGATTTAAGGGATTGAGATGATAATCGTCCCTATGTTTATATCGAGTTGCTGTGATTTCATCAAAAATAAAATCCTTTGAAAATATATTATTTGACTTGAATGTAAAATCGTTCGTATTGTTTATTGAAATGTTGTGTTTTATATGAAAATCCTTTTAAAAAATTATCATTTGATTCTATATGAAAAAATTTCCGAATCGTTGTTGTTTGTAAATTCTTGATCGATCTTACTGGGTTCTCAAAAACTCACTCTTCTTTGACTTTCTTTTCGCAGGTGATAACCAACATTAAGTTTTTGAGAATAGACTAGAGCCGAGCAAAGAATTTGAATTTAAGTTTAGTATTGGTGGTTAGAATCCCTGTGTGGGTGAACATTGTAATTTAAATTTTTTCTAGACTTAAATTTCGTGTTTCATCGATGATAGTCTCTTAAGATTATGATCATTGGTTTAGCTACTCTGATAATAGTCGTTCTGAGGATATTATTATCTCAGAGTGAATGATCGAGCGAGAGTCTAATGTTCTGGATTTTCAGGATGTTACATAACCGCTATGATCTAATGACCAAAACAATACTAACCACCCACTTGGTTTAGACCTGAAATAAACAAACTAACAAACTCATTTTTATGACAACAAGAGTGAGCCATGTTTAGGTAGTTGGTATTGGTTTATAGTATCGCAGTATAGATTGAATTCTGATAATTGAAATGTCTAATTTAGATTAACTCAGAGGATTGTAGGTTGAGACTGCTCGGTTTAGCTTAAATTCGGACTGATATAAAGATTTCTATCTGAATCCTGAACTCATCCACTTGTGTTTGTTTTCCTGTCAACTTGTTTGTGATTATCATTGAACTCTGGATTATGAAATGATATCAGCATGTTTTTATTGCCATTAAGACCCTAATATTAACCCTTATTGAATCATTGAGATATATGTGGATGCTCATCTTTTATTGCACGTCGAGCATCGAATTATATGTTGATTTAGCGATTATTGTTCTTCTACATATTGACATGAGACAGTGTATTGAAACGTTAAGAATGATCTGCATTGGGGGCGTTATAAGGATGTTATGTTTACTGCGTGGGGTGCAATCTAGCACCTTAATGGACTACTTATCGTACATATGCATATGTAGTTGCCATTGTTACGATGCATTGCATGTGTGGCCTTGATATTGCTCATGTTCAAAATCATCTGAAAGTAATTGTATTGGTATTTGATCGAAGGGATTAAGGTGAAACTCTTCCCATTATCAAATCAATTGTGATCATCATGGAACTCTTTGGAAAATCTATCACCGAATTGACTTCGTTGGTCTTTGAGCGACCTTACTGAACTTTCAAAGCTGACCTTTACTTGTTCCTCTTACAGGTAATGATCACCAGTAGATTGTTTGGGGAAGGTTTTAGAGCTTGAGTGAGCGATTGGAATATCTTTTATTGTTTTGATTACTAGAACCCCTATAGGGTAAACATTGTTTCTATCATTCTGTCCATAACCCTAAATTTGGTCTTTTCACCTATGACATCATTTTAGAACATTTTAGTTATTGCCCTGCTTAAAAGCTTTGGCATATATTCGAAGTTGTTTGTTGAATTGAGGTTATACATTGACTAAGTAATTTATCGAATGATTGTTATATGCGCTGAATTTTCAGGGTCTTACATCTTCACCCTCAAAATAGTTTCTTCCAACATCAAAAGAGTGCTCATAGACAGTGGCAGCGCTGCAGATATATTGTTTTTTTTTTATGCTTTTCAGCAAATGAACCTCCCTCGAGAAATGCTAATTAAGTCCGATGCAATCGCCACTTTTTGGGTTCGCTGGCAACCCCGTGAACATTGAAGGCTCCCTCTCCCTATCTGTGGTGGCAGGGTCAACGCCACGCCAATCCATTCAAACCGCTGACTTCTTGGTTGTGAAATTATGTTCATCCTACAATGCAATATTGAGACTACCAAGCCTCAACAATGTTAAAGTTATGTGTAATGCGGATTTATACCATCTCTACTTAGTGTTACTTCAGAAATGTCACTTCCACATATTTGAAGCTTTGAACTACTACGTTGATGTTTTAGAGAGGCTATTTTCACCCCTACATATGCTAATCTGGGACTTGGTTGTCACTAAAAAGTCAAAACTTATTACTAGAAAAACATTTTTACGATAAAAAGCGAGTGTAAATGCACGTAGGGACAGAAAATAGCATCAAAATTATCATATTTTGTCTAAACTTCGATAAAACTTTGGTATATATGTTTCTCAAATTATGCAATCAATCCGCATTCCATATTTTAGATACCAAAGTTTACGTACTTCGCTTCACAATTGAGTAAAGTAGGATACTTTGTTGCTTTTTTTCTTTACGAGTTTTTGTATTTTCGTTTCTAAGATAGACAAATAGAAGAAATGCAAAAAGAAGCTTAACTCTATTGTCAAAGCAGTTCTGGCTTTTATTAAAGCAATGTTGGCTTTGGAGTAGTTGCATCAGCTGCTTCTATTGTACTGCTTTGACAAATCACTATTTAATTTGACATTAGATCACAAGCATGTACGAGTTCAAAGTTGAGCGCAACCTTTGCTTTCGATCTTTTGGGCGTTGATATGAAGCAACATCAGGAACACTCGTCCGAATGCTTGAAATTGCTTAACCCTAAGATCAAGTCTTTGGCGAGAGCAATATGGAATGACTTACTTCTGTGGTGATTTATAAGATTCTTGCTTTTGATTTTTGATATTTTTTGTCATAAGAACTTAAACGGAAAAAACAACGCATTTTCTATTTGTTTTTGTTCTTTTTTGCGTGGGGCTGATTTCAGTTTTGGACCCACAATTTTGGCCTAAATCAGGATAAATAGAAAAGTCATCTCATTCTTTTAAGCCATGTCCAGCTTTGAGTTTTACGAGGTTTAAATGTTAAACTCTTTTAGAAGCAAACATACACAAACATCACTATAAACATAAAAACTCGAAATAAAAGGACGAAGTCACTGTAGACTCTCTTGCAAGCACCAAGAATCCTAACTGCATAGCTTATCTCCCCTTCCCCTTTTATTTGCGTCGTAGTTTGTTTTGTACAAAGGTTAGGCCGATTATTTCCTTGGCATGGTAACCAGTGATGCAGCCACTTGTCATCGAACAAATCTGTAGCCAGTGAAGACAATGGCTGTTGGCATGGCGGCTGATGGGCTTAGGTGGGTGACTGTTGGCATGGTGAGCAGTGGGTGTCTGGTGGGTTGCTATTCTTAGCACGGTCCCCAATGGGGCTGTGGTTGGTGGAGAGGGGGCGTGGTGGGTGGGGGTGTGGTGGTTGGTGACTCTTGTGAGTGGTTGATGCTTGGATAGCGGCAGGTGACAGGGAGGTCGGTTGGTTCCAGGCTAGAGGCCATTCCTTCCCTTTCCGGGGGGGTCATTGTTTTCATTGGTTCAACACGTGAATTCTTTAGTGGGGTTTTCGATTGTGCAATGGCGCTCTCATTCGGTATTAGGCGTTGCTGCATAGTGAATTAAGCAAAGCTATAAGCTTTGCCATTTGATAACCAAAATAAAATCTACACTACATTGCTGATTCCCAAACAGGAATCATGTGGGGGTGTAACGGAATTGCTGAAGCAAGCGGCAGTGTCTCCCTTCCAGCACCACATCGGTTTCTTTCCTTCCTCAGCCGACTGTCGAGGAAGGAGAGAATGAAGGGAGGGAGATTCATTGACTTGGTTTTTTTTTTTTGGGTTACCTTGGTTTTAATGGGTTTGACCCAATTTAATTCATACAAACATCAACTCAAACCAACCCACTTTTAAATTAGTTGGGTTAAAACCTGTCCATATCTGAGCTGGGTTGGTTAAAATCCATTCTAACCCAGCCCAAATTGCACCCCTAAAAGGAAGCCATCTTCAGCGCGATGCCGTTTCTCAATACTGCAGAGAACCCTTTAGCTATAAGGGGTAAGAATGCAGGGTGACCAACGGGAAAGTAAGCAGCCTCTACAGTGGCGCCAATTTTTCAATACTTCAGAAAACCCTTATAGCTAAACGGGGCAAGGAGATGTTCAATGATTTTTCAAACAAAGGGTAATATTCATATAAATTTGGTCTTTCTTGGGTGTAGTTCTGGTGCATATGGTAAATTATTTTGCAACTGACATACAATACTGAAAAGAAGTAAAAATAATTAACATGCAATCAAATGTTCTTTAGATTTTGCTCTTTTTATTCCAACGTAACAATCCAAATGCAATCTGTACTTCTTCAACCTTCAGCTCAAACCGATGTTCCTATTCTGGTCTTTGTGGGAAAAAAGAAAAGGAACAAACTTCACCACATTTGCTTCAAGTAACACAACATCCGAAACCCTGCTCTTTGGTACATACAGTAACCTCTGGACAGCGCAAAGCAAAATTCAAGGGAAAAGGCAAAATAAATTGCAAATTTACTTTTCCATAATAATATTTAACTCTATGTAATCTCAACGATTAGGAAAGAATCAAATGCCATGAACTACTCTGATCATGATACCTCCTTTTCAAGTTTCAAAATACTCTTCCATAATAATATTTACCTCTATGTAATCTCAACGATTAGGAAAGAGTCAAATGCTATGAACTACTCTGATAACAATACCTCCTTTTCAAGTTTCAATATACTCTTCCATAGTAATATTTACCTCTATGTAATCTCAAAGATAAGGAAAGAGTCAAATGCCATGAACTACTCCGATCACAATACCTCCTTTTCAAGTTTCAATACGGCCATGAATGCTTCTTGTGGTACATCAACTTTACCAATTGCCTTCATTCTTTTCTTTCCCTCAGCCTGAGAATACGTACGTGCTAGCTTATTAGGCACTACTAGTAAGTCTCCACAACAGGGTCATCACATATTACAGAATTGAAGGAAAAAGGGGCACATAAATTGTAATTCTTGATAAAACGATGCTCGCAAACACAACCAAACATTTAAGCTTGGGGGATTATAGATGACATGAATCAAAGCATTACAGTGTTAAACTAAGAAAAAATTCATGCTTCAGCTTGTTCATTTGCAACTTTGCAACCCAAGAGTTCATTCCTTTAACGAACATCACCTCATATATAACGCATAAAATCTCCGACGTTAAGTTTTAAAATACTATAAATTTTATCAAAGTCGAAACCATTATAGTCCTCCTTTCTTTATCAACTAGTACCCTCAGTTGGAAGACTGCCTATTCTTGCATTCCTGGCCTTTTGTTTTATTAACTGATAAACCCCTAACTTACACTGCACGAAAAAGCCTAAAAGGGCTTGTATAACACCTTAACCAAAGATTTTAAAACAACCATAACTCTAGATACATTCGTACTACTTAATATACTACTACATGAAATAAATCAAGTTTCATAAAAAGAATTGTTGACAAGCGTATTGACCTTGAAGTCTAAGATCCTCGTTTAGTTCTGACAATCGAAACGGACGAATTGCAGAACTCATCAGGTGAATATAAATATGCTGAATTTGGGGTGCAATACCTGAGTTTATCTTTTAGTAACCACATTGACTCCTTAGAATGTACCCATATTAGCATGTTCCATTTCCAGCTAGCTTATAGTTGCAATCACATCAGTCAGAGAGGTTATATAGGACTAATATTTGCCCGATCAAGACCATAGCTTCATTGACAGTCCAAAAAACCCAATAGATTAACCTTCCTTTCTATGCTGAACACTAGACATAATTAACTTCCTGGTGCCCAATATTTAGATTGTAAACCTTCACCTTATTTCCTTTCATGTACCAGTGAACACCAGACCCATATCCAGTATTGAGACGTAAACCTTCCACAAGAATTTAGTTGGTTCCGCCAGAGTCTACTCTAAATTTCTGCTAGAGATATCATTCTCACAATAAAAATTAGGAAAGTTTTTAATTAAATTGAATTCTGTACAAGGTTTTAAAGTTGTTTCAGTTATTCTTCAACAGATCTGTCAAAAGGATGTAATTTTGATAAGTAGAGAGAGGCTTGACGCTACTTTTTGGTGGAGGGCAGAATTTATGCAAACTACTGGTCAAGGTCAGTTAGATAAGTAACTACACCAAAAAGAAAAGAGATTGCGGATCAATGCCTCAAAAGTGGAAACAAGCAAAAATAGCCACTGTTTGGCCCCCGATGATATATTACAAAACCTAAAAAGTATCAGCAACCTTGTCGTTAAGACAAACTAAATATCAATGTTGAAGCTCAATTTGAAGTATGGGGGCGTCTACAAGATCAGCAGTTGGGGCACACACCAAAGCATCCAGACGGAAGAACTACTTATACAGGAACTAATTAACAAGCTTATGAAATTGTTTAACAGAATGAAGTTCCAAAAAAGAAGCAATACATGCCACATAATTATACTAGTAAAGTTCAGGTGCTTCACACGTGAAATAGTGATTTAATAAGGCGAAAGATTGCCACATTCTTAGTTAAAAATTAACGTTTCAATTTCATTACTCTGTGTGTGAACCATCTACCAGCATGAGTCAAACGAGTTGTCAATTTCACATGGAACTAACAACTACGAATATCTAAACGATCCATAAAAAAAGTTGATTTTGTGTGCATGCCCACTTCTAGGGTTTTGTACTACTTTTAGTGAAAAGGTTCTACTTCTAGCAACAATAATCATCAATCATCATGTAACACTTTGATTCAGTCTGCTTATATATATATATATATATATATATATATATATATATATATATATATATATATATATATATATAAATAAACACACACACACACACACATACATATTTTAATTTTAAGAAAGTATTCGGGTGTTTCACCATTTACACGTTCACTTTATAAAGATTCAATTTATGAAGCTAATTAGTCGATATTTACTAAAGAAAAAACATATGGTCAAATTCCAATACAGAGACATGCATCATAGATGCTTGACTTCGATCCCCTAGACTGCACCAAAGAAGCTATTGTGCTCTAAGACATGGGAATTGATCATTACGTGCTAATTCTATTAGGGCACTAATTATGTAGGTAATAAGAACAACATTGATTTTTATAAATTGGAAACTAGAACAACATCAAAACATAGCACACCACGTATTGAGTTCCTAAACTTGGCGCCTTTAACCTCTCACTCTTAGCACTACATGGTGAATTAGGTTTTGTTTGGAATCAATTTCAAAGATTGGCCCATCTACACACTGCGCCGGCCAATATGTGTCCTTGGCTCGAGATTGATTAACATGGCTAAGGAAGAAAGTGGTCTCATAGGTTCTAGCATGGCAAGACGCTCATTGTAAACCGACGGTAATGAAGTTTGATGATAGGATGAGTCTTCGATGTTGGAGTTGCTGGCTTGTTCTTCTATGAGAGGCACTGGTTCTTGTAGGTGCAGGGCAAGATCTTTTGGACACACACAATGCCAAGTCAGAGAGAACATTAGAGAAATAAAACTTCTGATCGTTAGGATTGCATAGGACAGGCAAATAAAGTGAAGGAAAAGGAGAAAAAGAACAGAATGAGAGGTCTATGCTGCAGGGTATGTTCCTTGTGACCACAAACTCGTTAATTTGTAGGTTTTGCAGGGTCCGAACAAATCAGTTATCCAGAACAAATCTGGGATGGCCTCATTACTTTTACTCGCATACATGGCACATTACATTGATCGGTAAAGTTTAGACTTCTCAATCTTTTTTCAATATCCTCGTCGGTTTTATTGAGGTCATCCTGTCAGGAATATGTTAGCTAGACACACCTTAACCATTTTCTCAACCTTGCTGAAATCATCGTAAGAGCAACATTTTATTATTCGACACTTTTTTGCCTTTTTTCTCGATCTTTCTTTTCCCCCCTCCCCCTGCACTTCTTTGCCGAGGCCCTGCTTTAATTTCCTACAAGCCAAAGCAGCAGCCCTAGATGGTTATTCACCATCATATGAGTCTCTCTCTCTCTCTCTCTCTCCCTCTCCCTCTCCCTCTCCCTCTCCCCCTCTCCCTTGAAATCCACCGAGGCAGAAAAATTCACCAAGTCAGCAGGCAACTATTGCATGGCCTTGCAGCAGTGATTTCCATTGGTGTGTCGATAAACCAAATGTGATAGACATATATGTTTTCTATTGTTGCCAAATATCAGTGCAATTGGAAACAATTTTCTAAATGGATGATTGGTAAATGAGTATGACAGAAGAAATGTTAATGGATATCGGAAGTAATGAGCAAAACTTTCTGATTCTAAGCTAAGTTTGTTGCCGTACATTTTTCAATAGGTTTACAAATATTTCTATTAAATTGCTCAAACTATTGTAGCCGAATCCTGCTAGATCAGCCATGCAGTTGGTTAGTTTTCCTTTTTGGTCACGTTTTGCCATTGTCATGTTCATGTAATACTATAAAGCAGATCGACAAGTATTGGGATTTTCCAAACAGGTGCGGGACTTTCCCAATTCGCGTTTAGTTTTGACTTCATATTCAAGTTCACCTAGCTCCTATACCAACATTATGCTTTTGTACCCAAAAATATTTAAGTTTCTAGATTCAAAAACTATTCGCACAAATGTGCCAAAGAAACATCTTTGGGATAGCTGGCCATTGTGATAAGCAGGGCCAACTTTGAGATAGATAAAGTAGAGTGAAGACGATGCAGCACACAAATAATATTGGTGGAAAAAGGATGCAATGTATGTCTTCAGCTCCCACCAGCCACCTTACTATAATGAGTATTTGGGTAAAGCATCAATTTATTTACAACAAAAAATGTTTGTTCACTAATTTGATTATAATTATGTTTAGACGTGTGAAAAACGAGCACCTGTTTCCTCAACAACTTCTTTTTCCTTGTGATGTCTCCACCTGAAAAAACAATTAGGAAGCAGATTACATATCTGAAAAATATTCGAAAGAACACATAAAGAGGAGAAAGTCCAGAATATGACACTGTGAAAGGGCATAGGACTCATCAACAGCAATAATGTGCTGAATCACGTCTCAATCTTCTATTTTCTAACAGCCTTTGTGTGATTAAAGTTGAGCAAGACAAATAGCTTCAAGGAGATACACATTGGCAAAGAAATGAGGACACAAAAAACTACTGGAAGAAAATAAAACAGAGCCATAGTGGTGTAAACTATGTTGTAAGAAATTGACATTGGAAAGTTATCAATAAGAAAATTTTCTTGACTCCAGATTCAGATTCAATAGGGCCATATCTCCATCTTACCATAGCATTTGGCTAAAACGTCCTTCCTAATGGCAGACAAAGCTTCACTGGCAATTACTTTAGATCCTATGCATGCCTGTGAACAACAGATCATACATATCTGTAAGCTAAACAATCAGAACACTTAAAGAAATGAATGCGATAGTGAAATGAACAAAAGCTTACACAGTTCTGCGTTGTCGCAACTATTCTCATTTCACATCCGCTACGTTCTATTATAGCTCTTGCTTTTAGGGCAGATAAAGGGTCAGACTAACTATGACTAACATGACACGATCCCTTAGAAGAGTACGATGTTTGGCTTGCTGCGTCTATTGCAGAATACACTAATGAAAGAAGCAAGAAGATCTAATCTGGATTAAGCTTTGATTGCTTCCAACCATTCTAGCCTGGAGGTTATGTAGTCGATATTCTCCAAAAGGTGAGGGTAAGGCAGTGCGCATCAAGCAACTCTAGACCCTGCAAAGCGCGAGACTCGTGCAGAGCTAACGTTATCGTTGACATAATTAACATCTAAGAAGAATTTACTTTCTTAGGAGAAGAAACTATGACTTGTCAAGTACCACTAAGTAAGTTGGAAGGATGTTTGGAGTTCAGTGCAATCTATTGAAGATTTTGGCGCCTGCAATTAGGCACCACTGCGGTAGTGGCGGTGGAGATGTGCCAGGGAACCTGATTCGTCACAGAGAAAGGTGGTTAATGGTAGGATGCAGGACCCACACATGGTAGGGCTGTGGACACATTTGTAGTGGCTTGGGAGATATACTTTTTGGCAATACGTCTTTCCAACTGGACAATGGAGCGGAAAACCTTCATTCAATTCCTGACCTCTTTACAATAGCCACAAATTGAAATGCCCCCATTTCAGTGTGACTGAAACAGGGTGAATTGGTACGGAATCCAGTGTTTCGTAGGCATTTTCAAGGTTGGGATTGGAGTCGATTCATGCCTTGGTTGGATGCCGTATGCCATTGAGCAGCCTAAACAACCATCAGACTGAATAAAGTTGAGTAGTAGAGATTAATCTCAGCTAGAGCATTATACCTGAATATCCATAGTAGTAATCATTATGTCCCCATGGGGGAGTACTCGCCTAATTGGAGAACTCTATGTTACCCCAGGGTAGCTCTTTTTGCCTGGTCAGCAGTGGGGTCATTTTGGCTTGTGAAAGTCTTAGGAAGCAAAGAAAACTTCTGATGTTAACCATTTGCTTCTACAATGAGGTGGCTAAGAATTTTCTGGGTTCGTTATTCACCTTGATTTGTATCCAGTGGGTTATGCTCCAGTCACAGCATGAACCTATTCTTTTGCAGGTGTACGTGTTCCTTGGGAGATGACAAGTCGCCAGGCGCTGGTTCCTTTATGCTTGATCTGGGCCCTCTGAAAGAAAGGAACAGGAAGATGCATCGAGGTGTGGAACATTCTGTTCAACGACTAAGGCTGCTATTTCAGAACCACAGCTTTTTTGGCCTTTAGGAGAAGTTCCTTGGATTATGTGCTGGCTTCTTGGAGTTTTCAGCTGAAATTCGGCTTGGAGGAGTGGTGCATTTGTTTTTTTTGCTCCTCTGAGATTAATCTTTTAGGAGCTCTGTCTTGTTGTCACAAGTGATCTATTTGGTGACAACTCATCTGATTGCTCTTTTCTCTATTTCCTTGTAAATGGGTATGGTCCCCCCCTCGGGCGATTCATTGTTTACTCAAACATACGTGCTTACCAAAAAGAATAACAATAATAAATAACCTACGCATTCTGAACACAAAAGACAAGCACATCGCAGTATTAACTTAGAATCGTTTGAATGGAACATTCCCCTTGACTATAATCTTCCACCTCATTCTCTACGTTACACTTCCTTTAGATGATAGTATCACATAATGATGCAATTAAGGATGCAAAGATATGTGCATACTTAGATTACA
Source organism: Escallonia herrerae (assembly GCA_033070095.1). Classification (NCBI taxonomy): domain Eukaryota; kingdom Viridiplantae; phylum Streptophyta; class Magnoliopsida; order Escalloniales; family Escalloniaceae; genus Escallonia; species Escallonia herrerae. The sequence goes on from JAVXUP010000288.1 coordinate 427,513, forward strand.
TAAGCTGAGTTCCTAGGAAAGTGAAATGAGTACCCTACAGTTTAGCATCAAGAAACTCATAACTTCTTACAAACTTTGAGAAAGTACCTTCAAACAACACCCTTTAGATCTGAGCAGCAGAATATAGCACAGGAAACAGTGGCTTTATGCTGCCCTCTCGCGCATATAGCAGCGGCAGAGGGATCGGAAGGCGCCACGGGGTTGAATCCTCAAAACCCGAGCGTCCAATGCTTGAGAACCCTAGCTGGGGTGGAGCTGAAGCTCAATCTTAATAGTCTTCTTTTTTGTTTCTTCAAGAGTCCCCTAGAGAAGGCAGACTTGCCTTCTTTTATACCAACCCCAAAGCTTTCCTGAGAACCCAACTCTAATATTCCAAGAGAAGCTAGAACTTTGCACACAAATCCCTCCCACTAATTTCAGACTTTTCTAGCTCCCCAAGCATACAAGTACTTTTACAAAAGACCCCAAAAGTTCAGAGTACTACAGAAATACTTGAAATAAAAACTCCTTAGAAGCTGTAGATATTTACATGACTTTGCATCATTCTCTCCCTGTTAGAAAGAACTCGCCTCCGTGCGAGTTGCCATTTTTGTGACTTGGCACATCTCAGGGTCGATTTTTCATAAACTCCTCGCTTAACCATGAGTTCTCATAGTCAGGTTGTCCCGCCCATTTCACGAGAAATCTTATATATGCACCTGCTCTTGTCTTAATTTCTCGGACATAAATCACTCTCTCAACCATGTCATTTTGTTTTGTGGAAACCTTACTTGATGTTTTAACTCCAACATCCCCTAATTCACCATGTGTATCACCATGAAAGGTGTAAATATCTGCCACATTGAAGATGGGGGATATGACTAGACCACGACGGAGTTCTATTTCATAGGCATTATCACCAAATTTCCGCAATATCTTCCATGGCCAACCATTTTGCTTTTTTAATTTGTGATAAGTACCTATTGAAAGCCTTTCTTTTCGGAGGAAAACCATAACGAAGTCCCCAACCTTGAACTCTTTGAACCTCCGGTGGCGATCAGCTGCTTCTTTGTGGCATTGATTCATTTCAGCCAATTTTCTCGAACTTCTTCTTGAACCTCCTTTAGATTTTCAGCATAGGCTATAGCATCGTCACTAGCTTGTGACAGATTTGACACATCCATAAGGTGGACAACCTGGTTGGGGTTTTGCCCGTAGATGGATTGGAAAGGGCTCTTTCCGATAGACCTATTCACGGTACTATTATAAGAAAATTCAGCTTCAGGCAAGATCAAATCCCATTGCTTAATGTTGTCCTTGGCTAGGCATCTCAACAAATTTCCCAAACTACGGTATACTACTTCTGTTTGCCCATCTGTTTGAGGGTGATATGCGCTGCTATATTGCAATTTAGTGGCCAATAATCTCCACAAGGTCCTCCAAAAATGGCTAAGAAACTTAGTGTCTCGATCGGATGTGATGGTTTTGGGCAAACCATGTAATTTAACCACTTCTCTGAAGAAAAGAGTTGCCACATGGTTGTATCTAAAGTCTTCTTACATGCTATGAAATAAGCCATCTTTGAAAATCGATCAATTATAATGAAAATGGAATCAACCCCTCTTGCTGTCCGTGGTAGCCCCAATACAAAATCCATAGAAACGTCAACTCATGGAACCATAGGAATTGGTAGTGGAGTCTACAGACCAGTATTTTGTTGTTGTCCTTTAGATACTTGGCACGTATAACACCTAGTGACATAGCGATACACATCCCTCCATATTGTTGGCCAAAAGTACCTTTCAAACACCAAATTCAGCGTCTTATCCCTGCCAAAATGACCACCAAGGCCCCCTCCATGTAGTTCAGCAATCAAAAGCTCCCTTAACGAACTTTTAAGAGTTGAGGTAGCGCAATGCTTCGTGATCCGAATGCAAAATAAACTCTCTTTGGATCAGATAGTGTTGCCAAAATTTAAATGCTCGAACAACAGCATAAAACTCAATGTCAGACGTGGAATAATTTTGCCGAGCTTGATTGAGCTTTTTACTGAAGTACGCGATTGGACGCCCCGCTTGACTTAAAACAGCAGCAACTCCTACCTTAGAAGCATTACAATCCACCTCAAAGTCTGGTAGAGTTAGTATAGGTGCATGAGTCATTCTCCTCTTTATCTCTTGAAAACTTTTTTCAGCCTCAAAGCTCCAAGTAAACTTTCCACCATTCATACATTCAGTAATTGGAGCCATTATAGTGCTGAAGTTTTTGATGAACCGCCTATAAAATGTAGCTAATCTATGGAAACTTCTGACTTCAGTTATTGTCCTTGGGGAAAGCCAGCTTGTAACTGCTTGAATCTTTACAGGATCAACCTCTACTCCTTTGGCTGACACAACAAATCCCAAGAACTCCAATCGGTCTACCATAAATCTATACTTTTTGAAATTGGCATAAAGCTGATTTTGCCTCAAAAGTTGTAAAACAGCCCTTAAGTTTCCTGCATGGGTTGCACGATCTTTGCTATAAATCAAGATATCATCACAGTACACAACTACAAACTTCCCAATAAAAGGCTTGAGTACTTGATTCATGAATCTCATGAATGTACTTGGAGCATTTGATAGACCAAATGGCATAACCAACCATTTGAAAAATGCAAATATCCTTCGGATGAACTCTTTAAGTCAATCTTTGAACTTCTGATATCAAGCATACCATCTAATCTTGGCATAGGGAACCGGTACTTGATGGTTATCTTATTTATAGCCCTGCTGTCCATACACATTCTCCAAGTCCCATCCCTCTTCGTTGTGAGTAAAGCTGGCACAGCTTAAGGACTTAGACTTTCTTGGATGAACCCTTTCTTGAGTAAATCTGAAACTTGCTTCTGCAGCTTCTCGTACTCCTTGGGACACATCCTATAGTGCAGTAGGTTTGGTAAGACAGCTCCAGGAACCAAATCAATGTGCTGTATGTCTCTCATTAGTGGTAATCCTTCCGGCAACTCATCAGGCATAACATCCATAAATTCCTCTAGAAGTTCCCTCACACTTGCTGGCACCACTTGTATCTACATCTCCTCCTTCCCAAAAAGAACAAACACAATCCCACTCTCTTTACTTTCTTCCAAAAAGTCACAAATAGTCAGAAGTGTGGCAGAGCAGCCCTTTCCCTTCTTTGCTATATCATCCATCATTGGCTTTAGAACAAGCTTCTTCTTTCTTTCACCATCTTTTACAAAGAAAGAGTAAGTGTTTTGAACCCCATCATGCATCGTTTTTCGATCATATTGCCAAGGTCGACTAAGTAAAATATGGCATGCATCCATGGGAACGACATAACAATACACCGCCTCTTTAAAAAACCCAATGGAAAAGTTAACGAGGCATGTTGATGAAACCTTGAACCAAAGGACGCGATATGGCTGCGGATGTCTCTCGGTTTTAAGCTTTAACTTGTCAACCATCTCTTGAGAAATCAGATTTTCGCTGCTTCCACTGTCTATAATTAGATTGCAAAGTTTCCCTTCCGCCATACAACGTGTGCAAAAAATATTCCTTCGCAGTCAATCATCTTGGTTGTTGTTAGCTGGTCGTGCAAGCATAGAATGTCGAATAACAAGTGCTTCTCCAATGACATCACCTTCAATTCCCTCTTTGTCAGGAATATTTGACTCACATCATTTGACTCACATGCATCCACGTGGTCTTCACCTTCAAAATTAGCAAAGTTTTCCTCGAATCGAGCCTCTTGGTCCTCAGAAAGATTAACCCGAATATCAGCTCTTTTTGGACATTGTTAGACTTGTGCCCAAACTCAAAACACCTGAAACATTTTTCTGCAATTTCAACCTGATTATTGGGTCGCCCTTGGACGACTCTCCCACCGTTGGTGTTTGCTAGTTGTTGAGGACGCATAGGAGCAGTTGTACTGCCACTGTGAGTGGTGTTATTCGCTCTACTAGTTGAAGCATTGTTGTTGCGCTCGTAAGCAAGCTTTCTAGAGGAACTACGAGTGAGCTGGATTTCAACTTTCAATGCAAGTTGATAAGCATCACTGACTTTATAAGGGCGTTGCAGGCTCACTTGATCTTGAATGGCTAGTCGAAGGCCATTCACATAACAAGTAACCTTTTGGCTCTCCATTTCAGCAAGATTGCTCCGCAATAACAATTTATGGAATTTTTGAGTGTACTCCTTCACCGTCTTCTCATGCTGTCATAAATTTTGCACCCTTTGGTACAGAGTTTGGTTATAATCCCGAGGCAAGAACTGAGCTTTCAACTTCTCCATTTTATACCACCTCTGAATTTTTGCTTTTCTCATTGAATCTCTATCATTTTGGTAATGCTTCCACCACGTAGAAGCTGGACCTCTTAGCTTTGCTCCTACAAGTTTCACCTTCCTCCGTTCAGGTACTTCTTTCCAATCAAAATAACTTTCAATGTTGTGCATCCAATCTAAGAAACCCTCTGGTTCCATGTCACCATCAAATTCAGCAATATGAACCTATGTTACATGGACTCTTCGGTTTTGAGTGAAGTACCCGTGTCGGACACTCGACACTTGGACATGGGTATGGGATATGTGTCCGACACATCTCATAGGATATGCCATTATGATACTATCTTATAGTCTTTTGTTTAATTAGTAGTTGCTTTGAGTGGAGATAAGTTGTCAATTAAAATCAAATGCATCACATAAAACACCTTTTTGCCTTCGAAATAACTAAAAAGCAATAATAAATATGAACATTTTGCCGTGTCCCCGTGTCTTGCGTTTTCAAAATTAGACGAGTCCGACACTTGGACACGTATCCGATCCGCACACTCGTACCGAGTCCATGTAACATAGATATGAACTTGGACGCCATACTCTTTCGCATTTTGTAGAGCATGTACTATGCGATCTTCCCATCCTTGATGTACTCTATTATTTCGAGCACCCCTATGCAATTCAGGCCTTCTGCCATCACTTGAATTATCACTTTCTTCCTTAGTTAAGTGATTCGGTTCATTTGCAGCATCTCGACCACGATCAGATTCATTATCACTGTCATTTCCACGGTTAGGGTTATTATTAACCGAGTAACTAGGTGACATTTTGAACTTGATCTTTCAACTCTTCAAACATGTCTACGGTTAAATTTCTGCCCCTACAACCTCTTCTCCACCTCTTTCAGCCATGCTTTTCGCAGCTTAAACCACCCAAAGTAAGGAAACAAGCAGCCCCAAAGAAAGAACCTGCTCTAGATACCAATTGATGCAATTAAGGACGCAAAGATATGCGCATACTTAGATTACATAGGCTGAGTTCCTAGGAAAGTGAAACGAGTACCCTACAGTCTAGCATCAAGAAACTCAACTTCTTACAAACTTTGAGAAAGTACCTTCAAACAACACCCTTTAGATCTGAGCAGCAGAAAATAGCACAGGAAACAGTGGCTTTATGCTGGCCTCTCGCGTATATAGCAGCGGTAGAGGGATCGGAAGGCACCACAGGCTTGAATCCTCAAAACCGGAGCCTCCAATGCTTGAGAACCCTAGCAGGGGTGGAGCTGAAGCTCAGTCTTAATAGTCTTCATTTTTGTTTCTTCAAAAGTCCCCTAGAGAAGGCAGACTTGCCTTCTTTTATACCAACCCCTAAGCTTCCCTGCGAAGCCAACTCTAATCTTCCAAGAGAAGCTAGAACTTTGCACACAAACCCCTCCCACTAATTTCAGACTTTTCTAGCTCCCCAAGCATACAAGTACACTTACAAAAGACCCCAAAAGTTCAGAGTTGACTCAGATTAGAGACCAAACTGAAAAGACAATACTACCCCTGACAAAAAGTACAACAGAAAATACTTGAAATAAAAACTCCTTAGAAGTTGTACATATTTACATGACTTTGCATCACATAACTAGAGCAGTCCTATAAAAGCATAGATTTACTGAAACCAGAGGCTCTACTGAGGAAAGCATCAAATAAAACACCACCACTCCCTACAGAAGATCTGGTGCCTTTTGAGTCCATTATCCACAATCTAATGAATAATCTCTATAAATATTTCCCAAAGTCCAAATATATTTCTTCTTGTCCAAATCAAATCTCTATTACATTCAACAGATAAGCTGATCTTCAACAAGTATCTAGTCAGATCTTTCTATCATGTAAAACTGCAATATAAGCATGAACACAAGTCTAAGGTAGGTCCCATTTTGCGTACCAGTTTCAACCATTCTTCTGACAGTTATGGCATGTCCAGATTAGTGACAATAAGGATTCATGTTAAAACAATTGGGCCAACAACCATGAGTGCCATTCCAAATTTTGCCTACTCCACGGACAAAATTTGCTATTTGTTGGACACACATTCCCAAAATAAAATCTTCAGTGCATGATTGGGAAGGAAAAGAAAGGAAAATAGGAACAATCTAGGGGCTTTTTCACCAAAAAAGGTCAAGAGAATGCTAAATGCCTCCTAACGGTGGTCACAAAATAAAACAAACTTTTCTCTTGGTAGGTGTGATAATGAGGGGCCAAATCTCAAGTCTCCAGCTAAAAAGTGCTAGAAGATGAAGAAGAAGATGTTTTCAATGCATTTTTATTTCAATCTTCTCTCAGAGGTTCATATAAGCTTGGAGATGACTAGATGATATATATATTTTTTTAAAGTTGAAAGCATGAGATTGCAATGTTAAAAGCTATGGGGAGCTTGGAAACTCTAGGTGATATTGGAATAAGAATCCAGCTAAATGCAACTACTATTTGATGGTTTTGTTTAGTCGATAATCAATTTCGTACCGGTCGATTTTTAGGATTCCTGTATAGCAGGTTACACTGCCATCTTTAGAGTACTGAAAGATGGTTCTCTAGGCCAGGGTACTTACACAATGCTCGTCCTATAAGTTTGAAAATTAAGTGAAATATAACCTACGGTAGATTGTAAGTATTTTCAAATGGTGCTCTTGCTAGTCATCCCGTTATGTTTTATATACTTGCACATTAACCTCCTGCTTGAAAAGTGTTATAAACATGCAAAAATCTTGGTTCAGGGTCACGAATTATTGTTTAGCTCCTTAGTGGTGCTGGCTTAGGAAGGATCCAAGGAGTTAATTGAGAGGACAGTTATTGATCTCTCCCTGGGCCCCTTAACTCTCCCTAGACGCACTGATTTATTATATCCTTCATGATTAGATATTGAGAGCAGAAAAAATTGGTTTTGGCGACTTTGGTTTGGATTTGTTATAATCCGAAGTCTAACTTGCTTTGTCCGCTTTGTATGTTTATATGGTATTTGATCGACTCTGACCTGTATGTAGAGGTGAATGTCATGACGGTCACACAGCATATAAGGGTATAACAACTTACTTAATGTCTAAAAGGCTTTAAAATCATTTGCAAAACTGTTTCTGAGGTCACAAAAATTACCTGGATGGGTACTTTAAACATTTGTCTAGGTATAAGTTCCTTTAGCTTTTGCGTCAAAGCCCTCCCAATAGCATATGCCTACAATGAAACATAAGCATTTGATGATAACATGTCAATGCAACAAGATATAGATTCAAATGTAAGTAACCCAGCTCTGGCCCAAGAATGTGCTAAGTTTGAACGCCACACAAGCAATCAAGCCAGTCTGATGTTAATTCTGAAAAGTATCATTAGGTAGACCGACTGGAAACATTTCTACTGACCATCACGGTTTGAGCAGATACAATTCAACCTTTTTCTGAAGTTGTTTTTGCATGAACTTAGCTATCAATATCTGTTGTAGCCTTTGCAAGAATTACAAGACATTGGAATTTCATCGCTTTTCAATAGTATTCTGCATGAATTTAGTCATCAACATCAGAAGTAGGTTTTATGAAAATTTCAAGGCATTAAAATTCAGATTCACCACCTTCTAAGGACAATAGTGTACCCAGCAAGAAGAGACGGGTTAGATCTACAGATCTGCTAAGATTGTAACTGCAGAATAGTACTTCATATCTGAGGTGTTATACATGTTCTTCACTAAGCAGTATAGGAGGTGTAAATGTATATCTTGGGTGTGAATACAGAATACCAGATATTGAAGTAGTGAGTTATAACAGCCCACTAATTAGAGGCTTGCTGTAAGCTAATAAAGACTATAAAAGGAGAACTCTGACATTGAATTCAGGCAATTCTCCCGGTATTCTGTCGTCTTTCAAATTTGTCAATAGATTTCTCCATTCACAAGGAGCCAAGGTTGCTCATTCACGGTGCTGCCCTTTATTCCTCATTGCATACAGATTCACAGTGCTTCTGTAAAAGCATGTATTTCCACAAGGCCTAGCTTCATTTGACAGTAGATAAAAGTTCCATCTAAGTTAATTGTCATGCATGCATAATTCGGTTGTATGATCCTGCTGACTGATAACACGTGTTTTGATTATTTAGTTATATGCTCATAACCACATCTCAACCTCTATCGACCCCACCTAACCACCCTCCCTCCCAAACAAGGGAAAAGAAAAACCCAACACTTCCCCGTTCCTTTCTCCTCCTCTCGCAACTCATACTGACTTAAGAACTGAAGTAAGGACTTCAATCACCTTATCTTTATGCACAATAGTTGCCAAAGGTTCCACCTGATCCCCATTTATCAGAATGTCAAGCTTTGTCAAATCACTTTCCTTGTACCTGGCAATGACAACAAAAAGATTGATGGTGATCTTAACGAGACAATAATCAATGCTACCGGGATCCTGTCTCAGAGGAATAAACGTGCAAGAAATAAGATTTTAACCCATGTCAAGCACAAATTTAGGCAATGCTATAACTAAGCTACACGATGTTTCTCGCTACTGTTCTTCTTTTCAAAAAGACAACTCTTTTACCCATACAAACTGATATTACTTATGCATTACCAAAAAAACCATTACGGATGGATGAAGAAGCACATTAGCACAAATGTACATAACTCAACGCAGATGCTCTGGGCGGTCTCCTGTTCCTTTGTAAAGTCAAACTTTGGCATTCAATGACTAACTGCCGGTATATTTTAATGATAAGACAAGCTTATTGTAATACCCCTGATCTTTTAGGCTACTTGAGTACATACTATACAAAGAAGTATTATGAGTTCGATTTAATATGCCTAGGAGAATTTGTATGGAAGTCCTTTTAGTGACAAAATTAGTATTTGATACTAATTAGTGGCTAATGTGATTAAATTAGGCATTAAATGAGATTTTGACTTGGACTAGGACTAGGACTTTTATATTGGAATTATATTAGCAACTATAACTTTAAGTTATACCATAATTGCACTAGCAATCAGGACTTCAAATCACATTATAATTACATTAGCAACAAAATGAGGAAGACATAAGAGTCTTCATACTTAATAGAGACAAAGGAGAAGAAAAGAGAAAAGCGCTTGTCCATTCTTTTCGGTTTTCAAGCATAAGATTGTGCTCGATCTAAGAAAGGACGTAATTTTTGACGTTAATGCGCTACTTTGAAATAAGGGTTTTGCACTCCAATCTTTTGATATCGTATGTGTCATTGCAGTTCTCACACTTTACCATGGTTTGCTACATTTTTCACAATCAGGATTACGTATGAAATTTTTCATTGATATATGATTCCTTCCAATTGTCCTTTCATTCCTCCACCAAGTTTTTGTCAACAAATTCTTGTTTTTTATTATTTGGAAATCGAGTCTGTCCAGATTCTAATGATTTCGGCGGCTCTTTTTTTGCTCGTGTCCACTAAAGTTGCTTCTGAAAGTACAAGAACTGCTCTTAAAATTAGACATGCTTTTGTCCTTTTTTTTTTTGCTAATCTAAGCAGTACTTTTCTTGGGAATTTCTTCTTGAATTCCCAACCAGCATCTTGAATGTCTGGTCATGATGCCACATGTCACCTTTTGCTTGGTCCTTTTTCTTTTGAAAATTTCATCGTTTATCGTGCCCTTAGTTTTCAGCCAAAAATTTCTTATGAGGATTTCTCACTCATTCGATCTCCGATTGAATTGATTTTTCATTTTGTTGGTATCGTATTTTCTTCCACTTTAGTTTGAGTCTAGAATGAATATTTTTTAGTTCGAATTTTTATTTGATATAGTAATCAAAAATTACTTTGCGGGTGATATTTGTATTTGAATGTCATTTTTGAAAATCGTCACATATATGCGACGCACCGGCTGCAATATGCCATCATTTTGTGATGCTTAATAGTAGACAATTGTGTATGTGTGACCCAAAAATCTCATAAACTGTATTTGATATTTGGCTTATTGGTTATTTAACCCTTTTTTATCACTTTTGTCATTCGTTTATGTAATTTGATTGAATTATCTAAATTTCTATATATTGGCTCTACCTGATAACTCGAATATGTATCCGTTTTTGCCCCTCTATGTAAATTTTCTTACTGGAAAATTCGGGCTCACCCATTTGCTTTTTGTTTCCTTCCCCTTCCTGGCCAAGAGTAGCACGAAGGATGAGATGTTAGTACATCAGTGGAGCTTGGTGTTAGCAATTTGGGATACTTGATGTTATGAATTTTATTCTGACCAACTATTAGTTTAGTTTATTTTTATTTACTTGGGATTTAGATGGTTGATTTGAGAAGATTGTAATTAAGTATTCAATTACTTTAGAGTTAACTATTTGAGATTTACAAAATTATGTTTATGGTATTTTAGATGCTCTGCTCTACCATTATAACAATTAGGTTATGAATGTGCATGGATTTTGGTTTAAGGATGTGAACGGACTCTCGGGTTCGGGGCATTACACTTATCTAAACTAACACCCCACCCCCCCCCCCCCCCCACAAAACCCCCACGCGCGGGCACCCACCCACCCAAAGAAAAGAAGCTCATTGCTAAACAGTAATGGTAAGTGAAATTAGCAAAAGGTTACCTTATGAAACAACAAACAGCCAATGATTGACCCTAATTCACAACAAAAGCTTTCATCGAGTTACTCAGTAGATCATATTGTGCCACTCATCTAGTTAAAGGGAAGATGGGGTGGTTGTCAGCCTGAGAATAGTGTTGCAAGTTGATGTTTACTTTTAGATATTCTGGTCAGCTGTCGGAAATGGTAACTTTTGGAACTATTAGTTTGTCAAGGAGCAATTAACTTTTCTGAAACAAGATGCAAACATGACGTAGACTCTAATGGTTATGAAGACGAGCTCATATAGAGAAATACTGCATGGATTTACCCCACAAAGGCATACTCCATGCTGGCATAGCCTTTACTTCTTGACTTGAGTTGATCAAAGAAATCTCCTACCATCTGCAAAAACAGTAGTAGTTTAAACCTAAAGGAAGTGACAAATAAGAGATCCATCTCTGATGGAAAATAGTACTCCGGATCTGCTGGCTTGCAAAGAAAATGATGAACGGCGTACGGGTACCTCAGCCAGCGGTAATTCATAGGTCAGTGATGCTCGATATTCTGTAATAAATTTCATTTCTTTAAACACTCCTCTCCGGTCTTGGGAAAGCTCCATAAGTGGACCAATATAGTCTTTCGGAGTGAGCATCTCAATCTGTTAAGAATATTACATTTATTTCTTTCCATGCAGATAGAGCAGGAAATATAGCACAAAAAACCTAGAACAAATCACATCAAGGTACAAAAGTGCAACCTTCACAAATGGCTCCTCAATTGATCTCCTCTTCCCAGGTTCAGGGAGTAAAGATGGATTTGAACACTCAACCTAGATAATTCAGAGAGAGCCATATCAGCTAAAAGTTGATGAGATCTTAACTAAGGATAGGCCCCATCACGGCCAATATAAAAAAGGGCAAAAAGTAACATTTTCAGCAGAAACATATGAACTCTAGAGAGTTATACAATGAGTACATACATAGACATTTATATATTTACCGCTGTTAGGGATTTTGGAGGCCCTCAGGCTACATGTGGCTCGTTGTTTAAATACTCTATCTGCTTTAGTGTCTTCATGGTAAGTTCATTATTCTACTTCTTTCTTTTTTAATCAACTTATATAGTAAAGATTTTAATTTCATTCAAGTTACAGTCTTAAGGACCTAAAATTTCATCTTATCCTTTTAAGCATATAAGTTCATCAAGTTCAAACAAAGTTCCGTGCATATTGAACGACAGACATATAACTAAATAAAACACACATGGCACAACTGGTACCATTAACATTTTTCCATAAAGAGCCGGAAGAGTCAACCTGAGCTTCCTAAACACATATAACTGATGAAAAATTTGCGTAACTATTACATTTCTACTTCAACCAGTAAACAAAAATTTTCACTTTAGTTCCTATAATGTAACTTATTTTTAAGGAAAAATGCTGCAACTAAGGAGATATATAGCTAAGATAGTTCTTCCTACTCTCTCTAACCGTGATATTCCATGGGGGTTCCCTGGTGTAAGTAAATTTGAAGTTATCCTATATATCACAGGCTTTGTGACAAATTGACTAACTCATCCATTTCTCAAAACCAAATTCTTCATGAAGGGGATTGTAATAATCAAGTAACTTTGTTGGAAGGATTGTACTAGTAGTTGACAAACTTATTACTTCTCCCTTTCATTTGATTTTCCCCCTTCGCATGTCACCCTTTTTACGAATGATGTTAACTTTCCAAGAATATGTTCTACTATTTGGGTAAATTACTTCTTCATCCCTCTCTCTTCAATCACTCTCTTCAACTGATCTAAACCCTCCATCTCCAGCACCACCACTGCTGGTGTCCCAGCCCTAGCCACCGTCGCCACCTCAGCAATCTCCACTGCCATCACCACCAAGCTTAACCACAAGTGGCTAATCACCCTAGCCACCATCTTTGTCACCGCCGCTTCGTGGATCTAGAAGCATCTCATTGACTTGTGATAGAAGATTACCAGTTGAAGACGATGATATTGGTTCAAGATCTCGTCATTGTTAATCCCTCACAAAGATATGCTGTAGTTGTGTGCGTGTGTGTGTGTGAGAGAGAGAGAGAGAGAACTCCCCCTCTCTCACACACATCCAGCATATTTTTGTGAGGGATTAACAGTGACGAGATCTTGAACAATCAGGGTAATTTCGACTGTTTGTTGAACTTAGTCGTGTAATTTTAGAAAAATTTTGAAACACCAAAAAAGAAGTACGGGGATTCCAAGAGAACAGAGAGCGTATCTTGTTTAACAACAAAGAAAATGAAATAAGTTAATCCAATCTGCCAGCTAGTAACAGAAGCCTTACTTAGCTAGTTTCCTGACTTTTATACCAACAATCTTATTCTACTCTCACTTTTAAAAATCATCAGACAGCATAAATCTATAAAATGGCATGAAATAGTGCATCAACTGCAAAGTCACGCTTGCAAAAAGATCACTATAACAGATCAATATGAAGGGCAAAAAGAAGTAGTCAGGTTATCAGCTTATCAACATTTGAACAGTTTCAAAGCCTGCCCCATTCCGGTAATCCCCACAATGTCAAAATCAAGGCCTCCAAGTCATGTTCTCATAAGCAAAGTGCCCTTAAACATAGGATTGCAAAGGAACCAACTCGAGCTGACTAACACATCCTGAGCTTGACTCGTGTAACAGTAGGAAGATCAAGCTCCACCTAAAAAAGAAGGGCCGCCGAATGCCCAAAGCTTACCCGATTGCAAGGGTAAGCTCGACATCAATTTGATAGATAAACTACAGAGGAAGAAAAATAACACATAGAAGACTAATGCGTTGAGCTCAGGATAAGCAGAAATTACAGTATCACCATTAACGGAATTAACTCGGTAAACAACACTCGGAGCAGTAGTTATTAGCGTCAAACTGTATTCCCGCTCGAGCCTTTCCTGTGAGATGGTTTATCAAAGTCAGCATCACCACGTACTATATCTGCTAAGCATACAAGTGGCAACAGTATGGACAATGAGCAGAACTATCTTGACATAGACCTGAACAATTTCCATGTGAAGAAGACCGAGAAACCCACATCTAAAGCCAAAACCCATAGCACTTGAGGTCTCAGGCTCGAACTGCAAATTTAACATGATAAAAGGATGTTTAGAAACAGATGTAAACCTCTAAAGTCCCAAAATATAAGGCTGAAAGAACAGTGAGACACTTGAAAGAACAATGAGTTCTTTGATGTGATAATCTGCCCCATTTCGATCTTATACAAGGGTTCTGGAATACGGTCATCAATGGTAGGTCAAAGCCTTAAATGCCCAAACTTATATCTTTGTAGTCCACTTTAACTCAATAACATACAAAAACCAAACATTACAATAGTGTTTGACAAGTCGACTGTAATCTCATCTTTTGATGTCATTGCTAACATGCATACAGTTGCTACATTTTTCTAGGCAACTCTACCCTTAAATTTCCCCACCAAAACATTTGTAGGATATCATAAAGCTCTATAATACATTGTGCAACCATACATGGACTCTTATCAATTCAAGCATCGTTCTAAGACTATGTTTCACAAAGCAGTAAGTTAGAGCTAACCAAGATAGGTTGGACCACTGCGCTGCCCTGGTTCTATACACTGGGATTAGTTAGTGTTCCTTTCTGTGGGGTCACATGCATTTGGGCTACAGGTATGCCCACTGACTCTTTCTTTTATAACAGGTGTTTTGTAGGGTATTCTCTTTATAAAGCTCGATCCCCATCATGTTCGGATTTACTAACCCTTCGCCTTCCTTTTTTGCACTTGTTATTTATAACAGGTGTTTTGTAGGGTATTCTCTTTATAAAACTCAATCCCACTCATGTTCGAATTTTCTAACCCTTCCCCTTCCTTTTTTGCATTTGTTATTTAGGCCTTTGTCGGTCACTTCATTTCTCTTTCATGCAGAAGGGCCCCTACTGGCGAGGATTCTTTTGGATGGTATCGCGTTGGCTTTGTGAAGAAATTTGGTTATGCGCTTTTTTCTTAGTGATTATTGTCGACACAGCAAAATAAAAAAGAACTAATTGAAGAATCTGACTCATGCACACGTATCACTACCCAACACTCCATCCGATTCCACGTAAGAAAGTCTCTGATAGTGACCAGCATGTGTGGATGCAGTCTACTCCTTTTGCTCCCTATTTACCTAACAATCAACAGACATCAAAAACGAGGAAACAGCCATGTTTCTTCCAGCTCATGACCTGAAAAAAAAACATCAGTCAACTTGTCTACTTTGTCTTCCTCTTTCAAAACCCTATTCTTTATGGTTGTGGAATTGGATGAAGCTTTCTCCTGTCAAGGCGGTTTTGCGGTAATGGGGCCCCAACCCTGGACTTTCATACATAGCCATCCCCTATCCAGAAGAGGCAAGGTTATATGATAACCTACACTGATTGAGCACAAGTAAACACAAAACCAGCACTGAGCTGCTTCTAATCACTTTTACGGCTACGTTTGTGATGTTTCTCTCGACCTCATAGGCAAGAAGCCAACACAATCTATAAAGATTAACGATTTACAAAGTCAGAGGACCTTCCCAATCTAAGCAATCACTGCATTTTGTATTAGTCAAAGTCGGTTAGATTAGCCGAAGGAGGGTGCTAGTGTCATTAAGCTAATCCTATGATGCTACGGCTTTGATTCATTTATTATATTCGCGCCATTTTCAGACGAATAAACTAGATAGAATAAGGTTTGAAGTTAGGATGTCATGTACAGTGCAACAAAAATACCACAACAAGGGTCTATTGTGGGGTTTACAGCCGTTCCATCTCCGAATAAATGCCAAAAAAGTCTGACATAGTTAAGGTATGTCATTAAAAGGCAGTTTCCCACATATAGCCCAACCATGGTTGTTTTAATCCTAATTAAGGCCAGTTTTATAAAGAATCAATAGAAGCAAAAATGTTACATAAATTTCATCATTGGAGACTGGAATTAATATGCTAATAATTTCCTTGTCTTATGATGTAGAAAGATGCATATGAGGTACATGTGGTTGATTCTTTCCAGCTTTGTTCTGGACTACATGAATGCGGAAAAGAGTGACATTAGGACTACGCAGCTGAAAGGGGAACTACCTGTCAAAGGGAGGCCGACAGGCACGAATAAAAAGAACTTTGTTGCGTCTCTTAACCTAAAATATGTTGCTTTTTATGATCCCTGTTCCCATTACGAAGTGGTTACAGAAGTCACAGAGAGTTCTTATTTTTATGGGAAGGGTAGTTAGAGAACAAAAAGCATCACTTAGTTCTTGGGGTGTTGTTTGTGCACCGCTCTTCAGTGATCAGTTTGACAGCAAAACTTGGGGTCTTTAGATGCGGCCCTTCCTGGCAAGTGGTTTTGGAGTTTTAGTATTGATGCTCTTTGGAGGAGGTTAATCATTCAATGTGCCTCTCTGTTCTTCATATATGTTTGTAAGTAGGCAATGGACCTCGATTTACAAATATGGCATACCGGTGAAGGTCTGGGAGTATTTTCTGTCTCTGTTTAGATTAATCACCCGTAAGGAGGCGCTGCTGGGGGATGATCTATAGTTTAGTAACGACAGGCGTACGCGTCCCTTCTAAGACAAGGAGTCAAATTTCTTGTTTGGCCTTTCAAAACTTCTGTGCTCTTTGGAAGTAGATGGGGGAACGTGTAAAAGGTCTTGTGCACGGCTGGTGGTAAGGGCGTCTTCACAGTGGAATCCATTTATTTCTAGCTGTTAAGCATCACTTACAATGTTGAGCTCATTCTCTAAGAGGTAAAGCTTTTAGAGCAGTAGGCATGGTATCAGAGCTCTTGCAGCGCAAGATCTTGGTTTCGATTCTTCTCGGTTGCATAATTGCCCCTATCCACCATTAATAACAGTGCAATTTGCACTCCGTTTATGGGTGCATGTGGTGGTGCACCTTGATTTGTTTCTCACTGATTCGTCTCTCCAAGTGCAACATGAGGCTTGCATGTGAGGGGGACTGCTAAGAGCTTAGTTTTTATGGCAGATGGTAACTTAACAGTATCCAAAGGTAATGTTCCTTACCGTTAGAAGGAGGCGTGGTGCTCTTCAGCTCCATTTCGGGTTTGCTTTTTCTCTTGGGGGGCAGCTAGCAATGCAATTTAACGTGAGATAACTTGAGGAGGGGGAGAAATGTGAGTTAGTAAGAGGGACAATAAATCTAGTGACCATCTTCTCTTACACTGCTTAGTTGCTAAGGAGTTACAGGAATATATATTATCCCCGGTGGATCTCTGTCGGGGGATGCCCCGCTCTGCAATGGATTGATGATGATTTATACTTCATTCAAGACGCGCATGGAGATCGAAGCTTTGGTTTTTGATTCCCTCATTTGTTTTGGTGCGTTGGGCAGGAGGAGCTTGAGAGCTTTTGAGGTCGTTGAACATTACGAGGTTGCATGTCAGCTTTTATTCTACCTCGTTTACTTAGGGCTGAGGATCTTGCGTATAGCAACGAAGCCATTTAATTTATTTCGTTAGCTTTTTTGGGTACTCTGGTTGGTGATGGTGCTTAGTTGCACGGGAGCGGAGCGGGGGAGGGAGCAAGAACGGGGGTGGGGGAGCGTAAGCACCAAGAAGAATCTGAGGTTGGGAGCGGCTTGAATAAATAAATGCATAAAGAGTGTTGTCATTTGTTTAGTATAGTTTCATAGCTAGCAACAACGGACAAGGAGGCTTTAGGGACTTGAAGGAAGAGAGAAACGAGAAATTGAGTTGAAAAGGGCTTGATTTTCAGTACTCTCTCACTTGTTCCATGCATCTCTATCCAGCTAACAAGATTGAGTTCCCATATTAGCTTGGGACGAGATCCCATGGAACTCCTAACTTGGGATCGCAAAAGCGAGTTTCCGAGAGAGAAACGTCACCATATTAGGAGTTTCCTGCAACTAAGTAATGGTGTACTACTCAATGAACATCGGCTCTCCCCTTCTGGCGACTTTATGCTTAACAATTATCAACAAAAAAAGAGTATAAGCACAAATTAATTAAAGATAGTTGTACAAAACCAAATGCAACACAAATTGCAGACATGACCAAATATTTCTAGCAATAATGCATGGTTAGGGAAAGAGAGTGGCTGTTAGTTTTCAACGCAATGCAAGGAGTCCAACATTGAAATTCCGTAAGCATATATTTACCTTCAATGCCGCGTCATTAAGTTGCAGCTTCTCCAATGCATCACGTAACTCTGTAAATCTACAGAAGACCAGTGATAAATGATACTGGTGATATAGAATTTCATGGTCTTTCAAGAAGTCTTGCTAAAGAAGGAACTTTGAAGAAAAAGAGAGATGTACTGGTCTGCATCAACAGGAAACAGGCCGCAGAACACCATTGGAGTGGCCTCCTTATAACCAGGCAACGATTGTTCTGCTCTTCTACTGTAGTGTGTTATCGTGTCACCCACCCTAGCATCTGCTACTGATCTTATAGAAGCTGAGAGGTAACCTACCTAAAATGGAAGATATTGTAATTAACATACACCGTTAAGTTAAAGAAATTCAATGGCAAATGGAAAACAATAAACGTGTGCCCCGAAACCGAGGGTCCGCGCACGTTCCCATATCAAAATCTCCTCATGTCATTAACTATTATAATGGTAGAGCAGAGTCACTAAAAACTGCATATATAATCACCCAAATGGCAAATGCTTAACTCTAAAATAATCCAAAACTTAGTTATCCTCTCAAATGAATCATCTAAATCCGAAGTCAATAAAAATAGACTAAACTAATAGCTTGTCTGAAGAAATTCACGATGTTTACTATTCTCAATTGCGAGTGGCAAAGCAAATCCAGAGCTCTACTACTAACACCTCACCCTTCATACTAATCTTGGCCTGGAAGCCGGAAGAGTCGAAAAGCAAAGCGGTTAACACAAAACCTATGTTACATGGACTCTTCGGTTTTGCATGAAGTACCCGTGTCGGACACTCGACACTTGGACATGGGTATGGGATATGTGTCCGACACATCTCATAGGATATGCCATTATGATACTATCTTATAGTCTTTTGTTTAATTAGTAGTTGCTTTGAGTGGAGATAAGTTGTCAATTAAAATCAAATGCATCACATAAAACACCTTTTTGCCTTCGAAATAACTAAAAAGCAATAATAAATATGAACATTTTGCCGTGTCCCCGTGTCTTGCGTTTTCAAAATTAGACGAGTCCGACACTTGGACACGTATCCGATCCGGACACTCGTACCGAGTCCATGTAACATAGCACGAAACCCCCAGTACAAGATTCTACACAGAAGGGCCAAAAACAGATATCTTTTGGAACTTAGATAACTCAATCAAACTTCATATACAAAAGCAACAAAAGGGGTTAAATAGCCTATAAGCTAAATATCGAATATCATTTATCAGATCTTGTGTGTATCATATGCGCATTTGCTTCTTGTTAAGTTTCACATAATCATGGTTATACAATGTCAAATAAAACCGGGGTCATATATAAGTCAATAATTTTAATGTGACTTTCAAACTTGGAAATCACTCGAGATATATCAAAATATCTATTCAAAATCCAAAAATGATCATTATAGACTCAAACCGAAGAGGACAAAAATACGGATCCCATGAAACAAAAACCACCTCAATCAAAGTTCGAATAAGAGCTGTATATTTGAAGTAATAATGCAAATAATGTAACAAATGGACAAAGGCCAATAATATGGTGACACATGGCAGTATAGCCAACACAAAAAAAATGCCTGGAATTCTTGAATGAGTACACCAAGTGGAAAAAGTACACGTTAAAATATTGTTATATGCATACATGTCATGGTATCATGGAAGGACAAATAATGGCCATTAGTACCATGATGGATTACAAAAACAAAAACAAAGTATGAGAACTGATGGGCAAATCGTTTTTGCGTAAGATTCCAAAGGAAAACAATATACAAAAGCGCAAAAAAAGAGTATTTTATGATTGGCTACAAGCTCAACAACGAATCAGAATCAATTTATGAGAGACCTCAATAGAATCACTGATGGGTTAACAATAACAAATGAATAATAAACACTCACCTCAAATAACGAATAATGCATCAAAATTGTCCTCCTTAACTAATATCGATCACAACCTGGGACTGAACATAATTATGAACCCTAAAGCTCACATTGAATCAATACTTAATCAAATTGAACCTATAACGTAATTGTTACGTAAATAATAGGCCTCCGATCATAATCTTGTAATTTAAATACCAAAACATACCTTATGCTTGAAAACCCAAAAGTCTTTAGCTAGGGCTTTTTCTCTTTTTCTTCTCCTCTCCTCGAGTTTCACGCCACTCCAAAATATATGAAGACTTTTATGTATTTCTCGTTCTTATATAGTTGCTAATGCAATTATAGCATACTTTAAAGTCCTAATTGCTAATGTAATTATAATATAATAACTTACAAGTCGAAATCAATTTTAATGCATAATATAATTAGATTAGCCACTAAATAATATCAAAAAGCTAATTTCATCTCTAAAAGTACTACAAACAAATTTCCCAAGGCCCTATTTAATTCAAAGTCACAATATTTTTTCTCGTTAGTATATATATAAGTAGTCTACTAATCAAAAAAATGTAATAATAGTACTTTTAAAAAAAAATTGGGGTGTTTCACAATCCATGCCTAAGCAGCATAAAAGTTTAGTTTCACGGACAACAGAAAAGATAAGCCTAGTAATACCAGCACTTGCTTAAAAGCCTTTTTGTTTATTTATTTTTTCGAGTCGCTAGGTAAGACGGTCGTCAGGGAAGATCTAGAAGACTGATGTGGTGTTTCCTGTACAAATTTAGTCAATGCAGATAGTTTGAAAGGAAGAAGAGTGACATATGCAGTCCCATTAGGTTCCTAAATCGATGGTCGGCCCTTTGGAGCTTTTTAGTGTCCTATTTTCTTTTCCTGGAAGAGCTTGAAAGCAAATTAAGAAATAAAAAAAGAATAATCATACCCAACTTCTTTCTCTGGTAAGGAGGTAGATATTCACGGTCAAATCAATGTCAAAGTTCCAATCAGTATCCAACAATCTAAAGCATGCTACTTGACTTACATAGAGGACTAGTTTAACCACTACCTACCTCCAAAGACATTTCAGGCTTCAAGCCAGAAGACAGAGATGGTGAAATGATAATGCGGGAAAAACCGGCATGAACGACAGGCAAAGACTTATAAGGTATATTACAGACACTGGAACAACCGTATCAGTCGATGCAATTAAAAACCAAAAAGATCGTCCAATTTGCACAATGTATATTTACCTCGCCGGCAAATAGTTCATCAACTTGCAACTGATTGGGAGATAGAACTCCAATTTCATCAGCAAAATAAGTCTGCATGTCAAAATTTGGTTGTTGTGAAATAAGCATAATGGTGTTCCATGCATGCAAGCTGCCAAACACATGAATTAGGTGAAAAAGGAAATCATTAAGTAAAGGACAGAAAGGACAACTCGAAGGAATAGAAAAAGAAGTTAGATTGACTCTCGCATGATGCAGATCGAAACGAGGAAACTAGAAAGCACAATACCTTCTCACTAGCCATAAAAACGATTCTGTCACCTTTCTTTATAGTCCCATCAATGACTCGAAAATATACAATGACACCCCTATATGCATCATAGTAACTGCAGAAGATAGAAGAAAAATGTATACAATGAATAAAGGTTACTGCACATTGGAAGCATTTCACGAAAAGTCACAACGGCAAAAAGCAAATAATAAGATACAATTCCTCTGGGAAGCAAAGTATAAATGTAAAAAACACATGAATTTAGCAAAGAACAATTCCATCTACAAGGGTTTACAAGTATCTACATAAACGGGTCAGAAAATCCGTCTTTGACAAAAAGATGTGATGACTAAATAATAGTCAACTAATTACTATGAAGTTTTGAGAGATAATTAACGAGGAATTACCACATACCTATGTTACATGGACTCGGTGTCGGTGTTCGGATCGGGTACGTGTCCGAGTGTCGGACTCACCTATTTTTTTAAATTCTAGGATACGTGGACACCATCCAAAAGTTGGACCAGGTACGGGGACACGGCTAAAAAATTTAAGATAAATAAAATACTTTAAATGAGATTGAGTGTTAAATATTTTTTTTTACAAGTACATATAAATTCCACATAAATTATATATAATTACTGCCCAGAATAAATAGGTTCTTTCATTTTTGGTTGGACAATATACATTTTATTTTGATTTAGAATTTTTTGTACCTTTTTATAAGTCAATGCCAAAAAGTTAGGGAAAAAAAAAAGCAAAAGAAAGGCTATCAAGACCCACGTGACCAACTCCTGGCAAAAGGAAAGGCTGTCAAAACTCAAAAAGCAGACCCACGTGACCAACTCCTGGCAAAAGGTACTCTCTTTCTCTTCTTCTTCTTCTTCTTCTTCTTCTCTTCTTTTCTCGAAGGTATGGCCATGTCTTCTTCTCTTTTCTCTCTTCAAAGCATCAGAGATCTTCTTCTTCTTCTCTCTCTTAAAAACCTTCACAGCTTCTCCTTTCTTCGATACTTACCGTCGATCTCTGGCCGGAATGTCGACATGGCGTATCCGTCTGGCAAATGACGGATCCGACACAAATCCCATACCCGTGTCAGCATCGAGTCGTGTCAACACCGCCCCTTCACGCCAAAGTGAAGGGGCCATGTAACATAGCCACATACTGATCTGGTTTGCGGGATACATATATTGATAAATATGGGTAGATGCTCTAATTGTTCTCAGACCAGTTCTCCTCTTGCCCCTAAATCTTTATGGCATATCCTTCGATCGTAGAAACATAAACTGAACATATTTGATTTTTTAGAGATAGCTAACAGATCATTAGCACTCCCCCGAGAATGAGTCCTAATAAAAAGGGTCAATTGCATTAGGCACTCCCAAGTTTTCACGCGGCAGGTCTATACACCAAAAAATTACTTTTAGCTATCTGCCACCCCCAAACTTTCATAAGTGTGGCGCCCAACACTCTCCGTCCAAATTCCGGACAAAAAAATTTAATCGGCTGAACTTAGGGGGCCAATTTTGGAATATCAAGTAAATGGAAACCCTAATCTCTATCACCCCTATGCCGCGAACCCCCTTTCCCGCCACCCCTCCTTCGGCATCTCATGTTGGTGCCCCACTCTCCACCGGCAGCACCTCTCACCCCCATCGGCGACACGAACCCCCCTCTCTCTTCCTTCCTCCTCTCCCAACAACCCCCCGCGGCCGCAACACCCCCCCGCCATTGCCCCTTGCCCGCCGCCCCTCCTTCCCCATCTCACATTAGCACCCCACTCTCGGCAAGCAACGTCCTTCCCCTCGTCGGCAACGCCGACCCCCCTTCCTTCCTCCTCTCCCCCCACCCCCCACAGCCGCAACAGCTCCGCGCCACCGCCCCTTGCCCTATTGCCCCTCCTTCGTTATCTCACGCCGGCGCCCCACTCTCCGCCGGCAGTCTCCCTCCCCCGTAGGCAACGCCAACCTCCAACCCCCCTCTTCCATCCTCTTCTCTCCCGCCGCGACCCACGGCCACAACAGCCCTGCAGCGCCCGCCAAACCCATTACAATCATCCCTCACTTTTTTTAATCGTTATGACCAAAATGCCCCTCTTGTTTGAGTTAAATTACTTCTCCGGCGAGGCTGTTGGCCAGAAATATACGAGGGGCGTTGAGCACCACACGTATGAAAGTTTGAGGTAGCAAATAGCTAAAAATAACATTGTGGTGCAGAGAGCTACTGCGTAAAAACCTGGGGGTGCCGAATGCAATGGACCCTAATAAAAATACCAGAAACTCTTTGTAGGCCTTTATATGCAGTCACGCTACTCCGGTAATTGTAATGACAAAGTGTGGTATACTTTTAACCTTCCAAAATAACACCAAGTAGACTACTTACTCTCTTCAAGTTAAAAAAACTGGTAGTAATGTCAAGTGTAAATAAGTATCCCAGCTGGCTCACTTGTAGCTAAGCTATAAATAAAAGCACCTACGGGATTTAGTGCTCAAAACTGTATACTCCCTAGAGACCCTTCAATTTAATATACACTGTCCAGCCTCTCTCTCACAGAAGGCTTAGAGTTTCCTACCTTCTTAATAAGGTTTCTTATAATTTCTTATCACAGACTTGTTAGTTTAACTAAAAGACGAAGAGTTAGAAGCATAAGTCAACATTGACCCACAATGAAATTTTGTTTTTCTATTATAAACAAAAACTGGAAGATCAAAAGCAATTAAAAACTTCAACAACAAATTAATAAAAAGACTAGAGTTTGGGGATATTTTTATCTTATTTTAGATTCATGTGAATTTAAAAGAAAAACCAAAGTCTTTTGCTTTACCATTCAAAGTGCAAAATGTAAATTCTCTCATAATGCTCTCTTATCACCAATCTTCGTCATTACAAAGAATTCATGTCAACGCAAATGGTGGAATTTAGTGGTTCCGCTTTCGTTTTTCTTCATCTCGCTTCTAGAACTAACGGTTTATTATTCACTACCACTAAATCTCTAAATAACCCCATTTCCATCTGTAACTCTATAGCCATTTATACTCCTGCAGCATGTGTAAAAGCATGGCTTTGGTTTAGCATTCTATTCCTTTCTAAGCCTAATTGTCCCAATAGATTATTTCATGAACAATTAGTTTCCAAATGTTATTTTCTTTTATCTCTGGAGTTTTGGTTGAAGATCCAAACATTTATCCGTTAACTTAGTCTGATATCAAGCATACAACTTCTGGGAAACCTACACAGATTACATACATATTCACACATATATGCACATGTATCTAGGTATTTTGCAGCCTGTTTTAACTACTTCAACACTCTTTCTTTTTGCGAAAAATAAAATTTGCATTATATTTACCTTTGATTAGGGAAATCGCCAGAAGAAATATCTCACCGAAGCACACTCTAAGCCTTAACCACATATATTGACCTTGTAATGACCCATTCCACAACCCCATAACAAGGCAATGCCTCCATCTAAAGAGCTAGCCGAAGCAGGTACTTCCAAGATCATAGGTAAGGTTTCATGTAGGCAATTTCATACTATCCCACATCCTATTTGGGATATCACAGGCTCCCTTCCTTATGCCTTGTCCTTGCTAAGGCTCAATCACACATACCCTAAAATATTTCTCTAGCCAATGTAAGAAATATCCAACTCATCCTTCGTTCCCCTAACCATTCTCTTGATATGGGATATACCCTGGCTTGCCTTTGTTTCTCCAAACCATCGGCGACCTGACTGGATAGCGTAGCTCGAACTTTTGACAGTAGGATCTTATACGATCTATAAGAACTCGGTCCACATCATCACCACAGGGCAATGCCTTCCTCTAAAGAGCAAGCCAGAGTAGGTACTTCTAGATCATATGCAAGGTTTTATAGAGGCAATCTCATACTATCCCACATCCAATGTGGGATCACAAACTTGGTCCATAGCTCCACCACATGGCAGTGTCTTCCTCAAAAGAGCTAACCAAGTAAGTATTTATGAGTTTATTGGTAGGGTCTTATAAGGACCATCTCATACTATGCCACACCAGCCGATTAAGGGAATAACTATCTCTCCTCCTTGTGCCTTGACGTCCTTGCTAAAGCTCAATGATACATAGCCCAACAAATTTCTCTCTAGCCAATGTGGGTCGCACTGCCTCCCCTTGTTTCCCCAACTTTCCCCAACCACTCAACTAGGAGTGAATAGCCCAGCCCGAGCTATCAAGAGTCGGTCATGACACCAACTGTAACGTTCCGGTCCACAGTCCCTCCACAGTGCAATGCCTCCCCCGAAAGAGCTAGCCCAATAGGTGATTATAAGTTCACGGGCAGGGTCTTCCAACGGCAATCTCTTACTATCCCATAATCCGATGTGGCTATCAAAATCTCCCCTCCTTATGCCTTGGTGTCCTTGCTAGGGCTCAATTACACATAACTCAAGAACTTCCTCTCTGTCCAATATGAAACATACCAGGGTCGGCCTCCGGTTTCACCGACCACCAGCAACTTGACTACATAATACCATTTGGTAATGACACGGTCCATGGCCCCAGCATAGTCAATGCCTCCTTTAAAAGGACTAGCCAAGTAGGTAGTTAGGAGGTCATGGGCGGAAGCTTATGAGGCCAATCTCATACGATCCCACGTCTAATGTGGTATACCACAATCCACAATGCTAAGGCTCAACAACATATAGCACAAAATGTTTCTAATGTCAAGGCTCCATCATGCATAGCAAGAACATGTGGTATAGTATGAGATTGACCTCATAAGCTTCCTCTCACGACCTCCTAACTACCTACTTTACTAGCCCTTGCCCTGTGGTGGGACCATGGACTGAATTGTTACGCTACAATTGCCATGACTTGGTTAAGAACACACTTAAGGAAATTTTGGGTCGCCTTTATGTTATATTTCCATGAGCTGAAGGTTCCACGCAATGTGACTATAAATTGGTGTTTTCGGAGTGAAGTGGAATAAATCATCAAGAGTATGAAAGACCAAAGGCTCGCTTCCAAAGTGAGCCTATTATCCAACGTACTACTGACATATTTCCTTCACACCAACTCTAGCACATGACCTTCTAAATGAATGGTTTCTATGCTGCTGTAGTTTTCAAAGTGCTTGTGACTTATATTTTATTTATTTGGGTTCTTTTGCCTTTGGTTATGCAAGGGTGCTGTACCTTTATTTCTAATCGACAGACGGTCTACTCTGTAGTTGAGAATTTCTCTCATGATAGTAAAGTTGGTATCCTCTGCTCCTGGTCACTTTCTCTCTCGAGCCGACTCTCTCTCCTATGTCCATCATTTGCTACTGCACAAGAGAGCCTGCCCGAAACTACTGCTGCTTACCGCCTGCTAGCTGCTGTCTGAACAAGCAGCTAGGTTGGCCATTTCTTTCTTCTGTCTTCCTCAGTTCTCCCTTTCCTGGCATGGCAATTTCAGCGTACAACAACGTGTCTCTCTCCTCTTGTAAGGTAGGTGCTCGCTTAACCTCTGTTTGCTGCTTCTTGTTGGGTGTGTTTTATTTCTCTGCTTTCTGAATTCTGTATAATGAGCAACTGCTGCTGTTTGAGGTACTAACTCGAAACTAAAGATATCCCTACACTAACTAGATCATGTACCATAATAGGATCATTCAACTTCTGCATTCACAGATATCTCAACCTTTATGGGGAAAAAAAATCTTTGTGAGCAATAATGGATGTGTTCATATTTACATCATTGCTCAAGCATAATTCCATATGAAAACGAAAACGAAAAAAAGAAAAAGAACAAAAGAACAAAAAGTATTAACAGAACTAACTGGGGGAAAAAATAACCTAAGCAACATATCAAGCATATAAATTCCTCAATACGTAGAGGTTCAACCATGATACTCGAGTGAAATATTTACCTATCAAATATTAGAGCCCTCAAAGGTCTTTCGGCAGAATCATGAGGCGGGGGAACATTTTCAACAATTGCGTTCAGAATTTCCATCATACCTATTCCCTCCTACGGAAGAGGCAAAAATAGAAAAAAACATAAAGAAGAAGAGCAGAATAGGAACACATGAAATTAGGATCAAAACACATAAGGAACTAACCAGACTCCTCAATAACTTTCTACCATGAATGAGAGGATGTCATATGTTCATGTCAAGAATAGTAAATCAAGAACTAACCTTCGCTGAGCACTGAATTGCATTGCTGCAATCTAAACCGACAACCTACACCAGGAAATATTTACAAATAAACTAAAACTCTAAATTTTAGTTGCATAAAGAAATTAATAATTTAGAACGAATCACATAAAATCAACATTGGCCAATGATGACGGTGGATGAAATACTATACTACAGACTATGTTACATGCACTCGGTACGAGTGTCCGGATCGGATACGTGTCCAAGTGTCGGACTCGTCTAATTTTGAAAACGCAAGACACGGGAACACGGCAAAATGTTCATATTTATTATTGCTTTTTAGTTATTTCGAAGGCAAAAAAGTGTTTTATGTGATGCATTTGATTTTAATTGACAACTTATCTCCACTCAAAGCAACTACTAATTAAACAAAAGACTATAAGATAGTATCATAATGGCATATCCTATGAGATGTGTCGGACACATATCCCATACCCATGTCCAAGTGTCGAGTGTCCGACACGGGTACTTCACGCAAAACCGAAGAGTCCATGTAACATAGACTACAGAATGGGCTAAAGGTAAAGGCAGTAGAATAATTTTGCCAAGGGGTACCAATCCATCAGGTTTAGAAGGTTTATGGGCTGAGAGGGATCCGTATAAGAGCAACTAGACAAAGAAAATTAAAGGACCAAACATCGACACAAAAGGAAACATAAATAACTTCAAGAGAGTTCTAGTTACGGCCGTCAGAACTTAGTTGCACAAAGCGGGGGCGGGAGCGGGAACGGGAACGGGGGCGGGGGAGGGTAAGCAAGGTTGGGAGCAGCTTGAATAAATTAATGCGTATAGAGTATTATCATTTATTTAGTATAGTTTACATAGCCAGCAACAACAGACAAGGAGGCTTTAAGGACTTGAAGGAAGAGAGAAACAAGGAATTGAGTTGAAAAGGGCTTGATTTTCAGGTACTCTCTCACTTGTTCCATGCATCTCTATCTAGCTAACGGGATCGAGTTCCCATATTAGCTTGGGACGAGATCCCATGGAGCCCCTAACTTGGGATCGCAAAAGCGAGTTTCCGAGAGAGAAACATCATCATATTAGGAGTTTCCTACAACTAAGCGTCAGAATGTAAGGAAAAGAGAGATTGTTAATATCATCCTGATGACGAAATTATGTTTTAAGTATAATTTCTCCCTGGACAATTTTTCAGTAGCCACACAATGTCATTGTGTAACACCACATCAACATATTGAAGTACGTATTCTCATCAAGTTAACCAACCTCTTCAATTTCCTGGGAAACATGCTGCGGTTCAGCCCCTGGAAGATCTATTTTATTCAACACCTGCAGCAGGCATGTTGTATTGGATTGTGTTTATATCTATCATCATATAAAATTCAGGAATTACAATCACAATAAACTCCAAAATTGAGAAAAATAGTATGCACACATGCGACTTCGAACACATGCTCAGAACTTAAGGCATAAGTCTCGTCCCTCCACGAGTGCAATCATGCAAGTCTATCATTGCTATCTACATAGAACATACCTACTGCAGTATGCAAGCAAATTCACGAAGCATTGCTGATGCAAATTAAACTATGGAATCAGCTATCCAGTAGCATATCATCTCTAATTGCATTCCTGACCAGAAATTTAGCCTATGACCTATATTTAGCATTCGTTCGATGAAAACTTTGGCTGATCTTTCTAAAGCAAATGGCCAAGCATGTGTTTGATGTAATTGAGGATGTAATCGATATGCGCATACTTACATTACATAGGCTGCAATCTTAGAAAATCAAAATGAGTAATCCACTTTACATTCTAGCATCAAGAAACTCGTTAACTTCTTACAAACTTTGATAAAGTGCCTTCAAACAAAGTGTTCTAGATCTAAGCTGCAGAGAACAGCAGAGGAAACACTGGTGCCACGGTGTCGAATCCTTAAAACCCAAGCCTCCAATGCTTGAGAACCCTTGCTGGGATGGAGCTGAAGCTCAATCTTACTGTTCTTTTTTTCTCTCCTTCCAAAGAAGATGTCCTAGAGAAGGCAGACTTGTCTTCTTTTATACCAACAGCAAAGCTTCCCAGAGAAGCCAACTCTAATCTTCCAAGAGAAGCCAGAACTTTGCACGCAACCCCCTACCCCACCCCCCACAACTAATACCAAACTTCTCTAACTCCCCAATCACACGAGTCTTTTTACAAAATAACCCCAAAACTTCAGAGGTTTCTCAGATTAGAGAATAACTGAAAAGACACTACTACGCCCTGCAAAAAGTACTATAGAACTTAGTTGCAGGAAACTCCTAATATGGTGACGTTTCTCTCGGAAACTCGCTTTTGCGATCCCAAGTTAGGAGCTCCATGGGATCTCGTCCCAAGCTAAGATGGGAACTCGATCCCGCTAGTTGGATAGAGATGCATGGAACAAGTGATAGAATACATGAAAATCAAGTTCTTTTCAACTCAATTCCTTGTTTCTCTCTTCTTTCAAGTCCTTAAAGTCTCCTTGTCTGTTGTTACTATCTATGCAAACTATGCTAAACAAATGATAATACTCTTTACGCATTTATTTATTCAAGCCGCTCCCAACTTCAGATTCTTCTTGGTGCTTACGCTTTCCCGCCCCCGCCCCCACTCCCGCACCCGCCCCCGCCCCCGCTTTGTGCAACCAAGCTATAGAAAGTACTTGAAAACAAAAACTTCTTTAAAGCTAGACATCTTTACGTGAAGTTGTAGCAGTGTTCGTCAAAAGAACCTAACAACTAAAAAAGCGGAACTTCATATGCTGTTAATGCTGGATTTTTAGATTTGACTAACAAACCTCATGCCCAAAATCAGAATCTAGTCCTAAATCAACAGTGCATTTTGGTTATTACAGGGTCTCAGAACACCATAATTCTAGTAAGAGCTTGGAGGAGTACCAATTGCTCTCCAATTTTCTCCTACGTCAGAAGATTATCCCAGGCAACGGTTTTGCTGTTTAAAAATGTATCTGAACTGAAGTTGAGGAAGTCAAACTCCTTGTACTTTCCGAATTTCTCCAGTAATTGTTACCTTCAAGCCTGTTTTTCCTCTATTTGCAACATCGTTTTACTTCTTTTGGCATAGATGGGGCAAAGTAACCATAATGTCTTCTTGCACATGTTTCCCCTAAAGTACAAGTTTGTGCCCAATGCTACAAGAGGACTTAAGAATTTCATGATTACCACGTTGGTTCTGATTACCTTTATTACATCAGAGAATACGGGACAGTGGAGGCAACTGGAAGTTAGAACCAGGTTTCAAAGTCGTGCTGGCGGCCAAGATTTCAACTTGGTATAGGTATCAATTTTGTTAGTCTCGGTGTAAACACTCGCAATTTTAATCTTGTTAGAGCGCCAAATCTTTCTACTAAATATACCAAATTTTCTAAAAAAAATAACAAAATAAGATTGTACAATTAAACAAGCAAACAAGTTTTATTGATAGGCTTGGCATTGTCTAAATGACATTCGAGAAATCTGTCGATTTCGTTCATTGGAATTTTCTAAAACACACCACCACCAAGTCTCATCAATTCCAACATCAAAGACATAAAGATAGCCTAAGTAAATTATATATGTATATTATAAAAAAGTTTATCTTTACCTTATTGATAAATTTCGGTGATAAATAAGAGAATATTTTGAGAGTATTAAGGAATTACAATTACTTTGAGATTTCATTTTTTTCAAGTACGTGCATAAATAATCATAAGGGTTAATTACAAAACTGTCCCCTGAGGTTTACACGTTTTTGCACTTTGCCCCCCGTGTTTACAATTTTTGCAATAATGTCCCTCGAGGTTGACAAAACCGTTGCAAATAGCTCCAAAATTGGACGTCCGTTCAATTTTGGACGTTAAGTGATCATGTGCGGTGCACATGCCATTTTGGCATGGGCAAATTTGTAATTTCCATATCCCTTCTTCCCCACTGTGTTCTTCTCTCTCTGTTCATCTTCCCCCGATGCCGTCGACATCACTCCGATCATCGAACCACGCGATTTTTACAGGGAATTTGCACATCCAATCCAGATGGTTGTTCACGGTTAAAAGTGTCCACTTCGTCGCCTTCTTCGTTTGGGCTGGGACTGACGAACTCCATCAAGAGCGCAGAAGAGGAAGATGACAGCACAATGGGTGGCGGAGTTTCTCTAGACCTCAGCCTCTCGCACCTCGGTGGAAGTAGAGACGGAGGCCCCTATGCAGCGCACTTCTCAGCCGCTTACCCAGCAGGTTCTCAGGTTTTCCTGTTCCACGCCTTGTCGCGGTCTGATGCCATGAATAACCACCTCAGCATGTTCAGATCTGGCAGTTCGTTCGCTCCTTTCCACCCAACCGTTGTCGGCGCTGCTCAGAGCGACTCCGATTCCTCATGCGTCGTGGATTTCAACTACACTAACCGAATCTCGCCAAGAAAGTCATTCGGCCTCGATCTCAATCAACCTTCGCCGCCTGAAGTTGCCAGATCGGATTCCAACCAGATTGTCGACAACAATTCTAACCTTGCCTTCCGGTCCCCGTTTCCTTTTACCACCTTTAGTGCCCTTTACCGTTTCAATTAAAACAAGTCCGTTTCTTCGTCGCCAGAGGAAAATTTTGACTTGTCATCACCTGAGACGCCGTCGACGACGGTGTGGGTGAGTAGAGGGCCACACAAGCCCATCACCTCTTCTGCCGGACACCGCAGTTGAACAGTGATTCCACGGTTGAGCGAGAGAAGAACACAGTGAAGGAATAGGGAAATTACAAATTTGTCCATGCCAAAATGGCATGTGCACCGCACATGATCACTTAACGTCCAAAATTGAACGGACGTCCAATTTTGGAGCTATTTGCAACGGTTTTGTCAACCTCGAGGGACATTATTGCAAAAGTTGTAAACACGGGAGGCAAAGTGCACGTGTAAACCTCAGGGGACAGTTTTGTAATTAACCCTAATCATAATTACTACTACTCAATAAGTTAGTAACCATAAAGTACAATAACAGTAACCAATTACCAAAAAATATAAAGAGTAACTAGTTGAGGCAAAAGAACTATCATTTGGTTAAATAGAAAACAGGTGGACTCCATTTATATGGAAACCTATATTCGGAAAAAAAAACGACTAAAATGTCAAAATATGACGTTGAGAAACCGACGTACAATCCCCTGACGGCAAATATGAAGCAGGGGCAGAGATGGTTGTTACCGACCGACTCACACTGAGAAAAGTGGAGAAATGTCACACCTGCTTATGCTAAGTTGACTGACTATATGAAGACCGATGGTAAAAACTTAATAAAGCAGTTGTTGATTTGACCTTACTGACATTAATATCTTCAAAAATTTCTAGATCTCTTGCATTTTCTAGATATCGTAGATTCCGCGACTGCCATATCGAATCGCATGTGCATCTCTGTAGATACTTTAACATTCCAAAGGTTACTATCATATAAGATCACATGTGCAAATCTGTAGTTATTGTAACAGTCCATAGGTTGTATCAGGCCGCTCGCTACAAAGCTTGATTAATGCAGAGAGGTGGTCTATGATGCTAGAAATCTCATAGAGAGAGGCTTGATCAATGCTAATTCATTCCAGAATTCTCTGCTTCATTGTTTGTCATGGTATCAAAACCGCAAGGCTTTTCTTCGAGAGTTTGCTTTTCAGGAAATTCGATTCTTAGGTTTTAGACAATTTCTGACACACTGCATTGTCCTTGTTAGCCATCTAGAATCCTTTTGCTTGTCTTTCTTGTTTGGGCTAATGCCAAATCCGTGCCCTAAAGTATCACCCGAGTACAGCTTAAGTACCCAATGTTTCATATGTGCCAAATAAGTACCTAACTTTCATAAAATGAGCCAAACTAATCCGACAGCTGATAGACCACGAATGTTGTTAAAAAGTCCAAGGGTAGGACTGTCATTACGAAGATCAATTATTTCATATCGACGATGGGGTGGCAGATACGACAGAATGGGAAGACCAAGGGATTTTGCCGTACAACAAGTCATCTGAACCCACTTGACAAAGTAGGGCTAATTTTAACCCACTGTACTTGGTATTGTGGGTAATCTTGATTCGAACTTTTACTGTATGTTAATTCGTATTTGCAATATATATCAAAGAACACGCGATGTATTATCCGTTGTTTTGTGCCCTCAATATTATGTGTATGGTCCTACACCTTTTGGTAACTGTGCTTATTGGGCAGAATATTTATATTGTCCCCTTTTCTTGTTGATTGCGCAGACGAAAATGGTACCTTGTTTATTCTGAGAATCCAGTATGGAAGAAATTTAAAAATATTGCACAAAAAGTGTATTACCTGTGTATTAATAAATACTAGCTAATATACCCGTGCAAATGCACGAGATAGTATGCAGGTTAGTTCTATTGCAAATCATATACTTTAGCATCATGAAATAGAACTGAAATTCCAAAAGACAAAGAAATAACAGTCACGTCTATAAATTTGTCATATAATATATTAAAGCGCTACTTAAATTGACAATCTCATTGACAATAGATGTTTAAGAAATAAGAAATAAAAAACATTTTAGCAAGAATTTCAGAATTCCCAATCTATCATCTAAAAGCACTATTGACGGGAAAAAAATGTATCATAAGTTTTGCCAACATGTTGATTGCTGGTAATTTATGTCCTTCGTTTTCTTGTTTATCAAAATCGTTGCCTTGTATCTTTAGAAAAACTGTACTGAACGTGTTTCTTTGTTTGATTCATAAAGTGTAATTTTACCGGTGTTAATTATTATGTTATTCATACATGGCTAGTGAAAGTTGTCATTAAAAAAATGTTCAAACCGTTGCCATTTGGGGTTGGACCAAAGGGTACTTCTTGATTATTGTACATGAATACAAAAACATGGAAGGGAGAAAAGCCCTTATAGTGAAAATTTTAAGAGTTCCAAATTAGAGGATAGAATTTATGTAACACCCCAAACCCTAATATACGTTTTAATGAGTTGATTCCAAATTTTTGGTGTCGATATTTTATTTAACAACTTTTAGCGACAATTTATTTTTAGCATCGGTATACTGATTAGCGACTTTTAATAGTGAAGTGGGATAGCGTAACAGCCGTTAATAAATTTTCCTAACACGTAATTTATCGTAAACAAATTTATTTTGGACCATTTCACAATAATAAAAGGTTCAGGTAAATTTTTGAACGACTCATGAAAGCTCAAGGGGTCTTTTTGTGATTTTCCCTTTTAGAGTTTTATATATATATATATATCCATCGTTTGAGAGAGAGCCAGCCGTCCCCACATTTTTTTCCTCCTTCTGAAAACGGCCAAGAGAGATACAGAGAGATTCAGGGAGAGGAGAAGGGATCGAAGGAAGAGATTTCTGGCTATCAGGATTTGGTTTTTTCAGTAAGTCCCCTTCTAGCTTCCTCTCTTATTTTGTTCTAAAGTTCAGTTTGGGGGGCATGAGAGAACCATGAAGAAAAAAGAAAAAAAATTTATGTAACTAGGGCTGCCGTGATTCACAGTTGTGATACAGATTATGGTGTATATATATATGGTGGTTTATGGATGGGTATAAATGGGACACGGTTGTGTTTGTGGGAATATTTGGGTATATTACAGGAAATGAGAGAGGGAGTGTAACTGCGCGAGTGAGAAAGGAGAACCCAACTGCCGTGAGGCAATGGGTTCAAGGGCTACCATGGTCGTGCATCTCTGTGTGAGGTCAGTGGTGTGTGGGTGTAAGTTATGCCCTAATGTACATATATGCGGTATGTTTTTTATGGGTCTCATAGGCAAGATAGAGAGAGGGGGAGAGAGAGAGAGAGAGAGAGAGAGAGGGGGGGGAGGGAGAGAGGGTAAACTAAAATGAAATCAAGAGAGAGAAAGGGAGGGAGAGAGGGTGAACTAAAATGAAATCAATGTATGGGTATATTGTGATGCGGGTATTGGAGCGATGTGTGTTTATATATATATGTGTGTGGGTAAAAGAAAAAAAGGAGTGTGAGGTTATAGAAATATATGTGAGTGAGTGAATGAATGAATGATGGGAGTGTAATGGGTGTTGCATGAATAAATTGGGTATTACGCATGTGAGTGCAAACGTGTGAGTGATGTGTACAGTTGAGTGTTATTGTGTGTTGTGTGCAATGGTATGTGTGATTGGGAGAACCTGAGTGAGTGCAGCTGTGTTATGGGAGTGCTGGGTGTGTTAATGTCAGTATAACAGTGTTGGTTATTGTATGCGTGTGAGTGGGTGGAATGGAGAAAGAAGTAATGTGAGGTTTTGAAAATTGTGAGGGCGCTGCGTGAAGAGTGTGCGTTGTTGTGTGTGGGCATGGTGAGTATGGTTTATGTTGAGGTTCTGTGAGGCAAAGAAAGTAAAGAGAAGAAAGGAAGTGCGGATCGGGTATTAAGATCGCATTTGAGTTTGGCGCGTGCATTGGCTAGTGTACGGTTATCGCTAGCATACAAAAAATTTGTAGTATAACACGTTAGGCCATATTAGATTTTGTGGCAAAATTTCATTATTTTTTGATATCGTATGTATTTTTAATATTTTGTGTAAGCTTAGATTTGTAAAATTCTTTTGAGTCTTTAAACTCATGAAAATGTTCTGAAAAAATTAGAGTAATGTTTTTATAGTATAAAGAAGTCCCAGATTAAGTTTGGTGATTTTTAAAGTTGATTTGCTATAATTTCCGTATTGCGTTGGTTTTAGCAAAACAAAAAATTTAAAAATAGTTTTGATAACTTTTAAATTCTGATTTCAATTTATCTAATTTTTATACATATTTTCAAGCTGTTACAAAAATTATAAGACTTTTTTTTAGCTAGAAGTAATTATGGCCATTTATGGGTTTTTATTGCATTTAAAGAAATTATTTTAATTCAAAAATATTCAAAGTTTCAGAAAATTCATATTTTGACTTTCTATAATGTTTCAAGTTATAAAAGTGTTTTGTTGTAATTTTATGACTTTAAGGCTTTATCACGCGTTAGGAGTGTACGGGATTTTCGGGTAGGTTGGCCACGTGCGTGGCGCGCTTTGAGTTGAGCGATTTCGGGGTTAGAAGTGAGCACACGATGGGTAGTTGATATTAGGTTTATAGTATTATAGCATAGATTGTATTCTAACAAATTGACTGCCACTTTAGGTTAATTCAAAGATTTTTGGATTTTGGATCGAGGTTGATTCGCTTCACTTAGCTTGGACCCAGGTAAGGATTTTCTTTGTAAACCTTATTTCATTGTTTTGAATTCAAACAGCTTTACGAATTTCATTGAGCTCAGATCATTTCATCTGATTGATATCATATATAATTTTCTGAGTTATTATCAAATTGGGTAAATTACATACAGCACCCTTGAGGTTTGCCCTAAACTACACAAGGCTCCGCCCCTAAGTTTTTTTATCACTCCCCGCCCCCTGTAGTTTGTTATTGTGTTACATAACACTCATTTCCGTTAAGGTACCGTCAAGAAAAGTTTAGGCAGCTTCCAGTTATTATGATATTCCTAAAATGCCCTTTTCATCTTCTTCCTTACAACCTAATGCTTCGCCGACCACCCCACCACTCGGTAATATCCTCCGGCGACTGATCGCGACTCACAACCGGTGACTCCAAGATCCACCAACGGCCACCACACTACCCCCGCTACGACCCACAGCTGCCCATTACCATATCTAAATCGGCTCACACACGACCACTAACTGCAATCGATTGCAAAATCCATATGCCATTGCCAGCAACACCTTCCAGCGATCATCGCGACCAATGAACAGCGACCGAACATGACCCACCAACGGCGGCCGGTCGTCATCAGCCACCATATTCACCAACAGCCACCACACTGCCCACCAATAGCCAATAAGCGATCAAACAAAGCTTGTCGCCTCCAAATCTAAACCCATCGCCAAAACCCACATGACAACACGCCAAACCCACGACCACATACCTTGATTGATGATTGCAAGCAAGCAATTACTGAAAATAGACCCAAGCCCTAGCTTGCTTCTCTACACTCGTCGATCGTGTGCCTCGGCCAAGTACCCAAATGATCTCTAATCAGTGCAGCAGCACCTATGTTTAGGCAGTGGTGGATTTAGATCCACGTTTAGTGGTGGTGGTAGGAGGTGAAAATAACTGGTGGTGCGGTTGGTGGTTGTGGGTATGCAGTAGGTGGTTGTGCAATTGATGGCTTGGCTGATTTCAGATTTGTGATCTGTTGTCTTCTTGGAGAGGTGGTAGCCGACGGTTATGGGTCGTGGTGATGGGGGCAGTGGTGGGTCATGGTGGCTGCAGTTGGTGTCCCGTGGCTTCGTCGGTAGTTGGTGTGGCAGTCCAGAGGTGTTGCTGGAGTGCCAGCACATGTGTCTGTGAATGAGAGAGAGAGAGAGAGAGAGAGAGAGAGAAGGAGGTAAATTGACTTGTTTATCAGGGGTATGACCGTCCTTTCATTAATTTTGTTAACTCTGTTAACAGAAAAATAGAAATGTGTAGTTTAGTGTAATAAAAGAACTTAGGCAGAGCCGTGTGTAGTTTAGGACCGTCAGGGGTGCCGTGTGTAATTTACCCTATCAAATTTTTAATGAACTCTAATATTTTATTCGTCATGAAATTGTTTTCAAATTGCCCATGAAACCTTAATTTGAGACTTATAACCATCGTTTGAAATTCCGATTCATTCTCATCTATATTTGGACTCAATCATCATAAAATATTTTCAAGGGGTAAATGCACTTTGACCCCCTGTACTTTAAGCATTGTGCAATGTGGCGCCCCATACTTTAAAAATAGCTACTAAACCTACCTCCACTATTAAAAAGTGGGCGCATTAGACGGTTTCCGTCCAACTTAACTATGTTTTTGAGCGGGAATAGTTTGAAATCCAAATTTATATTATAAAGACCAATATACCCTTTTAACCTCACACAGTTTAAAATTGGCAATTCATTTACCTAAATGCCCTTTCAAGTGGCATAAAATTATAAATTTTTAAGGGTAATTTTGTCATTTCACCATAAAACCTAACCCTAATTTCTTTTCTCTTTCCCCTTCCTTTCTCTTCTCCCTGCCCCCTACCCAAAAATGTTGCCACCGTCGCTTCCTCTTTCACCATCCCTTCCTCTTTCTCCTCTCTCCGAGCCGAACCCACCATCCCTTCCTCTTTTTCCTCTCTCCCCCTCAGCCAAATTGCTGCCACCATCCGCCGCCGCAACAAGTGATCTCCACCGCCATCAAGCCACCATTGATCTCCACTGCCATCCCCTACCGCTACCCTTGCCGACCCCACCTCTTTTTGATGTGCGCTTGTGGCTGCCACCGCAACTTCCCCCACCTTGAACCTGAAGAATACACTCAGGACCACGTCGTCGGATTCCTCATCGATGCTGCCAACTGGGACCCCTCCATTCTTGCCCGCGTCCAACCCGCAGCCGACCGCGATGTCTCCCACAGCAAGATCTTCGTCCACTGCCTTGGCTGAGACAAAACCTGAGAAACCCTACCCGCCGCCTTCGAACCATTCGACGAAATCGAGGACTGCAATCGTAACCGACCAAGCCACCAGCAAGGCCACGGGCTTCAGCTTTGTCCTGTTCGCGTGACGGCGAGGTGCCGCGAAGGCCTTACAACACCCAAGGATGAAGATCAATAACCGAATGGCGTCGTGCCGGCTGGCCTCGATCGGGCCGGTGCCGTCGGCGCAGGGGCAGGACGCGGCGGCGCTGAAGATCTACGTCGGAGCTCACCTTCGCCGAAGTGGGTGGTGGTGGAAATCGGGGTTTGTGGCGGTGGGCTATTTGGCGATTGTTTTGTTGTGGGGCTTTTTGGTGGTTTGCTGTGCGGGCTTCTTGGAGATGGTTGTGTGCCGTGGGTCGATTGTGTGGTGCTGCAATGGTGGGTGAGGGCTGATGGTGCCTATAGGTGGTGAATGGAGATTCATAGTAATTGCACTTTGGCCTCTGTGATTCTAATGTTTAGTGAAGTAAATTAAACAAAACTAGAAGGTAGTGGTGTCTTTTGAACAACTCTGTAACGGATTCTGTTAATGTGCACATTTTTTAATAGTGGAGGTAGGTTTAGTAGCTATTTTTAAAGTATGGGGCGCCACATTGCACAATGCTTAAAGTACAGGGGGTCAATGTGCGTTTACCCCTATTTTCAATTCTATTTATTGCTTCGAAATGTTGACATGAGTTAGTAATCTAGGAGTGATAAGGATGGTCTGTATTGCTGGAGTTATAAGGATGGTCTGTTGGTTGGGTTAAACTAGTACCTAAATGGACTAGTACATATGCATATGTAAAGCGTATCGAGCACTGCCGAGGTGGCTTTGCTATAGTGTACTGCTCATGTGCAACATTTCCTGTTTCTGTTTTATTGCACCTGAAGTGTTTTGAAATGATTATTGATTTAAGGGATTGAGTTGATACTTATCCCTATGTTTATATTGAAATGATGTGGTTTTATTTGAAAACCCTTTTAAAATTTCATTTGATTGTATATGGAAAATCATTTGAATCGCTTTGTTTTCCCGATATAAAAGTTGTTATTTGGCTTAAAATTTAAAATCGTCCATATTGTTTTCTTGTTTTTAAATCATTGATCGAAGTTACCGGGCTCTCAAAAGCTCACTCTCCTTTGACTTCTTTTCCACAGGTGATAACCAGCATTAGGTTAAGGTTGCCTTTGTGGATTAGAGCCGAGCGTAAGAAGAGATTTAACATTAGTATTTTCCATTAGAACCCCTGCGCGGGTGAATATTTTTTAGACTTAGATTTGGTATTTGATTTATAACAGTAAGTTGGGAGTATGATTTGATTAACGGTCTAGTTGCTCTGATGATGACTGCCTACTTGGTTGTGAAGTTAATATTGTCTTAGAGTGAATGATCGAGCGAGTGTTTAACGTTCCAGAAATTCCGGGATGTTACAATTTACATAGCTTTCAAGTTAATTCAAGAAATTGTATATAGAAGCACCATTGTTTAATTAGGCTATTTGCTTCAATTTTGGATTTCGATCATGATTAGTCTTTTGCTACTACACTACAACCACCTTAGTCCTACTATTTCCTTTACAATACCGGCCCATCATCGTTGACATTGTCTCTCGAGTCGCCACCACTACCACCATATTAGAGTTACTATGGCCACTAACACCGTCACCACTACCACCATTACTGCTACAATGATTGGTCATTGCTAGATGCACCATTACCGTCACCATCACCATCACCCACCATATTGCTATTGTATCTACCTTCATTGTCTTGCTAGCATCATTACCATAACTATAGCCATGGAGCGTCCATGCCACCATCACCACATTGGTACGACCTATAGTGTATATATTGCAAAATTGAAGTGAAAGTTGTCTTAGACCTCATAAACCTTTCCATTTTTCTTCCAATCATCTACAATTCCTTCTTGTAATTTAATTTTGAAAAAAAAAATCCATACCGACAATAACATGTTAGACTTAATGCATATAACTATAAACTTAGGGTAGAACTTACAAAAATGTAATATTCCTTCCAATTTCATTTTCATGTTAGTGTACTTCGTGAAATTAACTATATATTTTTTCCCAATGTGATACTGTATTACTTTTGTTGCTCTCCATGTTTGGAGGTATGCAGTTTAACATTTTGCAAAATACAGTTTGCTTTTGAATCCAGGAAAATTGTAGTTCCATGTTAATTCAATTTTCTATCTAAATGTTAATGAGATAATTCATGCTATTTAATAGTTGCTACACAAACAAACTAATTTTGACCAAGATTATGAGGAAATTGGAAGTGAATTCTCCTAAGGTCACCTTTCTCCCATTGGCTTAAATTCCCTTTAACAAAAATGTTACGGCTAATTTCCTTTGTGTTTGTACATCTGATATGCCAACATGATAGAAAACATGCATGATACATCTAAGGATGACTATTTCAAGCTTTTTTTTTTTTTTTGACTTTTTGGCCCATATTTGCTGCTAAAAGAAATACTATAGCGATGAAAGATTTCAACATCAACATTGAAATACCCTCAGGTACCTAACTATATGGATAAAGCAAAATTTTCAAATTGTTGTTAGTATGTTATATTTCATATAAGTCGAGTGCATGCACTGCCCACAACATATATAGATAGAGTGAGAAAGAGTGTGAGAAGAGGAGAGAAGAAGGAAGATAAGTATGGAGGTGTACAATGTGACTTAAATAAGAGAATAATAAGATAATAAGATGTCTAAACTCAAGGTATAATAAATGGATCAGAAGCCCAGATTAATTGAAACAATACTAAGAAGTTCAGATTAAAAGTCTACATTCAAAGTAAGCTGAAACTTCACCAGAGAGCTGAGAATTTCAGAGAATGACTCGTCTTTTATATATTTATATTGATGATTGATTGATGTGGATTACTGTGACATTGATATTTTTAGCATGACTCAGTTTGAAAAATTTTGTGACGGTATAGGGCAAATGGGTTACATGGATATGTTCTATTTAGTCCCAAAGACCTTAAAATCAGAGACCTTTGTATATTAATTTGCTATGTGGTAAAGTAGTCTAATTATGCTTTCCAAATCTAATCTAATAGGACTTAAAATCAGAGACCTTATGTATATTAATTTGCTATGTGGTAAAGTAGTTTTCTAATGCTCACACAAAGAGATGAGGTGGCCTAATTCTAAGCCTCTGCTTCGGGTGTCTTGATCTTACATAGACTATTGGCATCAAAGAAACTCTATCTTTCAGGGTTATTATTCCATCAAAGAAATAAATAGCAAACATCACAAACAAAAGCCAGCAAGTAATTCAGATAAAACGTCTAAAATCATATTGGATGCTCAAAGCATAAGCATAAAACCAGATTAAGGCAGCCAACTTACAGGAATTATTTCAAGGTTGTTTTCCGATGCCAAATACACATTAGCCAACGTCTGAGCTTCCACTCCCTATAGAAAATGTATAACTCCAGTCATATAATAAGTTTGATAATATGATGCACCACTATCACCAAAGATGGTTGCTTCTAATAAAAAGTCAAAATCACCAATAGTATTATAACTAGGACTGCCCAAGGCTCCACGCCTGTAGGCTATAAAGAGGGTTTCGAATTATGCAGCCTTAACCCCACTTACTTGTAGTGCTATTCCGGCATTTCAAACTTGTGACCTTTTTATGGGCTATTCATGCTTTTCGAACTTGTGATGAAGTCACCAGTGAGCAACCTTACTATTGTACCACCTCGTCTCAAACCTAGCAGTAACACTTACGAAAATAAATCTATAAAACTGAAGATGGTAACTAGCAGACATGGTGAGTGTACAAATGCATATAATACACCGTCCTACTCGTGTGTGTTAGGCTGCCTAACCAATCTTAGCTGACTGCAAGGTACACGTCAACCAGGACTACTGGACTGGTAAAACCAATTGCTGTTGAGCGATTTAGAACTTCTACTACTTTTGCCTTATATATAAGGGAGCACCTATTTCCACACCCTATCATGCTTTTCCAAGCCCTCATTTCTCACTAAGAGGAGTGCTAGAGAGAAACTACTACGCTTAGCGACTAAAGAGACATGGACAAGCACTTGGGATGTGGAAATAGGCAACTCCTCTAGACAATTAGACAAGAAACGCAAATCCTATTATACACCCATTAACCTAAACTGCCAAGGAACTCATTAGTTTCCGATCAGCTAACCCTTTGAAGGGAATTTTACGTCATTACAAATGGTATCAGAGCCGACTCTTGAAAAACTCGGACCGGAGTCGGTAGGGTTGCCAGTTAGGATGCTCGTATTATCCAACAATTACTAAACAGGAAGATTCAGGCTATTTCTGACAAGGTTACCTATGGAGCTTGGCGAGGATGCTACGTTTAGAAGGAGGGAGGATTGTGACACCCTGTCTTCGATGTGGTTTTAGGAAGAAACCTTAAAAGACACTTGGCAAGCCATTTAATAGGAGGCATGGCCTTATGGAGGGGCTATGGACCACAGTCGATGCAATGCAAGAGGGAATAAATCACCTGGGAGGCATCTACAACAAGGAGAGCACCCTCGCATGCAGCAAGAGAACGAGAAACCTGCAATTAGAAAATCAATGCAGAACTAAATCAGGTACATATGCATATATTTAAGTTTTAATACATAATACCATTCCCCTGCCCCCAAACACAAACCCAATGGATATAACTACTATTTAGCAAGAACCATATGGTTGGGCCATTATCCAGAAGCCTAAGCTTTTAGAGCAAGGGTAACTTAACATGGTACCAGGGCCCATGATCAACAACCTCGGCATATGCTCCTGTCAGTCGCTCTTGCAAGAACAGTGGTTCTTAGCAGAGCTTTCGTCCTTGCACTCATGTCCGTGGCTCTCGGAAGAATGGTGGTTCTTGGGAAGGCAAGACTGGAAAGGGATCTTTGTTAAGCAGCCTCTTTCTTGTCTTCTCTTGTTCAATTCTCATCGCCTAAATTAAGGAGAGAAGAGAATGCCTAAAGATTGTACTGTCTTGTGAGTTGGCATTTGAGCCATTCAGTATATAGGTTAAGCATTGAGCTTAGTGTAGAGCAACTGGTAACTTAACAAGGTATTAGATTCTAGTTAGAAGGTCATGCGTGCAATTGTTCATGCTTGCATTTGATCCCGAATTATAATAATGCAATTTGCAGTCTTGATAGTAGCACACATTAGTTTTCTCTCAACATACAATCAGGCATTGCATCGAGGGAGAGTGTTAAGCAATATAATATCGTTCAGCGCACCCTCGAACAGTTTAAGCTTTTAAAGCAACTAGTAAATGAATGTAA
Organism: Escallonia herrerae; assembly: GCA_033070095.1. Taxonomy (NCBI): domain Eukaryota; kingdom Viridiplantae; phylum Streptophyta; class Magnoliopsida; order Escalloniales; family Escalloniaceae; genus Escallonia; species Escallonia herrerae. Next base: position 471,853 of record JAVXUP010000288.1, read on the forward strand.
ATGACCATACTACTCTCCTAAGCAAGCATAACCTCAAGGACTTAGTACATGTGATGGAACATAGGCTGGGGTCAGGATTAGGAAACAGATGACCCAAAAGCTCAATCACCAATAAGAATACCCCAGTGATAATGTATTACCCCAAATAATATGTAGCTAATTATTTTAATTTTTGGGCTACTTTTGTAGTTTTAATAATATTTTGGAATACTTTTAAATAAGTAACATAACTTTAGGGGTCTTTTGGGTTATTTACCAGGTTTAGAGATATAAAAACTAGTCAGTTATTTTTGTCGATAAATTGAGTTTGCTCTTCAGAGAGAGAGAGAAGAAAGAGAAAACTAGGGTTTTTGAAGATTGCAATTTCTACTCACAATTGGTAAGTGATTTGAATCCACTTTGTTTATATTTATGAATTAGATCACATTAAGATTGTATTTGTGAAGATTTTAACGCAAGTCGGCTAATTAAAATATTTAGGTTTTGGAACTTCAGAAGATTACGCCACTTTATAAATCTAATTGCGTGGATTGAGGTAAAGGTTTCATCTACATGTCTGCGTCATTATCGTTATGCCATTGATTGATTTCGCTTCTCTGATTTTTGGTCAACAACAAATTTATCTTTCGTCAAAAGTATCGGTATTTGCTAGTCTGAAATTTTTTGTATAATCAAATTGATACTACCCATCATTAGAATTAGTGTTTTCGCCCATCATTTGTTGTGCCCATTTGCAGTCTAACGTGATCGTTCCCTTCTTTCTTTCTTTTTTTTTTTACTGTTTGGCTATAGTGCTTCTTCTGTGTGGCTACTGTTGCCTTACAATATTGGCAATTGCCAATCATTACCAAAAGAAGTTTTCAGCTTCTTTTATGAGAAGTTGCCGAGTACTTGCAAAATTAGCTTTGCCACATGTCATGCTTGAAATGGTATACACTTAGCTTATAAATCCATTTTGTCGATATTTCTTTATTTCGAAATTCTAGAAACATACGAGCTCGGATCTAGTCGATTCTTCTTCCGTTAAACAGCTCTCTTCGTCATCTTCGATTTGTGTCTATTATAGGATACTTTCTGAAATTGTTAAGCCATTATTTTTTAAATTCAAAGTTTTGATGTTCGGTACTCTTATGTATTTGAGATGAGGTACTTTGATATCCATTGGACTTATTTGAATTGAACTAATCTTAGAACATTCACGTGCTTAGGTCAACGTGATGCCATGACATGATATGGCAATTGCTACTGGTATGCAAACTTTGAACTTTTGCATACTTAGGTTAACGTGTTTTACAGTCACGTATTACGTGATTGTATCTTATTCGATTATTAGTTCAATTATCGTCTTTGCACTTTAATTTTCATTTGTTTCATTTGACTCAGCTACATATTATTAGATACATGTGTTGTATTCCGTGGGTGTGCATGTGATCTTTACTGGGCTTTGTGCTCGCTCCCTTTCTCCTCCCATTTCAGGTAATTGACATCAGTAGAGGAGTTATCTATAAGCATGAGTCGGAGTTGTTCTTTGATTTTAGACTCTTTTTAATGACTTGAAAATAAGATAATTGTAATAGTTTTGATAAGTGATTTCTGAGAACCCCAAAGTTTGGGAGGTGACTATTGTTATCAGATTTCCGCTACATTTATTAGACTTTGATGATGAATACAAATGTTTTTGATTTGGAATATGTTTAGAGCTCTGACTACCCCTTTGAGGTTATGTTCTTAGTAAAATGCTTTGGATATTCTATTTCTCGTAAGCAAGAATATTTTAAAATAGACTATGAAGGTCCGCCTCCGGGTCGGAGGCGTGACAGATAAGTAGCCTACATAACTCGATTACGAAATCAAATCTGACGTAGTTCAAACAATCAATTTTCACCGAGCATTGTCTCTTTTCTTGATAATCATCTTCGATCACTTTTCTTTTTCACTCACACCTATTTCTTCTTAAATCTTTTTTCTTCCCATTTATTTCTTCTCCTAAAACATCAATAGAAGTTGAACAAAAGTATAAAGTCAATCACTATCTCTTGAACTCTTTGCTACAAATAGGATTCATCGTAAAACTCGTACTTTCTCTTTCATACTTACACAAGAACCTTGTGAACAACACACGCATACAAGCACTTTTACCTAACCAAGGTTCGGATAATTGAGTCCAAGAAGAAAGCTTGATTCATTAGCTACACTGGCTAGTGAACGGAACTATGACTTAAAGCTAGTGGAAAATATGTAGTGGCCAAATGATGGCCTCCAATTAATGAAAACATCTGCTTTAGGCAGACATGAATATCGCATTCTTTTGAGGGTTATTCTTTTCCGCACTGGGCGCTTTTCTTTCTTTTCTTTAATTTCTTCAGGAAGATAGATGGTTCATGCATTAAAAAGATATTCTTGAGCTTAGACAAATATGATCTAATCATGACAATGCTAACAATCTCCACAAGAGATTTGTCATACACGTAGGGGCAAAGTAATGGTCGAGGAATCCCATAGCAGGAAATGAGTTAAGGCCTACTTTTGACAGAGTAATAATATAGTTCAAACCACTATCACCCAAATTGGCTCCAACCTGACATGGATGCTGTAATATAAGGGTTATAATTTTCTCTCTCTGATCTCTCTCTCTCTCCCCTTTTTAGCAAAATTTGCAACACACCTTCACCGGCAAGTCCATTGCTCCAATCACCATGTTATCTCACAAACCCACCGCGCTGACTGCCATTACCTGTACTCTCACAAACCCACCGCCACCGCCACTGTCACGTCCCTGACACCATCGACCACACCGTAGCCTGGAGGAGTGGGGTGGGTGGGTCGGGGAGTGGAGTGGAGTGGAAGTGGAAGTGGGTTTGGTAGATAAAAAATGATTCTGAATGGCTGGTGGGTCCTGATGACATATAAAAGATGCAAGGCATGCAACAATGGAATAATCTGAATGCTATACATTTTATTTCTAGGCAAGTATGTCCCAGAATTTCGCGAATGATAACTTCTTTTGAATTTATCAACGCATAACCTTAATCTGCATCTAAAGAGCTATTCATGTTTCTAAGAGTTGGGATGGTCACCATTGAAGCACGCTTTCCCATGAACACGTTAATTGCAAATAGAACTTCATTGATTTGGCCATGAAGTCGGCCTCCAAAAGATATCATGTCTTGTAAAAAGTTGTAAAACTCAACACACTACCCAAAATAGACCCAAGAATCACCTGATTCGAGTAGGGATGGGGGAAAAACATCTCAGCTAAAAGTGACCTCAAAATAACTACTAAAACTAAAGTTTCGGTTAAATACAAATGACCTTCCTCAACTATAGCGGGTTATTTGGTCAACCCCCTCGGCTATTAAATGAGAAAGTGATGACCCAAGAATTTCCATCTCTAACTGATATAGCTTTGAAAAGTTGCCTCGAAGTACATTGCCAACAAATAATCTCATACTTTGTAACATCCCGGAATTTTCCGGAACGTTAATACTCGCTCGATCATTTACACTAAAACAATACTATCTCAAACTCATCCAAATAATACCATCAATCTGTCAGAGCAACTAACCATCAATGAAATCATACTCTTATATGATTTCATAAGTAAAATACCAAATTGATATCCTACAAAATTTAAACAATACTATTCACCCACGCAAGGGTTCTAATAGAAAAAAACACGGTAACTTAAATTCACTCGCTCGCTAGCCTCAAGTCCAATTTCAAGAATTCTAACGCTGGTTACTACTTGCAGAAAGGAAGTCAAAGGAGAGTGAGCTTTTGAGAGCCCAGTAAGGTCGCACAAAGATTTAAAATCACAAAACGATTCGGACGATTTTTCATATAAAACTTTTGAAGAGTAATTTCAATAAAATATAACACTTAGACATAGATGAACAAAACGAACAATCTTACATTCAAGTCCAATAACAACTTTTTGAGGGATTTTGGTTTCGATGAAATCACTACAATACGATATAAACATAGGGATGAGTATTCAACTCAATCCCTTAAATAATAGTCATTTGAAACACTTCGGATATAATAAAGCATGAATGGATAATAATTCAAAACAGTTCAAGTGTAATAAAACATAGACAGGAAACGTTGAACATGAGTAGTACAGAAGCAAAGCCACCCCGGCAGTGCTCGATACACTTTACATATGCATATGTACACTGACTAGTCCATCTAGGTACTAGTTAAACCCATCCAACAGATCATCCTTATAACGCTAACAATACAGACCATCCTTATGGCTCCCAAGTTACTAACTCATGTCAACATTGAGAAACAATAAATAGAATTCAAAACATTTTATAATAATTGAATCGATAAAACAGATGAGAATAAACAAATTACGAATTCCAAACGATCGCTTAAGGTTCAAGTTAGGCTTTCATGGACAGGTTTAAAACATCTTTTATATCAGCATAAAATCGAATCAATTTAGTTTGGAAAATTGTTCTATAAGCATTTGAAAACAGAATGTCGAAATAGGGTTTGGATAAAAATCCTTACCTCGGTCCAAGCTAAGCAATGCTAAGTGACCTCGATCCAAAAGCCGTTGAATTAACCTAAATTGGCAAATTCATTTATTAGAAAAATAATCTACACTATTATACTATAACCCTATTATCACTACCCAAACGGTGCTCACTTCTAACCCCAGAATGACGTAAACTCAAAACGGGTTCCGCACACGACTAACCTAGCTAACCGAGTACCCTATACGTTCTTTAATGCGTAACAATATCACAAAATTCATTATAATTTATCATGAAGCACTTTTATAAATTAAAACATCATAACAAGTTGAAATATGAATTTTCTGAAATTTTGAATATTTTTTAATTAAAAATAATTTCCTTAAATCCAATAAAATCCATAAATAGCCATAAATATTTCTAGCTGAAAATAAAGTCCCATAATTTTTGTAATAACTTTAAAATATGTATAACAATTATTGAAATTGAAATTAGAAATTAAAAGACATTAAAACTATTTTTAACTTATTAGTTTTTCTAAAATCAATGCGATACGGAAACCATAGAAAATAAACTCCAAAAATCATCAAATTCAAACTGAGTCTTATTTATACCATAAAGACATTACTCTAACTTTTCCCTGAACATTTTCTGGGCTTAAAGGCTCCAAAAGAATTTTCCAAATCTGAAATTAAGAAAATATTAAAAATACATATGATTTCAGAAAATTGTAAAATCTAGCCACAATTTCTAATATAGTTTAATGTACTATACTGTAAAGTTTTACCTGCTAACGATAACCGTGCGCTAGTTTATGTACGCATCAAACTTAACGCTAACCCAAATTACCCGCTTCGTGTTTCCTTTCTCCTCTTTACTTTCTCTGCCTCAGAGGACCTCAACATACACCACACTCAACAGCACACTTTCTTCAGCAGCACCCTCACAGTTCACCGTGACCTCACATCACTTCTTTCTCCATTACGCCCACTCACACACACATATAATAACCAACACTCTTATATTCACATTAACACACCCAGCACTTATATTCCCACCATTTACACAAGTTCAAAAAAAAAAGAAGAACATTACCCATTTGCATGCCCACTGCTGTGAGCAGTGGGTCTCCCTCTTCTTCTCTTGCATTTCATTCATTTAAACACTCAAACATACACATCTAATACTAATGCAAACACACACTTAACCAGTCACTACACCCACATAAATATACACACAAACCTCACAACAGTCTCAGCTTCTCGCATCACTCAAACATCTACATGTTTTCATCCCTCACATACCCACATGGTTTGTACACACACATACACAGTTTTTATATGGGCTGTGTTGGCAGCCTCTTCTTCTCCTCAAAAACACACCCTAGGCACTTGTTCCACCAACAAAAACACCCACTTGCTGTCCTTCTTTCATGGCTGTTTGCAGGCCTTCTCTTCCCTTTATTACACACCTATAAACCCACCCAAACACTCACATGAACCCAGAAATTTAATCCCCATGGCAGCCCCTCCATGGCTGTCCTCACTCTCTCTCTCTAAGCCCCTATACCCACGTCTATGTGCACATAGTGGCTGTCCTCATTTCCATTTCTCAAACCCATGACTCACTCTTGCCGTAAAGCAGCCCCTCATTCACGATACACACACATTCACTCACTCTTAAGGCACACACTTAGCCCATTTCTCTCCCACTTTTCTGAAACCCGCATGCACACAAATATACACAACACACAGACACCACTCTCACCCTCTCTCACCCTTGCCGTTTATACACATACAACTCTCTTCCTCCTCCACCCACAGCCCACCATGATTGTTGCCATCAAAGTCTTCGCACGATCTTAAGATCGTCTTTTTCGGTAGCCGCAAAAATCCACGAAAAACTCCTCGGCAGCCATGGCTGCCTTGCACCCTTATTCCTTTTTCTCTCAAACCCACATGGTCGCACAAACCACGGCAGCTCTGACGGAACCCCATATTATACTTATATGCAATAATACCCACAAAAACTCCTCACGCAATCACAAAACACACACCTAGCGTGCATGCTGCTCACTCTCTCGCAAACCCAGTTCCCCCTTTAATTTCATAAACATTTAACTAAATAAGAGAGGAAAAAGGGTCTAGAAAACTTACCGGAATAAATCATGGCGATCGCTGAAAAATCTGCCCTTCTTCCTCTCTCTCAATCTCTCTATCTCTCGGCCGAAACATCACATGAAGAAGAGCATTGACGGCTGCTCTATAGAATGTAGGTTATATATATTAAAACCCTAAACTGGAAAATCACAAAAAGACCCCTTGAGCTTTCATTAGTCGCTCAAAATTTACCTGAACTTTTTATAATTACGAAAAGGCCCAAAATAATTATTTACGATAAATTTATACACTAGGATAATTTAACGGCTTGTTATATAACCTCACGTTACACATTTGTCGCTAAAATATATTCGCCGATAAAATTTCTAATTAGATCCGAAAAAGTATCGGGGTTTTACATACTTCCTTGGCAGTATTTTACTTGGAGATATTCATACCAATGTTTGGTTCAACAGAGTTATGAAACCACGTAAAATCCTGTGCATTCTCAATCAACCAAGTGCTAGGAGATTTGGCAAAGTTTTCATCTTCGCCACCAGAAGGTCCCATTGGCATGCCATCAACATAACCCCATTGACCTATTGCAATAAAGAAACTCTTCATAACAATTACCCAATAAGACTAATTCTATCCATTTCAACGAAGGCTGATGGACTTAGATTTTTCGTCTGGAATCGACATAGCTTTTTGAAACTAATCACTAAAACATACTTCATACAGGAATATAATATGGTTCCAAATTGGGATCATATAATAGCGAGGAATTACGTCGAAAGCATGCTGTGCAAGGAGAAAATTGTTGCTTCTATAGATCTTGGATATGGTGAATTCTGAAATTTTGATGCGGAATTGCTTTTCAATGCTAACAGATTCAGATGCGTTGCTAAAGAAAAGTTAATCGTGGATAAGAAACTGCTGCAACTGTATAGACTATAGAGGAGAGAACAAGTGCTGCTACTGCAATAGATAAAGGCGATAAAGAGAGGAACGGCAGAGGGGAAACATATCCGTGCTCTGGTACAATGTAAGCCTTACAACATGAGAAAAGAGTGCAGCTCCATAATTTGTCTTACAACTAATAACCTTCGTAAAATGTTACTAAGTACTAAAAACCTAGACCACCTAGGTGACTAAACTGGCAAGCACTGATATTATAAAACAATAAGGTTGACTTCACCTCATTACCCTCTCTGACTTTTAAAAACCCTAAAAAGCAAACCTCCTCACCCCTCCTCCCACAGCCAAGCACCACCACCTTCAGCACTCATAACTAACACCCTCCAGCCCCAACACGCCTCTCTTCACGGTTCACAACAGCGTCCCTCCAACACCATGGTCTGGGACCTCACCCCATCACCCTGCTAGCCAACGTCAGGATCGGCAGCAATCTGACTTGGTTGTGCTTTGTGGTGCACTCTGTGAGTTGATGAAGAAACCAAAATCAAAACTCAAATTGACGGCAGAATGGAGGTGGTGCTTCTCTCATTTCTAACCCTTCCTTTGCCGCCACTACTTCTTTCAAAAATCGTCCGCGTTACATTCAAACGCATGGAGTGTCTTAGTCCTACAGCTCTTCCATGTCGGACCACGACCCTAATTATGGCAATTCTTATGAGTTGACCAGAAACCTCAGGGGAATAAATCTGGGCAGATGTGAGGGAGGTGGTGATGGTGATGGCAGTAAAGGTGGGAGTGATGGTAGTGGCTTGATGATTGGAAAATGAAGGCGAGGGAAAGGCGATGAAGGAGTTGTGGGTTAATATTATCACCATAGACTTAAGGGCATATGTGTCTTTTACTTGGTGAACTGAGCAACTAATTGTCCAAGCTTGATGATAGAGAGGCCAAAGGGGTTAAGTTACAGTGTTTTTTGCACCAATGGGACCTAGGACACCCATCCAGAAAGCCTAAAACCGACTTAAAGAAGGCCAAGGAACATTGCTGACAAAGATGTCCGAATTCATGTAAACAGGTGAACCTATTGCATCTATGCATGTCCAAAAATGTCACGAGGGTGAATCTCGAGTCACCATGCCCAAAAACACCCCTTAAGTAGATTAGCAAAACACCCCTTAAGTAGGAAATGACTAAAATACCACTAAACACCTAAAAACAGTATCTTCACCCAAATTCATTACTTTCATGCATCTACGCCCAAAATAAACCAAAACAAACAATGTTAAAGTACTACCAAGCATAGAAAAATGAAATATTACAAAATGCGGTTTCTACTGCGTGGTTAACTCCATAGAAATTGGTAGGAAATATGGAAGACAAAAGACAACTAAAAAACATTCAAAGTTTACGTCCTCGCCTAATACCGACGACTGTTTCATCATACTGACTTTGAGAGAGTAATTGAAACAGACAAAACGAAAGCTGCAACTCATAAGCCCCAGGGACTACTTAGAAGACATCCTTAACATGCATAAAAGTGATAGGGTAAAGTGCAGATAAACACCTTGTGGTTTGCCTCGGTTGCAAAAAGGCACCTCTCGTTTCATTTGTTTCAAATGGCCCCTTGCAGTGCTGATTCAGTTGCAACCGTTACCCAAATCGACTAAAGTGACGGAACAAAATACGCATTTGAAAAGCGTATTTTGCACAAATTAATACAAAGAAATGACTATAATAATCACCGTTTCTTTTTCTCTCCCACTCATGTCCCTATCTCTACTTCATTCCAACCAAACCTAAACCTAGCCGCTACCCTCACCAACCCAGCCACCATCCACCACTACCCCTATGCCCACCACAACCCAAGCCACGTCCGCCACCACCACTGGCCCCAACAACGTCCACCGCCACCACAAAGCCCAGCCCCCTCCCCCGCCCCATCAACACCCATATATTATGATGGAAGGATGGAGGAAATAACATTTGTAAGGGGGCTGGGGTCGTTGGAGGCAAGGAGCTTGGTGGCTTCAGCTACAGATCGGTCTTGGAGGGGCTGTTGGCATTGGAGGCAGAGAGCTGAGTGACGGCAGCTAGGGGTTTATTTGAGCGGGGCTATGGTCATTGGGGGCGGCGGCGGCTAGGGTTTGATTCGGGTGGTGCTGAGTCATTGGAGGCAGGGAGCTTAGTTGTTTGATGTGAGGCTGGGGTGGTTGAGATGAAGCAGAGGCAGACTACGGTTTTATTTTAGTGGGGCTGGGGTCGTTGCAGGCGGCGGCGACTAGGGATTGATCTGGGTGGGGCTGGGTCATTAGAGGCAGGGAGCATGGTGGTTCACGGTCTGGCTGGCTGGTTGAGATGAAGAGGTGGTGCTAGGGTTTGCTTTTTGGTGGCGTCTGGATCAAGTGAGAATATGTAGGATGAATGATAAAGAGGGCAAAACGGATATTCCTATAATCTGTTAAAATTGGTAACGGATGCAACACGGTAAGCACCACAGGGAGCTATTTGCAACAAATGAAACTGGAGGTGTCTTTTTGCAACTGAGGCAAACAAGGTCTGTTCCTGCAGTTTCCCCAAAGTGATAGTGATTACCAAGGCTTGTGATCGAGTCCTATGATGAAAATAAAGTCAGTCTCACCTGCATCACTGCAATATCAAAACAATTTTTCTTGAAGGACTTCAACCCTGATGGTGAAATTAACATACCTCATAAGAGAAGTCTACATGCCCTGGAGTATCAATAAGATTCAAGCAATACGGTTCATTTTTATACATGAAACGCATTCGAGCAGCCTGCACAGAGAATTATCATCAATAATGGTGTCAATGATATAGAACACGAAGCTACAAAAGGAAACAAGTAACAAGTATAGAACGATAAAATCACACTGCAAATGGAAAAGACAATCAGGTCAGGCAAGCAAGGGATCCATTACTTGTAGGCCAAGAGTGCCTCTTCCTAAAAATGAAAGCTCTCACTCAACTCATATATTTACCTAATTTTGAAGATTAAATCATTCTCATCAACTGTTTCTAACTATTTGATAAGAAACCTTAAAGATAAGATCACTGTTGATAGGAAATACTTCACAACCATGTAGAAAAGAGAACATATCCAAGAAATGAAAGCAGGCTTCATCAGGGTAGACCCCCATAGCCTAGTAAGAAAGCATAAGCAAAATATTGCCATTAAGATTCCAAGGATGCCTCCAACCCATCAAAAGCCCACTTATTTCCCTCCAGATAGATACTCTAGAAAAACACCAAGGGGACTCCAACCCCCAGATATCTAAGTCCCTCTTTGCTTATAAAGAGACCAACATTTCCAAAGATCAATCACAGACTTAGGCATCAACCACTGAGTCCAACGAAATCCCACAAAGCACGTGCCATTGGGCAATGCAACAGAAAATGGTCCAAAGTTTCCCCATTCTGATTGCACATGTAGCAGCAATTAGCTAGATCTTTATTGGCTTTCTCAGACCATCACTTATTAACACTGGATTCTTTAAATAAAGCCTCTCACACTAACAAAACATGCCTTGAGTGACGCTGTCTGTCTCCAAATTGAGCACCAGCAATACCTTTCATAAACAGAAAGAGCAAAAGTACTTACCCAACAAGCGACCGTTGGGTCGACTTTGAGTAGAATTCTGTCCACCAACCTCAATGGAAGATCCAGAACTCCATAAATTATTGCGCACCAATAGACTGAGCAAGGATATGCACATTGGTAACCTCACCGATAGTAAAAGAAGGCTAAATGAAACCCATGTTAAATATGTCCAAGCCAGAAGTTTCAACATCACACATGCTTTGCAAAGCCTCGAGAATCATCTCCTCTGGAAAAGGGGCTTTATAGAGAATCCTCACCTCGTGGTCATAAAGAGCTTAAACCATCCAGCTTTGACCTCAGCTGATCAGCCTCCTCAAAAATTCTTTAATAGAACCCCATGTGAAGAGATTGGATTACAATCAGTCTATGACACCTAGAGCCAGTCTGCGTGACTACCTGAAAAGATCTGCTAGAATCTTTACAATATTGTCTCCTTGCATGGCTCTGTGATACTTCACTAGTTTACTTTATATTGTAGATTCCATGTGTTATATTGTATAGTTCCCCTAATTAGATTTTCTAGCATTTGAAGTACGGAGAAGATACGTGCAATACAGAACATTTCAGCATTATATGTTGTGGCTCAGACATTTTCATGGTACCAGAGCTGGTTTCTGATAACCTCGTCTTCTTCTTAATCGTTCATTGATCTTCATCATCATCATCATCGTGATCATCATCCAAGCTTTTGACCTTTTCTTTCATTTTCTTCCATTCTGCTTTAATTCTTATGCTCTTTTCCTTTTCTCTTGGATCATTATCATCATACCCAATCTCCGTTGATCTAGACCGTACTAATAATGTGCTCGTGACAATACAATGATTTGCTCAATTACTTCTTTGCTTTTCTGTTAATCTGTTTTCTTCTATCCTCTTGTAAATTCTGTCCTGAAGTCATGGCTTCTGACAAGGGCGATGTGATCTCCATGAAGTTCGATAGATCAAACTATGCTAAGTACAATAATTTTGGGCCTGCGTTGATGGATCTGAAGATAAACCTCCTTCTGAAGTGTGAAATGTGTTTGATAGTGGAAGACTGAAGAGGATACTGGCTTCATTAGATGCTTCTATTAGAGTCCTCTATGAGAAGATTCCAAACTGCAAAGCAGATGTGGGAGTATCTGGAAAGGGTGTGCTAGCGATCAAACTTAGCAAAAAATTTTCAGATCGAGTATGATATTGTCAATTATTGCCAAAAAAAAGTTTCCAGGAGTACTATGCTGGATGTATTACTCTTTATACAGAATTTCAAAAGGCGCATCTTGGTAACGTTACAGCCAATGTGGTGCTCAGACTATCAAGAAGTTGATTGATGAAAAGGAAAGTGATGCAATTCCTAATAAAACTTCGGCCTGATTACGAAGTAGCATAAGCCAACTTACTGAATTGCAGTATTCTAACAGATGGGTACTGTTCTTGGAGAACTTCTGCATGAAGAAATTCACATCTGCAGCCAAGCAATTTTGGAAGGTAAAGTAAGAAAGATCTGGAAACTGTTTTTGCCCCTCAGGAACATGGAGGAAATTCAAAGAGAGTGGACTGTCCACAAAAAGCTTCTTCGCAAAAGGATTTTCCGAAGACTCGTTGTCACGAGTGTAAGGAAAATAGCCATATTTCTGCCCCGTATAAGTCTATTGTAAGAAGTCCAATCATATCATCCCTGATTGGCAATTGCATCCTTCAACAAGCGACCCAACAAGGGTTATCATAAGGCATACCAGACCAGACTACTACAGAGGAACAAAATCCTGAAGCTAGCCAATTATTTGCCACTAATTCAGCCCTTCAATTATTTCAGTCTTCGACCTCTTCCTCCTCCCAATCCCCGATGCTTACAAATGAGATGCAACAATTTGTTTATAACACTGATCCTCTGCATTTTCTGCAATTGGCTGTCTCATATGTATGCTTAATCTTGTTCTCCAGTGAAATCATTAGGACACGTCCAGAAAAGGTGGTAGTGATGATCTGGTGTTACCTGTTTCATTGTTCAGGCCTTTCAAGTTATCTGATGTATTCATTGTCCCAAAATGAATTACAAATCTTATTTCAGTTGGGCAATCAGTTGATGACGGAAATAAAGCATTTATTTTCTCTTGATGGGCATTCAGGACCAGAATGCTACAAAGGTGAAAGTGAAGGGTCGTAAAGTTGGTCACTTGTTCACCAGTGAATATGAGCAGACAACACCACCTTCAAATTCTTCTTGCTTCCTTGCTTCTTTGGCTTTTTAAATATTTAATGTTTGAATACTACGGCATAAGAGATTGGGGAATCCACATTCTGAATACTTGGGTGTCTATGTTTTGATCTGGCTTATTGGAAAAACCTTTTCTTTTTTTTATGTTACCGGTAAATGAACGTGCTTTGCACGTACGAACTCAAGCAAACAACTATTTTAATAGACACTACATTCTTCTTTCTAGATTTAAATTCGTATTTGAAGCTTTTTCTTCTAATAAATACTGAGAATTGATCCCCATGGGAGATTTGATTGATTTTTAACTAATTTTATTAACCCATTGGAGACTTTACTATCTTTTTGTAAAAGACTACTACTTTCTACAGATTTTTTTTGGTAGTTTACTAGATTTTAAAATTTATGGTAGGCTTCAATTCTTCTACCGTTTTTAAATACATGGTTGTAGATCTCTCTCAATATGTCATATAGTATTTTTGAGTTTAATATGGAAAGTGTTTCCGTAACCTTTTATCGTTACAACTTATTAACCCCAAAAAAAAACAATATCGTAAAATATAATGACAGAAAGCTATAAATATGAAGTTAGACAAACTAATCTTCTATTGAAACTATGTACGTATATATACTGATGAACATCCAAGGACGTAGTTTCGTCTATTAGTTCTAACTCATCAAATCATCACAAGACGTAAAATATGAATATATCATTAGTGACTACTAAAGAGTCAAATTCATTATAATGGAGAAAATCCTCCTCTTTTAAACGCTTCCTTGCTCTGCTGTTCTCGTTCACTTGCTCTGGTTACTAGTGTTTGTGTAAATTGCACTTTGCGGCTCTTACAATTACTGGACATTGAGAATTAATCAAAACCAAAAAAATGTGTTCTTTAAGAAAATTTTGAAACAAAAGTTTCATCAAAGTTCGATACATTTCCCAAACTAATGATGCTAATCCCAAAAATAAACTCAACCCATCCTCTATTGTGTAGAAAATTGTAATACATTAAAAACTATGGACATTATAGTCAATTTCATATTAATTAATAATTGTACTTTCACTGTAAAATGAAGGAAGAGGCGATCTCCACCTCTTAATATGCAAATGTACTACTTTGTTTGTGCTAAAGGTAAACAATTGTCATTAAAGTACATTTTTAGCAACAAAAAGGGGGTGAAAAAGTACTTCCCTGCAATAAATATTTCGATTTATTAAGAATAGAATTGTCATAAATTTGAAAGCAAGGACATTGTTGTCTAACAAATGTTTCACTAGCTCATGCTTTTATGGTAGTATATGTAGATTGATGAATCTTGCGCTACTTGTTAAGTGTGTAAAAGTAGCATTTTACCTTTTCCTTAAAAGAACAACCGTTTCAATGGCTTCATTGGTTAAGATTCACAGTGATGTCTAGGGTGCTTTCCCAGTTTTCTCTCTACTAGGATCTCAGTATTTTGAGTCATTTATTGATTGTGGATTTGTTTCGTGCGGAGAAAATCTGAAGTGTTTTTTTAGAATTTTTAGCGCATGGTAACCACTCAGTTTTCCCCGCGATAAAAATTTTACAAACTGCCCTATGAGGAGAATACATTGATGGCAGTTTTCTGAATTATTTAGCCACCAACAGAATTCAAAAACAACGTTCTTCAACTGATACTCCAGGAAAAAATGGGGTGACAGAGTGAAAAAAATTGTCCGACATTTTACATGATTATCATACCTGATATGATAACCCCTTTGACATTTTTTGGTAGAAGCTGCTTCTACATCCGTATATCTGATTAATCGTCTTCCACATAATATATCCCCATTCCGAAGATTGTTTCACCGCCTACCAGACTACTCCACGTTTGTGTTTTGTTCAACCTTCATGCGAGCGTAATAAACTCTCCTCAGGCTGCACCGTATGTCTTTCAGGGATATAGTCTAGATCATAAAGGTTCTCTGCTATGACCCTGTCCGTCCTTGTGTTCACATATCTAAAATGTTGTGTTTATGGAACATGTTTCCCTCCTTTGTTTCGTATGAAAAATCTCCTAAACTGTGCATCTTGTTTTGCATGATTTCGATGCCCCCAGCGAATCTGAATCTGAAAATGCTTCTTTCGTCAGTATTCTGCAACTCTGTAAAAGGAGAAGGCGACAGGAAGCGATTAAGGACACTAACTTTCTAAAGGGAATTCTAAGCTACAAGGGCAGGCTCTTTGTAGGCCAACACTAAGGTCTTAGACAACAGCTTTCCATAAGCTGCATTCATCCCCCTTAAGTGGCCACTCTGGAGTGCAAGGTACCTATAAGCAACTCTGTGTTTTTCTTTTGACCGCAGATGCGAAGGGACATCAAAAGCTGGGTGGCAGCTTGTGACACATGTTAGAGAACAAAAACTGATACTCTACCCAGGCCAAGCCTCCTTCAACCTTTACAAATTCCAAACTAAGCCTAGGAATGCATCTCCATGGACTTTGTGGACAGCCTCCCCTCTTCTAGAAGTGAAACTGTGATTTGGTAGTGATGGATAGTTTTACCAAAGACGGCCATTTCATAGCCCTTTCTCACCCTATCACCGCCTGTAGTCTAGCCTTAGCCTTTTTGGACAACATTTATAAACTTCATGGGCTTCCTTCCACTATAGCGTCAGACATGGACAAGCTTCTCCCTAAGTCATTTTGGCAAGAACTCTTCAAGCTATTGGGCACCTACGGTACATCTCGGCACGTCCTACCATCCTCAAATTGATGGGCAGACAGAAAGATTAAACAGGTGTCTGGGTTACTGTTTAAGAAGCATGACTAGTGACAGACCACAAATGGCAGGCTTGGTTACATTGGGCTGAATTCTGGTAAAACTCCATCTTCCATACCAATATTGAGAGAAATCACTTTAAAGCCCTCTATGATTATCCACCTCCCCAATTGGTGTTGAACTACCAAGCTCATTCCACCAACAATGTTGCAGAAGCTTATTTTCTTAAACACGGGAGCATCCTAGTGTAGCTGCTCATTCTCATCAAAGCTGAGGATAGAATGAAGTGGTACAGACCAAGACAGACAGACAGACAGGGAATTTCAGGATGCGGATTGGGTGTATCTTAAGTTGCAAATCTTAAGTTGCAACCCTGCTCTTCGCCAAAATATGAAGCTCAGTATCAAACACTATAGTCCTTATCAAGTCCTAGAAAGAGTTGGCGCTGTGGCTTACAAGTTGCTGCTTCCCGAAAATTCATAATGTTTTCCATGTCTCCCTTCTCAAGAAGCATATTGGTCAAGCACACATACCCTGCACCACTTTACCTGATCAAGGCCCTAACTGGACAAATCTTCCTGGAGCCTTTTGCAATTCTACAGAGAAGAATGGTACAGATGAATCAAGTTAAAGTTGAGGAAATTCTTGTGCAATGGTTGAACTCACTACTGGAGGACTTCACATGGGAGGACTGGACCTCCTTCAAGCTCGATTTCCTTCTTTTCAACCTTGAGAATAAGGTCTTGGAAGGAGGGATGGATTGTCACGATATTAGTCTGTTTGTGCAATTAATTGTAAAAGGAATCATGTCCACGAATTGTGTTCAGAAATTAGTTACAGCTGTTAAGTAGTTAGATAGTCTTGGAGGGGGAAGTTGTTACAGTTTAATGGTTATTTACTCCAGCTACTTATTTAGCTTTTGCGGGAAATGTTGTTATAAGTCGAGGTATTTCGAATTGTTTGTTGACACGAACAAAGTCAGGGAAAACCTCTGAAATTAGTTTGTTGGACAGCTGTCGGTTATAGCCAGCGAATTGTTAGTTGTAACTGCTTTATAATCACAAGCAATCTCTCTTGGATAAGGAGGGGACTGCTTCTTTAATAGGTACGGAAATTGACACCAGAAAATATACTTGTTAAAAAAATGGTCTCTAACTGACAATGAAAGGAATTACTGAATCTGGTTCTTAAAACATAGCGACAACCAACCAAAAGTTTCTCGACTTCAGTCTCAAGTAAATTTCCTCCTCCAAATAAAGTTCACTAACTTCTGCCTTCAACACTACCCGCTGGCGAGCTCCTCCCCTACTCAAAACACTAAGTCCCTCCAATACATCCAGGGACTGAAGCTCGGTCAAAGCTCTAGCCAATCTCACTTCAACTCTACCAAAAACTTCTCAGTTCCATGTCTGTTAATTATTTTTGAGCATCTTCAATTTATGCGCCAAAAAGAATCTGGGGCTGCCCTCCAGCTCATTACTCTGCCACCATCCTACGACCAACTCAAACAAGCCAAGTTCTTGAAACCACATGTTCTCAAATCTAAAACGAGACTTGCCTCTACGGAGCCCACTACATATCAGAAGCAAAAGAGCATGATCAGAACAAACCAGATGTAAACAAGACGGAGTAGCATAACCATGTTTCTCCCTCCAAGCAACCGTCACCAAAAATCTATCCAACTTGGGAAACCAATGATCTATCTTAGCCCCGCGACCAACTACCCGCGTACGGGAGATGAATAAGCTCCATATTCTGACAGGTCATCAAACTTCTATTCAGCCCGAGGAGTAGTAAGTGCAACCCTGTATTTCCGCAAATATTATCATAGGAAACTTTGAAACCGTAAGAGACCTGATATACCTAATTATCCTAATACTGTTACTTAACTGCCTTGATACTATAATCACCAATAAGTGAATGACAATGTAGTTCCAAAAAGTTCCTGAACCAAGTCCAAGTTCAGCTCCAATTTCGCCATATTTGTGCAAGCAGTCCCATCATTTAGTGTCAAGGGAAGCTCCCAGTTGCATAGCATACCTTCAGCAACACCGTCAAAAAGCATACACAACGCATTTACCCTTGAAAAGGGCCCGTTCGAGTTAATATCTTAAGGCCAGTGGCGGAGGGAGTGCAGGGCACTGGTGGGCCCGTGCCCACCTGTTTCTCCATGATTTTTTCATTTGGTATGGTATATTTTATCCCAATAAGAAAAGTGCCCACCTAAAATTTTAGTAAAATCCTTACAAGGCGATATATTTATAGTCAACATGTTAGGTTACCTATAAATTCTAAAGAGAGTTAAAAAAACGTCTTTTTAGTCATTTAAGATGCTCACTTATACTCCCTCCGTCCCTTAATAATTGATCATCTTTCCTTTTTGAGTCGTCCCACAAAAATTGATCACTTCCAAATTAAGAAAGATTCTGTAAGTATGTTTATATATTTACCCTTTTTATACTTTTTTTATTTTATTTCTCTCTCTACATTTAACTCTCTACCAACTCATTTTCTCTCTCCTGGCCCACCACTTTACACTTTTTTATTCTATTTCTCTCTCTACATTTAACACCCTACCAACCAATTTTCTTGTTCATGGCCCCCTCTTTTCTCCCATCTCTCTAAAGGGTAAAATGAAAAAAAAACACAATACTTAACTAAAATCCTTAATATGCGTGCAAAGTAAAAGTGATCGATATTTTAGGGACGGAGGGAGAACAAATTAACTATAAAAAAAAGAGTTAACTGCTCCGTTGACCACTATACTATTGGGCAAATTCAACTTTGGTCACTGGACTTAAATTTGTGTCAAAGTGACCATAGAATTTATTAATTTGTCCAATCAAGTCACTCTATTAGGCTCTGTTAGTCCTAAGTCCGTTAGGTGACTTTATCCAGGGGTAAATATGTCATTTCAATTTCTTCTTCTTTATTTATCTCCTAGTTTATCTTCAAGCCCAGCATCACCATTCGATGCCGCCACCAACCACTGAGCACAACCACACTACCAGCCTAACACCACCACAAACCACCCAGCACAGCCACGCCTCGACCACCAACCACACTACCCAAAACCCTACCCCTCGCCCTCACACTCACTGATCCAGTTCACCACACAACTACAGGCACTCTCATTGATCCAATTCATTCCACCCCCACCCGACACACCACACACAGAGAGACTCTCTTATGATCTAATTCACCCCACACCACACAAACAGAACACACGCACACGCACACGCACAAACACCCAATCCCGAACAAATACTATCTCATACACATAAGCAAAAAATCAAACAACCTTACCATAACCTGCTGATTCAATTATGTGTACTGCCGACTTCACGATCATGATTAGCAATGAGTCGATTACGCTCGAATTACTGTTCGAGGACTGGGTTAGGGATTGCGTGAGGTTCCTCGAGGTGACTGTGGACGGAGGAGCACGAGAAGGCGGTGTCATACACACATACCGAATCCCGCACACTGTCACACACCAGATCGAGGCTTGGATGGGATGTCGAGAGGTGTTGGGGTGTGTGACGAGGCTTGGGTGGGGTGTCATGGGTGTGGTGGTCGGATGCTAGTGGGCTAGGTCGGCGGTGGAGGGAGGAAGAGAAGAAAAAGGAAAGAAGTTAAAAAATAAAATAAAAACCTAAAATATTTTGAAAGTGATAGATTTATCCCTGACTTAATGAAATTAACGGGGCCTGTGGATGTCTAAAATTAACAGAATGGCCCGATTAAGCTCAATTGAAAAATTCAATGGTCACTTTGACACAAATCGAAGTCTAGTCACCAAAGTTGAATTTGCCTAAAAGTACAATGGTCAACCGAGTAATTAATTCTAAAAAAAAGGTCCACATACAAAGTCAACACAATAAATATAATTAATTCTCTACTGTTCTCAAAGCCTTTCTAATTCCAAACCCTAAAAGCAACATAACGGACAAAGCACACCATTTCCTCGGTCCCCTCATCAGCCTCAACGCCAGGCCCACTACCTCCACTCGTCGGTCCACCTCCTGTGACCGGCGTAGTCACGTAAACGGTAGATCCAATCACGGCAAGATGGTTGAAGTCGTGGTGTATTGCTCGATTCGTCGATTCCTCCGGCCTCGTCAATTCATTGTGGTGTACTGTTCTGATACAACGATCAGTGATGCTCTCCTTAATCTTTTCTTTCCCAAAATCTCAGTATCTCACCTAATTTTCTCCACCACAATCCCTCCGGCCTCGTCAATTCATTGTGGTGTACTGTTCTGATACAACGATCAGTGATGCTCTCCTTAATCTTTTCTTTCCCAAAATCTCAGTATCTCACCTAATTTTCTCCACCACAATCCCTTTAGCCTGTAAATCATGAAGAACCCTACCTTTTTTCCCCAAGTATAAAGTCACCATTCTTCCACTGATTATTGAAATTGCTACAATGCCTCCATGCAAAATCGCAAACCCTAATCCTACCTTTTCGCAAACCCTACCTTTTCTCCATACAACGATCAGTGAAAAGATTTCAATAATCAGTGGATGGTTGAAGTCGTGGTGTATTGCTCGATTCGTCGATTCCTCCGGCCTCGTCAATTCATTGTGGTGTACTGTTCTGATACAACGATCAGTGATGCTCTCCTTAATCTTTTCTTTCCCAAAATCTCAGTATCTCACCTAATTTTCTCCACCACAATCCCTCCGGCCTCGTCAATTCATTGTGGTGTACTGTTCTGATACAACGATCAGTGATGCTCTCCTTAATCTTTTCTTTCCCAAAATCTCAATATCTCACCTAATTTTCTCCACCACAATCCCTTTAGCCTGTAAATCATGAAGAACCCTACCTTTTTTCCCCAAGTATAAAGTCACCATTCTTCCACTGATTATTGAAATTGCTACAATGCCTCCATGCAAAATCGCAAACCCTAATCCTACCTTTTCGCAAACCCTACCTTTTCTCCATACAACAATCAGTGAAAAGATTTCAATAATCAGTGGATGGTTGAAGTCGTGGTGTATTGCTCGATTCGTCGATTCCTCCGGCCTCGTCAATTCATTGTGGTGTACTGTTCTGATACAATGATCAGTGATGCTCTCCTTAATCTTTTCTTTCCCAAAATCTTAGTATCTCACCTAATTTTCTCCACCACAATCCCTTTAGCCTGTAAATCATGAAGAACCCTACCTTTTTTCCCCAAGTATAAAGTCACCATTCTTCCACTGATTATTGAAATTGCTACAATGCCTCCATGCAAAATTGCAAACCCTAATCCTCCACTTTGAAAGCAAGGTAAGATTCAGATTTCCAGTGTTTATTCTTAACATTTCTAATCCTTGAACTTGAACCCTTCCTTTTTTCTTTTAATTTAGAATTTGACAATTGGGTTTTGAAACTTACTATTTGCAATTGAGAATTGGGACTGCTAGTGGGATTTTTAATTTCAGATTGAGATTTTGGAACTTTTAACTTCTGATTGCAATTGCTGCTCATGGGTGGTAGGTGTATAGGTTTCAGATTGAGGTTTGTTGGGGTGCTTAATTTTGGATTGAGAGTTTAAAAATATTTGTGACAATTTCTGTCTTATATATTTGGTGTCCACCTTAAGATTTTTTTCTGCCTCCGCCACTGATTGAGGCCACTATACATTACCTTTGTAGAGCAAAGAAGCAACTGGAATAAAGCAATTCATTTGCAATGCAATGTGAAACATAGTGTGCGTAAGCCACTCTCCTACATGTTACGTTGCTTAAATTATCATGGCACAGAATCTAAAGGATCTCACCAATGCTAATAATCACCATTTCTGGCTAAAAGAAACATATGGTCTGACACAGTTTTGTGTAGCTTAAGGTAAAGTGGTGCTAAAAGCATGTAAAGCGTGCGATTATTTGATTTAATTGTATAAGCTAAAAAGTGGTGCGGAAGTGACAAGGATGCAACTGGAGCAATCCAAACCTGTAGCTTGATAGTAATGCCCCTTTCTCTCTCTAAATCCATGTTATCGAGAAACTGTTCCTTCATGTCCCGCATCTGCACGGTACCGGTCACTTGAAGCAACTTATCTGCTAGCGTCGACTTCCCATGGTCAATATGCGCGATGATGGAGAAATTTCTTATGTGGGATATGGGGACCTGCGTACATTTCAAACAAGTAAGCACTGACCGGTTTCATTATTTGCACGGTATTCAGTGTTGGCCTTTAGGTCAGGCAACGGAATTTTCACCTTGAGAAGACGGTCTTTACCAGCAGCAACGGCTGTAAGTTGGAGGTCGGAGGATTGAACGTCGGGCGGTGGTCTGGCAACAGACGCGAGGGGAGCTTCTTCGGTGAAGTCTTGAGGAGTTAGAAGCGCTAGTTGAACCGAATTTGTGACAGTGGGAGGAGTGGCAATTGAAGATTGGGGCGTGCTGGTGGTGGTGGTGGGGTGGTGGGATTTTTGAGGATAAGAGGAGGCGGCAAAAGTCTGAAGTGGCCATGTCATGTGAGGGGCATCCCCCGGCTCTTTTGAGGCTGCGCTCTTCTTTAGCCACTCGTTAGCCACCCACGATCGCGCTGGATACTTTCCGATAATGATAATAATAATAATTAATATTAATAATAATAGTTATCTATATATTAATCTCCATCTATCTATTTATCTATTTTTCTAACTTAAAAGTGTCACGTGTTTAACAGTGTTTTTACACATTTTTTCTATCTACACAAGTCTACACATCTTCTATCTTCTATTTCTACACATTCTACACAAAAGTGTCATGTGTTTAACAATGTTTCTACATATTTGCATGACCAAATACATACTCAATGCATAATACCAGCAAAGTGGGATGCATCATGCGGATAGGGAAAGGGTTCAAAAAGCGATGATTCTCTTGTTCATAACCCAATCAGAATCAATCCAATGTGCCATCACACAAGCATAATTGACTAGAGTAAACGAAGATTTCTAAACATCAGACGTAAGACTAACTCTACCATAAAATTTATCAAAATAATCAATCAAGCGTGCTTTAGCAGCATTATACTGTCTATATGCATCGGATCTAGTTATGTTTCTATGAACCTTTTTATAAAAAGTTTACACGTAATTATTTATATATCTAGAATAATTATCATTATCAGCAAAGCCAAAAGCTTGTTCATCACGAACAATAAATTCATCAAGACTGTCTCTTTGGTCTTGTTGATTATAAATAAGTAAATGTCTGTCAAAAGATAATTGCATTTGACTAGAATGACATGGCCTTGATTAGGTGCACATGTCGGGTAATGCCTATTAAGATGTTCATTACTACTACAACACAAAAATAATTTTCTACAATACTTACATGGAGCTTTTGGAACCTCATCAACTTCAATCTGGTCAAAATTCCAACACTTAGCTTTGAGTTTTTTTCCCTCCCTTTTGGACTTCTTGCGGACTAGAGGCAGCGTTGTTCGGTCCTTCATCATGTGACTACTCATCGAGATACAATTCTTCATTGGAATAGTAGTGTCGCCAATCGAGCTGCGTCCTTGACTAAAATGCTAGTAATCTTGTGAAGGTGTATATTCAAAATCTAAAATATTTTGGTTAAACTAAATAAAAATTTTAGTATCTATGCCCACTGTTGGTTGATCTTGGAATTGTGGTGCTTGTGGTGGTGGTGGACGTTTTTGGCTACGTGATTCAGGATTTATACTGTACAAGAGTGGGCATGCTTTGATTGAGGAAGGGATATTTATGCTAACATTATTTGACAAGAATGAAAAATTAAACTAGTAAAGTAATTAAATGAAAAAGAATAAAAGTACTAAATAATTAAATAATACTTGTAACTGAAAGTACTTAGTAGCAAATAAGAATGGTAGGAAAGCTTATAAAATTTAGATAAGAGAGAGTGAGGAGATTGGTGTCAAAGGTGTGAAGAAGAAGGGTGAATTTATAAATTTTTCAAAGTTCATAAAAGTACAAAATACCCTATAAATTTATGAATTTATAGTTATTGAGAGGGTAAATATGTAAAAGTACATAAAAGAGTTGTTGGTGTGATAATGTGTCTTGGATAAAAAAAAACCTGAAATGTGTGAGTGTCCCATATCGGTTACATAGAAAAGGTTACAACTTAGTCCTAAGTATATAAGTCTTGTCCCACATTGATTATTTAGAGAAAGTTACTACTTATCTCTAAGTATATATGTGTTGTCTTGTATCGTGTTTTATGTACAACAGAGAAGAGCCATTCTTTGAGAGGGTTGGTAGAGAGACAAAGATCTGTAATCTCTATAGCCAGACATAGTGAAATCGCTGCTACTACCGTGGAGTAGACATTCGCCGAACCGCGAAAATCTTGTGTCTTGTGTGCCTCAATAATTATTGTTTTTATTCTCTTCTTCATTACTTGGTGAGGAATCTGGTATATTCTTTAACAAGTGGAATCAAAGCTGAGGTTCACGGTAGATTGAAAGCACCTTGCAATGGCGCCAAATGCTTCAACGAAGTATGATTTGGAGAAGTTTAATGGATCGAACGATTTTAGTTTATGGAGGATGAAGACACGTGTTGTTCTAATTCAGCAAGGGTTGTTGAAAGCGTTAAAGGAGAATCAAGGGCTTCCTAAGATGATGTCTACTGATGAAAAAGAAGACATGTTGGAGAGAGCTCATAGTGCCCTAGTGCTGTGTTTAGCCGACAATGTGTTGCGAAAGGTTTTTCAGGAAACGATTGCCGTTAAAATTATAGAGTTTATACATGATGAAACCTCTGAAAAATCGCATGTATTTAAAGCAACAGCTGTATACTCTTCGGATGAAAGAAGATACATCGATCAGTGATCATCTTGATGAATATTCTACTACTGTAAAATATTGATATCAAGATAGAAAATGAGGATAAAGCTTTACTGTTGCTGTGTTCTTTACCTTCGTCATATGAACATCTTGTTACTACCATATTCTATGGGAAGGACAGTATCTCCATGGAGGAGGTTGAGGCTGTGATAAATTCTCAAGAATTACGGAAGAAGGTTTTAGAAAATAGGGGAGAAGAACATGGCGATGGTCTGATGGCTCGAGTCCGAAGCACTGACCATGCTGGGTCTAGAAATAAAGAAAGATCGAGGTCACAATCAAAGGCCAGGAAATTGAAGTGCTAGTATTATCACAAGGAAGGGCATTATAGAAAGGATTGTCCTAAGCGTAAAAGGAAGAAAAAGTATAATTCCAAGATGGCTGATGTTGGAGTAGTAGAAGATAATTCTGATGGTGCAGATGTTCTCTCAGTTACTATCAGTTCCTCGGATGGAGGGTGGATTCTTGATACGGGTTATTCCTATCATATGTGTCCCAATAAGGATTGGTTTGCCACTTATCGCTCATTTGATGGTGGTAAAGTTCTTATTAGAAACAATGTCGCTTGTAAGGTGGTTGGGATAGGTTCAATTTAGATTAGGATGCATGATGGTATTGTGAGAAATTTGACTGATGTCAGGCACGTTCCAAAGCTGAGGAAAAATCTGATTTCTTTGGGTGCGCTTGACTCTAATGGTTGTAGCTATTGGGCTGCAAGTAGAGTTAAGAGGATAATGAAGGGTGCGTCTTGGGCATATGAGTGATAAGGGTATGGATGTGCTGAGTAAACAAGGTTTGCTGGGATGCAAGAAAATTGAAAAGTTGGATTTTATGAGCATTGTGTCTTTAAGAAGCAGTGTAGGGTGAAATTCAGTCGGGCTGTTCATACCACCAAAAAGTACGTTGGATTATATCCATTCAGATCCTTGGGGTCCTTCCACTGTTTCTTCTAAGGGTGGTGGTAGATATATGTTGACCTTTATTAATGACTTCTCAAGAAAGGTCTGGGTGTTTATTCTGAAAAAGAAGAGTGATGTCTTGATTCAGTGGAAGCAATTTAAAACGATGATTGAAAAATAGACCGGCAAAGAAATTAAATGCTTGAGGACTAAAAACAGCATGGAATTCTGCTTGAAAGAGTTTACAGAGTTCTGCAAGAATGAAGGCATAGTAGGACATCGCACTGTTAGAAATTACCACAGCAAAATGGGGTTGCAGAAGGAATGAATAGGACTTTTCTTGAAAGGGCTCGATGTATGCTTTCAAATGCCGGGTTATTGAAGGAATTTTGGGCAAAATCTATCAACACAGCTGCATTTTGGTAAATAGGTCTCCATCAGCTACAATTGATTGCAAGACTCCCGAAAAAGTTTGGTTTGGTAAGCATGCTAATTAAGGAAACTTGAGGATATTTGGTTGTCCTGCTTATGATCATGTTAATGATGGTTGAGGCGAGAGCAAAGAAGTGAATTTGCTTAGGCTATGCAAGTGGGGTAAAAGGGTACATGTTGTGGTGTCCTGATTCGAAGTCATTCAGGTTCCTAATTAGCAGAGATGTGACCTTTGACGAGTCTTCGATGCTTTCAAAGAAGAAGGAGTTGATTGATGCAGGAAAAGACCACGGTGTTAGGGAGAAGGTGGAGCTGGAAGTTCGAGCTCCAGATTCTTTGCCTATTATTCCTATAGATTGGGGAAGATGGTTCTCATTCTACCGAGAAGAATAAAGAACCTTAGGAACAACAGTATAGCATTGCCAGAAATAGACCGAGAAAAGAAATTCGACCTCATCAGAAGTATGGATATGCGGATATGGTTGCTTATGCTCTTAGTGTGGCAGAGTATTGAGGTTGAAGAGCCTGTTACATACAAAGAGGCCATCAAGAGTACGGAATCAGTACAGTGGATAGGTTTTATGAGTGAGGAGATGAAATCTCTTCACAAGAATCAAATGTGGGAATATGTGAAACCGCCTGTGGGCTAGAAGATTGTTGGTTGCAAAATGGGTCTACAAGAAGAAGGATGGAATTCTTGGAACGGAAGATGCAATGTATAAAACACGCTTGGTAGCTACGGGATTTACTCAGAGAGAAGGTATTGATTACAATGAAATATTTTCTTCTATAGTAAAACATACTTCGATAAGGGTGTTGCTTGCCATGGTGGCTCTATATGACTTGGAGTTAGAACAGCTGGATGTCAAGACAGCTTTTCTACACGGTGAGTTGGAAGAGCAGATATTCATACGTCAGCTAGAGGGGTTCGTGATCCAGGATAAGGAATATCATGTTTGCTTGTTGAAGAGTATGGATTAAAGAAATCTCCAAGGTAGTGGTATAAGCGGTTCGACACTTTCATGGTAGAGAGAGGTTACACTAGGAGTGCCTATGACAGTTGCGTGTATCACCAGAGGCTTGCAAATGGTTCTCATATATACTTGCTGCTGTATGTTGATGACATGTTGATTGGTATAAAATCAATGTCAGATGTTAACGGTTTGAAAAAGCAGTTGAAAAGGGAATTTGAGATGAAAGACTTGGGTGTAGCAAAGGGGATATTAGGAATGGAGATTCAGAGGGATCGACCTACAGGAATTTTGTACTTGTCCTAGAAAAAGTACATTGAGCGAGTACTACAATGCTTTGGTATGAAAAACATCTTTACCTGTGACTACTCCTTTGGCGGCACACTTCAAGCTTTCAACAACTAATTCTCCACAAATCTAGGAGAAGGTGGACCACATGGCGTATGTTCCATATGCTAGTGCAGTAGGCAGTCTCATGTATGCTATGGATTGTACGAGGCCTGATATTTCTCATGCGGTCAATGTGATTAGCATGTACATGGGTAATCCTGGGAAAGCTCATTGGCAGGCAATGATGTGGATACTTCGATACCTGAGGGGTACTGCAGATACTGGTTTAGTCTACCATTGGGGCAGTGATGCTAATGGTAGAGTTATTGGATATGTGGATTCAGACTACACTAGAGATTTGGATAGGAGGAGATCTTTGACAGGATATATCTTTACTTTTTCAAGTTGTGTGATCAGTTGGAAGGCTACTCTACAAACTGTTGTTGCCTTGTCTACTACAGAAGCTGAGTACATAGAAGCGACCGAAGCAATGAAGGAAGCTATTTGGTTGAAGGGCTTGGTTGGTGATTTGGGGTTGAAGAGGGAGTCTAGCACTGTTTACTGCGACAGCCAAAAAGCCATACATCTGACAAAAATTAGATGTTCCATGGGAGGACCAAGCACATTGATGTCAGGTTTCATTTTATTCGGGATATGGTTTCCCATGGTACTATTATGGTAGAGAAGATTTCCACAGTTGAAAATCCAGCGGACATGATGACAAAGCATATTCTAGAGATCAAGTTTAAGCACTGCTTAGATTTGATCGGTATCAACAGTATTTAAGGTGCAGCCCTAGGGGGCGGGTGTGGTAGTAGCATATTATATTTCTAGGTTATTATGGCTTGTTTTATCCAAGCCAAGGTGGAGTTTGTGATAATGTGTCTTGGATAAAAAACCCAGAATGTGTGAGTGTCCCACATCGGTTACTCAAAAAAGGTTACAACTTGGTCCTAAGTTATAAGTCTTTTCCCACATTGGTTATTTAGAGAAAATCACCACTTATCTTTAAGTATATATGTGTTGTCTTATATTGTGTTTTATGTACAAGAGAGAAGAGCAATTTTTTGAAAGGGTTTATAGAGAGAGAAAGATCTGTAATCTCCATAGCTAGACATAGTGAAATCGCTGCTACCATCGTGGAGTAGGCTTTCGCCGAACCACATAAATCTTATGCCTTATGTGTCTCCATTTTCTGTTATTGATTTTATTCTCTTCTTCATTACTTGGTGTGGAATCTAGTATATTCTTTAACAGTTGGAATATGGTTAGACGAAAATACCCCCTAACTATCCGTTATACAGCTATGGGGGTTGGTGAATCTGAAAGATTTTGATGTTTGAATTTTAGGGCCTAGCCAGGCATCGATCGGGCCTAAAATCCGGGCCTAGATCAGGCCAAAAAATAGGCTGGGCTTGGACCTTTTAGGATCGAGCCTAGAGCGCCGTTGGGCTATTTGAGGGTCGGGCCAGGCCGGGCTTTTTTAGCCAATATGATAGACTAGCCCTGGTCCAGACCCTTGGCCCTTTGGATAGGGCCAGCACCGTTCACTAAACAGCAACCCGACCTGGGCTATTTTCGGGTTAGATTAGGCTGGCCCATAGGTCATCAGGCCTGTTTGATACCTCTACCTCTTTTGGCCATCCATGGCCAAGGATGCTTCAGATATCCAACGAGACTATCTCTAATGCCTATATGCATCAGACAACGTGGAAGATCTAGTTATCCACATCAAGGGTGACTGGCGGTAGCCCTTCATCTAGTACTTATCCCATAGGATTCTACCTTCTGACCGTAGTTCAGCCCGATTTATCAAAAAAAGTCAATCAAGTATCTTGTGACGAAAGGTGAGTTATTTTGCGAGGGTTTTTTTGGGCGTTCCCTACTGTGCTTGTAGGGTGCCCAAGCCGTTCAAGTGATGAACGAGGTGCACAATGGCGATTGTGGTGAGCACTAGGGATCCCAGAAGTTATATTCAGAATTGCGAAGGTTAGGGTATTAGTGGCCGACTATGGAGTCTGGCTCGATCTCGCATGTCAGGCATTATAAGCCTTGCCAAAGGCATGCCGGCAAGATGCATAGACCAACTTCCTACCTCATCAGGATCATGGCCCCTTGGCCATTCCACTTTTGGGCTCTCACCTTGACCTTATCGGTCCTATCCACCAGCCTTCTAGAGGCCACATGCGGATCATGGTTGCAACCCTTCACGAAGTGGGTAGAAGCCACACCTTTTTAAGAGATACACGGGAAGAGTCACTGTAAACTTTCTTCATGACCACATTATCTGTCGCTTTAGCATTCCCTGGTGCATCGTCTTAGACAACAACAAACGCTTCGTCAATAGAAAGGTCCGTGCCCTTATGAAAGTTTACCACATCAGTTATGCCACATCAACCCTTACTACCCCTAAAGTTATGGTCAGGCCGAAGCCTCAAACAAAATTCTATTGTGCATTCTATCGTGATGTCCATGACGAGAGCAGATCATGGTCCGATAAGTTGTGCATGGAGCTTTGGCTTACAGAACTTCCAGACACATAACGATCAAGGCCATTTCCTTCTCCCTCGTCTAAGGGGATGAGTCTGTGGTACCTGTTAAGATCACAGTTGCCTCAATTAGGCTTACCTTGTGCAGTAGCATCAGGGAGGAAGAAACCAGACTTGCAGCCTTTTAGGGTCTTGATGAAAGAAGAGTCTATGTCTTACACAGAATAAAGAAATACAATGAGCAACTCACCAATGCTTATGGGAAGTCAGTCAGACCACGTCGTTCATTGAGGATGACCTTGTCCATCAAGTTACCATGCATGTACACGCCAACATGTCAGCCTACAAGTTCACTCAAAATCGGGAAGGTCATTTCCAGGTGCATGTAGCCAGAAACAACGGCTCCTACCTTCTCCCCAATTCCAACGACAGATGAAGCATGGCCCCTATCAACGGGTGGTACCTGAAGAAATTTACGTATAAACAATTACGGGTCGTCCTCCACCCAACTAAAATTAAGACACTCACAAAAGCATTTTATACATGACTGCTTGTAGACTTGTAAATTTTGTTGTTGATTACAAGTTGTCACTTTGTTTGTATAACGACATTTTTCCTTAGTACTATCAACGAAAGATCATTTTGCCTTAACTCTTATGAATGATTGAACAATTCTATCTCTCAACCATTGTCAATTAGTGTACTGCTAAGGGTGGGGTGGACGACCATTTGAGACTACCTACACTTATAATTCATTCAAGTGTAGTGAAACATAAACATCACAGAACAACAAATGCAAAGCAAACACATAACAGAAGTATCAAACATAATTAGGATCGAATATTTCAGGACCCGAATCCACGGGTAGGCCTGTGAGCTAGATCCATGACCGGCCACAGGCCCATCAGAACATCCACCCAGGGATCTACCAGGCCTTACTACAACCTGTACGCAAGAATCTATAACCAAGTAATTTAAAACTATCTCTTTGATAGTATTTCTAAAATCACCTTTATAATTTCTCTAATATATCCCTAATGATTTCCTCCATAAATAACTAACACAAATCATAGAAAATCTCATGGAGATCTAAGCTCCAAACAATTCTCAAAACATAAATAAAATAAATATCCAACTATTAAATTTTTTCAAAAGGGCTTAAATCCCTGATGACCATCTTCTGCTACTCGGTCCTCGTTACCCCCATAGCTCTCGGGTTCATCTAAGTGGTCGCCTAAAAATATTTATAAAAGAGTGAGCTTGGGGCCCAGTAAGTACACATATCATGTGCCTATAATAGGTTTTGGGATTCATGAAAAGATGCCATGGTTTCTTCATTTTAAAAATTGATAACAAATTCACAGAGGATACTATAAACATATATAATTATAAAAGCAAATCATGCTTGAGGACAACTCTTCCAAAATGAATGCATAACAACAGTGATTAAACTTTGAATGATATTCTAACTCTTTTCACGGTGTGCTTTGGTCAGGTATGGTCCCACTGACTAGGATCCAGAATCCCTCCTTCACCTGAGATAAACAATATTATGGATGTAAAGGCGAACCACGATTGCAACAGTACTGTGCGCCAACATATGGTCCCATTGACCAGGACCCGGAATTCACTTTTGCCCGTGGATATGGGGCATAACAACCAATATTAACCTCTTAATACCATGCCATGATTCCCCACAGGGTTCTCAAAACAACACATCACATACCATGACAATTTTAATTCAATCTCTCGTCAAACATTTGCACAAGAGCAGAAGTATAACAAATACTTTAAAACTTTCATTTGGTAAAATAATGTATACGTACATATATATTAGAAAATAGGTTATACGGAAGAACATGGTAGGAGTATTTACTTGAATTGCTATGCGGTTCTTTCTCCCAAGTTTGCCCTAACTCTTGTCTGTCGAAACCTAACAATAAATCATTCGGATGTTATTCATTGCCATTAAATCATGCCTAGGTGCTAAATTTTGCCCAAGTGACTGTTACCAAAATACCCCTAGGCGTGTTAAAATTACCAAGTTACTCCCGACACCTAACGTACCCCTTCACACCAAGAAATAACGTAAAACATCCCTTTGAAATAATTAGGTAGGTTTTTGGGATAAAAGTGGCCTTTCTCTGAATTCTCTGTTCGGAACCCTAAACCGCTCCTTAAATTGAGTGCTAAGGTTCCTATTTTAATGTTTATCTAAACATCACCAAAATACCACAAAACCTGAGATGCTCAAGCGTCTCAGTATGTTTAGATCACTGTAAATTTTTGGCTACAAATAATTTCGTTTAGTATATCAAATAATTCAAAATTCTTCTTTCAAAATAAGATCGTTTCAGGCCTTATGCATGTCTAGAAAAATTCTATAAATTTCTAAATCGAAGGTTTCACAAAATCAGAGGAGTTTTAGTTTTGTACTTTGCCCAAATATGCTCAGAAATGGCTTAAAAAGTCTTGGGCAATGGATTGATATATAATTCTAGAAACAACATTTTTCAGCAAACCCTAGTTTTGTAGATTGACTATTTTGAGGAAGAAACATGACGAATCTTAAAAAAATCATAACTAAAAAGTTAAAGTTGGCTTATTGAGGTTTTCAGAAATATAAGGGTTACAAAAATCCAACGAGCATTGGATTTTCTATAACAAATTGAAGTAGCTGATAGACACAACACATCTCCGTATAGATCAGTTTTGCTCAATAGTTATTTTGGAGCCAAAATTCTATGAATCTCAAAAAATTGAAGACTATTAAGTTAAAGAAGATTCCCTGAGGTTTCTCAAAATATAAATTTTACAAAAAACTCATGAGAAATGAATTTTCTATGACAAATCGAAGTGGTTGCCAGATCCAAAAAGTTCTTGAGTCCTCTAGTGAATTGACTTTAAGGTCATAATTCAATGTGCAAACGTGAGATTATGAGAAAACTCAGAACTAAAGAGATGAAGGCAATTCAATAACATTTTTAGAAAAGTGAAAAATCATCTCAATCAGATTTGAACTAAAGGAGATAGTATGAAAATCCTAACAAAAAATTCTGGACTTTTTGAGGTTTCTAGTAATATAAGTTTCACAAAAATCCATGAGTAATTCATTTTCTATGACAAATCGAAGTGGCTGCTAGAAACTGAAAATTCTGGACTTTTTCAGTGAATTGATTTTGAGATCATTTTTTAAATGTGCAAACATGAGATTCTGAGAAAACTCAAAACTATAAAGTTAAAAGAGACACAATGAAGTTTTCAGAAAGTGTAAAATCATCTCAATTGGATTTGAAATAAAGGAGATATGATAAAAACCCTAACCCACTCTTATGCTGCTCTATAGCAGCCTTCTTCTCAAACACACCCACAAAAGTTACCAATTTCACACCCAAAACATATATAACATCCAAATTCATGGCTAAACTCACTAGAGATTTTAGGAATTTTATTACCTTGAATTTTCCCTTGCCCTAGCCTTGTTTCTTCTCTTTCTTTCTTCCTCTCTGGACTTCATGTAAAGAGGGTGGGCAGACTTCTTGGACGGCTGTCCTCTCAAGGCTCTCTTTATATATGGTTGCCCTAGGTTGGAAATTTCTAAAGACTCCCCTCATGTTTAGCTATTTTCTTGTCTCACCCACATTCCATTAAAAGATTACAAATTCTTGACTTAAAGTAAGGAACAATAAAATTTTTTAACATATAAAAGTTTCGTCGACGAAAATAAAATTTTTGGCGTTACATTCTACTCAGCTCATTAATTTGTAACTTAAGAGCATTATGAATTGTCATTAAAGGTCACGATCAATGCTGCTGGCAAAAATTGTCGCTAAAGATCCTAATTAATGTATATTACCACAACGGGCACTAAAGGAATAACTATAATTCTAAGATGCACCATAAACTGCATTCCAGGTGCGGGGTATTACAGGATACAACTTAGAAGTTTGCATGCCACTACTGGGCTCAATGTCTGCATAGAAATGTAAAGTACAAACTATCTAAGGTAGGGGAGCAACCAGCACTGCAATAAGGTCGGAAATGTAAGCCTCCCATGTCTGTCGTTGTGTCTGCAGGTCAGACCATCTGGCATCTCACTCAGCCTGTTGATCCTCCACCTCTACTCGCTGCCTCTGAAACTCTGCTATAAGTCTCTGTATCTCTGCCAGCTGGCTCTCCATCTCAGCCATCTGCTTATCCATCTCCATCCATTACCTGTCCGTCTCTATCATCTGCTCGTCTAGTACCCTCCGCTACCTCTTCATCACGTTCTTCTGAACGCTCACAAGGGCCAACCCCACTACTGTCTCAGTGCTTTGGCTCCTCGACCTCACATAGTCTGTCAACCACTGTAGCCGGAAGCTGAAGGCCAAAAATGGCACAAGCTCTGGAATAAAACTACAATATGACTTTTGGAGTCCAGCCAGAAGTCGGCATGCTGCCCAGGGCCACTAGCCACTCAACAAGCGTGGTGTATGCCATTCTCGAAAAAATTGGGCCCCGCCCCTCACAGTAGAAGTCCCCACAAAGGTCTACAGGTATCTTGCCCTGATCATCTCCAGTCGCTGCACTATCTCAATAGGTAATCGAATGCCCTCCTATGGCACGCCCTGTCATGCTGTCCAACTAAGGATCTACCATTGGCATCACCTATCATTGTACCCAACACATTCACTGAAAAAGGACTACGGAGCACCACCGCCCTCTAGCCAACAGTGCTACAATGCATCGCTAGAAGCATGGCACTATTATAGACCACTGCTCCTGACAATGTGTCCTGAGAAATCTTCATAAGTAACATAGGGGGAGCCTCTTGCCTCAACACTAGCCCTATAACCGCTGCATGTGTCACCTCTGGCTCATCATAAATAACTCCCAGTGAATCTATCTCTGTCTCGGTCAGCCCCTTGCCCCTGGCCTCGAGCATCTCATAGTCAGCCGCCGGGCCACTATGTATAGCCCCTATTGCCTTTTCCTTGATAGCGTCGTCACCCTCAGGATAGTTATGCAACGAGCTCAGGTGACTATCCTACTCTACCGAATTAGCCCGCCGATTACTAACGCCGCAACCTCCTCGACTGCCTTAGTATCCACTGCCTCGGGCCCCGACTCATCATGTTCATCACCGTCTCCCTCGTTAGACTCCTTCCAAGCAACAAAGAAAAGATATTAGATCATATCGATGTAGCTAGATACAATGTGGCAATTATATAAAAAAAGACAAGGGGAAGTTTCGACTCATCTCAGAGTCAGGCTCATCAAGTATCTCTCGTGGCCTTTTCGTGGCTCGTGTCCTCGTGCAGCTGAAGTAGCCTCGCCTGCTTGCTAGGCCTGCGCAATTATCGCTGCCTCAGTGCTGAAAAGGGACCTTTATCGTCACCTAGCCTTATCGTTGGCATATGGACTAGCATCAGTACCGCTGGGCCTCAGCAGTAGCACCATCATCAGCGTCATAAAGCTCCCCTGTATCGTCCTCAGTGTCTCTGTCTGTACTAGCACCAGAACCCTAATAATCAGTGCTAACATCCCCGACTATCTCGCACTCTGCGCTGAAATCAACCCCAGCCTTTTGTCTCTATAATATACATCAACTCACCTCTCAGACCGTGGTTGGGATAGCCAATGTGCCCAGGCAGCCCTAAACCGCTCCTACCATCTAGCATACTCCACTGTCACCATCCCCGTCAATGACGTCTCGAGCATTCTCCACTCCATTGTCGAGGCTGGCCACTCTCGAGCCCTGGCAAGCAATGTGTATTTGAGCACCGTCTCAATGCTTCATGGCCTATCATACCCGAACGGGGGCTCCAAGCCATAGCCAAAAGGCGAATGACAGATGGTCTGGCTGTATCTCGCCACAAAACGACTCGTCACTGCTGATTTCTGACATCATCAGTCACCAAAGGGAGCTAATCCCAGGAAGAAGGCTACCAACAAAGACACTCGTCCCTCTGTCAATTCATTCATCCTCGCCAAGCACACCCTAACGTCTTGCATATGCAGGCATGGAGGAGTCCTATATGATGGATGCATGTCAAGATATAGGCGTGGTAGGCACTTGTCACTCCTGTTTAGCACCATCGTAAACTTGTACCTTGGCTTTTTACTGCTAGTCCAAGTAAATGCACGCCTATTAGTGCACCAAACAAGCACCTGTTCTACTGCTCTACTTAGGTCTCGTCACAGTACCCATCATAGGAGTAGGATACGCCTGGGGATACCGGCTGGTGGGTAATCTACATAGCACTCTTACAAGTACTGCTGCAGGAACATTCAATCCACATAAGTCTTGACCTGATAGCACCCATACAACCTCTTCACATCACTGGGATACTAATCTAGCCTTGAATACAGAGTCCCCATAAACATTGGGCCAAGTTGCATCCTCTGCCCCTCGCCAGTTGGGCTACCAAAGGAACACCCTCGGAGCTATACCATCCTTAGGCATTTCCTAAAAAATAAACCTATAAGTGCAGACATATGGAAAAGATCACAAGCCTATCATATATACAACATAAGATGTAACGCATGACAGAGTGGCCATAAAGCGACTTCACGAATTGCAAAATTTCTCTGAGTATATGATTCATACACTACGCATGGCAATACGTAGCGACAAAAAATAAACACAACACATATGAGCAACACACAAGTTTAAGACAGTAAGGCACTCACCTCAAAAGGAACATGGCAAGGAATGCCACCATCTCATACCTCTTGTCCCTAAAATAGGGCCCCATCTAGAGTTGTGCAGACTCACCCAACTTTGCCCCTCCTCATGCCACCGCAGTGCTAAAGAAGTGCCTTACCTATCTACCATAGGTACCCTTCCAGTTCTTCTTCGTCTCAGCCAGGATACTAAGCAACTTTTTATTCAACACTCGCTCGCTACAGTCATGGGCAACCCTGTTAGCATCATGACATCTAGCAGCGTCGGTCCTATCTCCCTAAACTATGTGACAAAGTGTGCGTCTGGGAGCTCCACCTAATGAGTAGTAGCGCCAAACCACTCATATCCCTGGCTAATTCCAACCGCAAGCCCATTGGACTCCTAGCTGGGCTAGTGAGCTAGGTCTTTGACCGACCGCAGGCCCATTGGACTCCCACCAAGGGCTCTACGTGGCCTTACTTGCTAAAACCAATAGAAACCGCAGTGGAAACTAAATTAAAGCATTTACAACTTCAAATACAGCTTCATTTTAAATTTAAGTACCATATTTGTTACATTAACGCTCAGGGTAGCACTCAAAGTCATCTAATGCATAAACTCTACTCTAATTTTGTGCTCGTCATCATCACCTTACTTTTAAACTTGAAATGGTATGTAAGGAGTTAGCTTCCACATGCTCAAAAAGTAACCAGTGGCCCAACTAGCTGGACTGTATCATGTCAGAAAATAACTCAGCTAACAAATTAGCAACTTTATCAGGAAATAATATTGAAGCAGTAAAGGAAAATTTATACGATAAAGCATGATAAAATAAAAGTAGAACAGTTCTGAGGGCATAGGAGTCACTTAGCACAAACACATCATTATAAAAAACTTTGAACCCAACACCAGCTCAACGGTATGCTGCAGTCAGTTTTGGTCCCACTGACTTGGACCCAAGATGCACCTCGGGATAATAATCATTGTGGAAGCAGGAGCGACCATGAGCAACAACATCACGCGTCAGCATTATGTCCAGTTGACAAGAACCTGAAATCTAACTTTCCCTCATTAGATATGGGGCACAACAAAAGAATAAGCAAAAACCACTCTTTTTGTTTATCGCAAACACAATTACTGGAAAATTGATGGTCAAACCATCCTACTTCATTTTAATCTTTTTCCAAGACATTTCATATCCAAAAACATCTCAATTCGAGAATCAGTCATACTTTGACTAAGCATTTCAACTCCAAATTTCACAACAATTGCCATCAAAACATTGTTTACATGCCAATCTGATTTTCAACGAGGTATAAGTGTCGCTAAAAGCAGTTCATACTCTATAAACAGTTCTTTGACTTAAGGAACAGATAAACGTCACTAAAATAGTCTATTTCTGACAAGTATTGATTTTTTAAACAAAAAATAACACATAAGCTTTATATATAACAAAACTAGATGGATCATAGATCATTTTCTTGAGGCTACGCATTTCCCAAAATCAAAATCTCTGGATACATCTGGCTAAAAAAAAGGCCCAAGCCATTACAAGCTCTTCTTGAACGAGCCAACAGTATACACACCAATCTCCACTTCTTAAATAAAAAAAAAACTTAGAGTAAATTCTATCATTTTCCTCAAATTCTTTCATCCTCCTCCTCTTTGTATGCGTTCAACCCCATCTAGCTTTTCTAACTCTCTGACTCTCTTTTGAACTCGGCAAGACAACGACTAACACACCCCACCTCGAAATTCACAATAAAGATCTCATAAAATGTTTTTATTGTCAAAACAGAATATAAGATAAAAAAAATACTAAATGTCTAAATTTTGGAATATTTGCT
Organism: Escallonia herrerae; assembly: GCA_033070095.1. Lineage (NCBI taxonomy): Eukaryota > Viridiplantae > Streptophyta > Magnoliopsida > Escalloniales > Escalloniaceae > Escallonia > Escallonia herrerae. The sequence continues at coordinate 510,351 of JAVXUP010000288.1, forward strand.
ATTTAAAAAATAATTTCTTTAACTACAAGAAAAATCCAAAATAACCATTAATATTTCTAGCTTGAATCAAAGTCCCACAATTTTAATAATAGCTTTAAAATATGTAAGAAAATAATAGAAACTGAAATCAGAAGTTAAAAATCATTTAAAACATTTTTTAAAATTATTCATTTTGTTCAATCAAATGCGATACGAAAAAAAACATAGTAAACCATTCAATATCCCACATCGATTGTGGGGTAGTTAGTGATTGGCTTTACAAGACCCATCCAAGGAACTCACAAGTAAGTACCTACTTGGCTAGCTATTTTGAGGTTGACATTGCCATGTCGTGGGCCGTGGATCGGGTTGTTATAAATGTTATCAGAGCTAAGTCTCGAATGATCAGGTTGGGTTATCCAGTCGGATTGCTGGTGATTGGAGGAAATGAAAGGAAGCCCAGGTATATCCCACTTCAAGAGCATGGCAAGGACAACAAAGGGTGAGCTGGGTATATTCCACATTGGCTAGAGAGGAAGATTATAGACTATGTGTGATAAAGTCTTAGCAAGGACGCTAAGGCATAAAGAGGAAAGATTGTGATATCTCACATCGGCTGTAGGATAGTTAGTGATTGGTCTTATAAGACCCTACCAAAGAACTCATAAGTACCTACTTAGCTAACATTTTTTAGGGAGGCATTGTCTTGTGGTGGGACTGTGGATTGGGTCGTTACATATCGACATTGTGCCGTAGGCCTCGAACACAATAAGAAACCATGATATGTCAAGTCTCTCAGCCAACATGGCGGCAGGTACCTCGGTGATATCACAGGCACAACCTCACTACTTGAGGCTAAAAAATATGGCAACAATGAAACTCTTACAAATTAACAGACCATTCCAGGGCTCGGTAAGCACCCCGTCTGCCACCCGACTACATAACTCCTTCCACCAGCTCATTAGCTGGCCAGTTGGGCACGACCTCCTTCGCCGCAAACACTGTGTTACTCTTACTTGGATCCAAATCAAAACTCTTGACATTGCTGTCATCGAATGTCAAAGGCACTATAGACCCCTCTATTGATGATGTGGAGGGAAGGGGGAGGGGTTCAACTGCGATGCTCTGAGGCAACCGCGAGCAGCTACTCATCCCACCCTGCGGCCTTGTCCACTGCTTCCTCCTCACTGTCTTGACTGCAACACCTTGCCTGACGTCGGTCTTGACCCGTTGGTTTGCCTCAACCTCTGTCTTCCACAGTCTCGGCCACGGGGTTAGCCGCCTCTTTTCCACTTTGTCTCCTTCCTCCCTCTCCCCTCTCTCCCCTTCCCCTTTTGGCCCCCTTCCCTCTTCGGCCCCCCTTCGGCCATCCCCTATATTTTTCCCCTTCTGGACCCTTCCTTATTTAGGCCCCCTTCATGCCATCCCCTCATTGTCACCCCTAACTCTTCCTTCAACTGTAGCCAAAGCGGTGGCCTCAGCCTCGACATGAGGTCGACTGGTGCCGCTACTCCCCTTCCCATTCTTCCCAAGCCAAGCCAAGCCACGCCATGCCATGCCCCCTCCTCTCCCCGCCATTTGTGCTTCTTGTGAACCTCTCATCTTCTCCCTTTCTTCTTCTCTCTCTTATATCTTCTCTCTCTCTCTCTGTATGTGTGTGTGTGAGCATGCGTGCGTGTGTCTTAAAGTCTTGGAATGAATGAAAGACTCTACCTAACTCCCTCTTTTATGCATGGGCCCACCTTCCATCTTGGCTATTCATTTAATATTCAAAAACCTTATCCCATATTTTACGGGTTACCCCATACATTTCATCAAGTTTTTTTACCTTTTCCCCTGACTTTTCCTCCCGCAACAACGTATGTCTGTAGTGCACGCTCTGGATGCCCTTCCGCTCACACCTCACACAAGAGGTCTTATGTTCCCAACCTATCTTGGCTGCACCCATGGATTCATTGAGGGTCCCGATTTTCATGACACATCTACATTGTTAATGGTCAATTTTCAACTCTCCTAAATCGGTCTAAGTGACATGCACGCTCAAATCACGTGCTTTTTCTCCATTTCCCTTTTTTGAAATTTCTTCCCTGCCAAGAAAAATATTTTTGCTTGGCTAACGAATGAGACCTTGTCACATTTCAGCCATTGAGCTCCCTTGTTTGCTAAGTGAACGACTTTGATGCACCTCAAATTGCGACATATGTTTTTCGTTAAGCGAGACGACATTGACCCGTCTAGGCCCTTACCAAGGGTGGCCAGCCTTGGCCTCCCTGGGGGGTTGGGGGTAGGGAGGGGGGTATGAAGCGTCGGCCATGGACTTCCCCAAGGGTTGGCCTTAGCCTCCCCCAAATGGTCACCCCTTCCTCTTTCACAACTAGGTGGTATGGGGGCGCCGTCCCTGTGATGCCCATCGCCGCTCCGGAGCGACGTCTTTACGATGCCCGTCATCACGATCGAGTGTTGTTTATCATGATGCCCATTGCCACAATAGCCTTTGTCGCTCTCGTGCCTGTTCTTGTGTCATGTGCCCTCAGCATGACGCCCACCTCTGTGGCAGCCGTTGCTACATCCATTGTCACGACCCGAACCCACAGGCAGGCCCGCAACCCAATGGACTCCAACCGAGGGCTCTGCTAGGCCTTACTCGCTAAAACCAACATATGCCGCAGCGAAAATTAAAACTTCTACAACTTAAATTACATTTTCATACTTGAATACAACATTTATGCTAACACTCATCATAACACTGATTTGTTAACAACCAAACTAACCCAACAATCTAAATCTGTAGCGACTCAACCAATACAGTCTCCGGAGCTCAGTGCCCAATTGTTCCTTCCTATGCTCGTCACCATCACCTTACTTTCAAACCTGAAATGATAAGTAAGGGATGAGCTTCCACGTGCTCAGTAAGTAACCGATGATTCAACTAGGTGGACCAAAGCATGCCGAAAATAACTCACTTTATAGCATTGCCACATTAATACATATAAAATCATAAAGTTGGTTATCATCAAGTAAAACAAAATAGAGTACATGAAACCAAAAACTGAAGTGTATAATGATTATCGCAAAACTTCATAACAACCAGCTCGATTCCAACATTAGCTGAAACGATATGCTGCGGTCAGCGTACAGGCCCCACTGACTAGGGCCTGAAATCCCTCCTCCATCTGGGATAAAATTTTGTGGACGCATGGGCGAACCACGAGCAACAATACTGTGCATCAACGTACAAGCCCCGTTGACCAGGGCCCGAAATCTAACTTTCCCCCGTGGATATAGGGCACAGCAATCGAGTAAACCAAAACCCCCCTTTGGGTTCATCGTGAACAAAATCACTCATCAATTGATTCTCAACCATCCTCACATCTTTCAATAATCATCAACATGTTCAATATTCACAATAACGTCAATACAATACATTTCAAATCCGAGTTCCATTTCAGTTTCTAGGCAAAACATCATATACATGCTGGTCCGGTTTTTCTTTGACGAGAATAAAACACTAAAACCTTTTTGGTAATTTAAGCCAGAGCAGTTAAACGTACTTAAACATATACGTTGAAAAACACTCAATGTTGAAAAACACTACATTTTTAACAGTAGATAAACATATACGTTGTCTATAAAAACACTAATTGAATCAAAGGGTCACTTACCTGACGTTGTGCATTTCCCACATCAAAGTCTCTGGAGCGACAATCTCGCTGCCACATCTTGCTAAAAGAACGGTTTGGGCCATTCTTTTTTTTATTTTTATTTCCATGTTCCCAGCTTTACTATGACATGAAGGCATCATTGATGATTCCTGTTGGTTATTTCCTCACACAACTCTAACGCCGCATCTGACCGCCCTCTACACAACCCTTCCAAAATTGTGCCCAGATCATCATGCCATTCTCGGCATTTCATCACCGCTGTCGAGCCTCTCTCAACTAACTTGATGTCACTAACCCATCGAGCATGCCCTATTGCTACAATATACCCAACCGCACTCCTCATGCAATAGTGTCCCACATGCACCCCTGTTTCACCTTATCATCCAGCCACAACCACGCCTACACAATATACACACTGGCCTAAACACATGAAACACGTACACCTACCGGTGCGCGCATACAACAAATCACGCACCCGCCAATTGTCACACATTCACCACTCACTTTAATCTATTAGAGCCACTGTAAGTACCAAAATAATGTCAATCAGGCCACCGCAAGCACCGCCATGATACCTTTAAAAACACACCGTACCAAAATCACAACAACTCCTCAAACACACGCTCAATAACCACACCTACAGGCCTGCCAAAAACATACAACGTACACCCCGGAGCTGCGCACATCTAACCCAACTACAGTCAATGTACACATTGTCATTAAAAATCACAACACCACCAGACCCCCCCTTCACAAACAATTTCACAAAACCAATGGCCGTCTTTTTATCTCAATCGGAGTTATGGTTGACCGATGATGGTACCGTGCAGTTCAATCAAAGTGTGCCACAGTGGTGGTGATTTCAGGTGGTTGGCATCAGTACGTTCAAGGATAAGGCAACAGTAGCGAGGGGCGGTGACACATGTGCCATTTACGGTGATGGCAGCAGTGCCTTGGTCATGCCACGATGGTCGTGGAGATGTTGTGCAGGGGTGTTCAGTGTAGGTCCTGCCTGAGTTAATCGTCGGCGGTGGTAGATGAAGGTCGGCGATTGCCATTTTGGTTCGCCGTCGAAGTGGGGACGTTGATTAGAGATCATGGTGGACAAGGCTCGGTGAACGGATGAAGAAAGCTGATGGCTGGCCGAGGGTCATCCTTTGGCGTTGATTGGGATCTTGGTTGATCGGTGATGGGCGCCGTGCGGTGGTGGCAGCGACGCGATGGTTCTGGCGGGCGGTTGTGGTGGCATTGGGCGATGCGCTCGGTGAAGAGGCGGCTGGAGTTGCTCACCGGCGATGAGCCACCATGATCTAGAAGAGGCATGGGCCGATGATGGGGTCGCCGGAGATGGGAAAGGCACTGCCCGATTAGGGCCTGCTGCTTGCTCATTTCTTATCTCCCTTCTCTTTTCTGTCCACTGTTTCTCTCGTTTTCTCTCTCTTTTTTTTCTAGGCTTCCCTCTGCAATATTAAATAATTAAACTGAGAGATCAAATATTTATGAAATCAACCCTAAGTTACCAACTAACCTTCATTTATTTCTCGGTTGCACCCTGCGTCATAAATTACAACTTATGGTTATAAATTTTCGTTAAGGACCAAATATAGTATTGCTCAAAAATTGTTGTTAAATACCTTATAACTAATAATATAGGATTTACCATAAACCAGACATAAGGTCGGGGTATTACATTATCCTCCCCTTAGAGAAATTTCGTCCTCGAAATTTGGTACTCCTTACACAGCTGATCTTAATCATGTTTAATCTCAGATAACCATCAACATAATACCCTAATGGCGGACAACCAAAGCTAGATATAATCTCAAGCGTCATTACAGGTACATGCACTAAAGACCTTAAAGCATCAAACTGTGTGAGACACCTTTAACACTCTTTAACTCACTGATAAGTCATACCTCGAATAACAATACTCTTAAATCACAATTCCCATCATACTGGAGTATTTCAACATATTACTCTGTCTCCACTTATACAACCAGTTCATCACTAAATAGTGAAATCTCACCAACCGAGCAATGGTCACTAATAGTCTAAGTAAATTTATCATAACTAACAGTCGTCTTAATTTGAGACCTGGATATTACGTTTTACTCCCATTAAGAGAAATTCGACCTCGAATTTCATTATACACACAACGTACAGACACTACATTTTGGCTATAACTCGGGTGCATAATAACCAACATAATATCCAAGCAATGCCTAACTTCTGCACCGAAATCTATCATCGACGAATATCAAACGTCACAATTCCTATTTAAGTCGTAATGCTAAACTCTCACTTACCAGGACATCACTTACACTTTAACACTTGCGGAACTTCGAGAGTTTTCATAACCTTCCAAAATTGCCAAAGTTTCTACATTCTAAACCAGCCTTGAAAACTAGAAAACATTTCTGTGAACCAATCTAATCTAACTTCACCCAAACGAAGTAAGTTCTCTTAATGGTACGAAACTTTTGAAATGTAAGTTATCATCATCAGTCATAGCCTAAGCAACTTTAAATACTACTCGATGCTACAGAGCTTGAATTATCATTTACGCGCTAACGATTATAGAACCACCTGACCCAATGACCTTGATGTTTAATAATTTAGTTCTTATATGAATACGCTTAAATTGAAGACCTATGCTCATAAGATTTTGATTGACGAAAATTCAAAAATTCATAATTGCAATTAACCAATCCTAAAAGGAACCCTTGATAACCCCAAGAGACAACATCATTTTCAAAAGTCACAAGCCTTTTAACATTAAAAAACAACATTCACAATCGTAGCAGCTTTAATAGCCTCCAAAATACGAGTCAAGAACATCAGTACTTCAGTAACGTCCATCATAACTTCAAACATTTCATTGTACTATAAGAGTCAGTAACCTAAGATTTTATAATCTAACCAACCGAATATTATTACTCAACCTCGAGCTAGGCACGTGACCGGCCGCAGACCCAATGGGCTCCAACCAAGGGCTCTGCCAGGCCTTACTCGCTAAAATCCAATATATGCTGCAGCAAAAATTAAAACTTTTACAAACTTTAATTACATTTTCATATTTCTATTTGAATACAATACTTATGCTAAAACTCATTATAACTCTGATTTATCAACAGCTAAAACTAAACCAACAACCTAAATATTCATCGGCTCATTCCATACAGTGTCTGAAGTTCCGCACCAAATTGTCTCTTCCTATGCTCCTCACCATCACCTTACTTTCAACCTGAAATGATAAGTAAGGGATGAGCTTCCACGTGCTCAGTAAGTAACCAATGATTCAACTAGGTGAATCATAGCATGCATAAAATAACTCACTTTATATTATAGTCACATTAAAAAGTCTAAAATCATGAAGTTGGTAATCATCTGGCAAAACGAATTAAAGCACATGAAACTAAAAACTGAAGTGTAAAATCATTAGCACAAAACTCACAACAACCAGCTCAATCCCAACATTAGCTCAAACGATATGCTGCGGTCAGCGTACAGACCCCACTGACTAGGGCCCGAAATCCCTCCTCCATCCGGGATAAAATTCTGTGGACGCAAGGGCGAACCACGAGCAACAGTACTATGCATCAACGTACAAGCCCCGTTGACCAGGGCCCGGAATCCAACTTTCCCATGTGGATATAGGGCACAACAATTGAGTAAACCAAAAACTACCTTTTCGTTCGTCGTAAACATAACCCCTCATCAAACTATCCACACACTCCTTTCAATAATTTTCAAGTTGTTCAATATTCACAATAACGTAAAATTTCAAAACATTTCACTTGTACCAAACATTTCAAATCTGAGGTCCATTCAATTTCTAAACAAAAATCAATCCATGTTGGTCCGGTTTTTCATGACAAATAAACTACTAAAGCTTTTTAGCAATTCAAGCCAGAACAATTACACATAATTAAAACACTCAATGCTAAACTTCACTTTTTAACAGCAGGTAAACATATACTTATTATATAAAAACACTAGTTGAATCAAGGGTCACTTACTTGACGCTACGTATTCCCCACATCAAAATGACGATCATGCTACCACACCTGGTTCAAAGCACTTTCAATGCCCTTCTTTTTATCTTCATGTTCCCAGCTTTACTACATCCCAAAGCATCGTCAATCACGACACAACATTCCCGTTGAACATGTCTTCAAGCAAATTCAATGCCGCAGTCAACTGCCCGACCTACATGCACGTCCAATATCGTGCCCAGTTCACCTTGTCATTCTTGGCATTTAATCGCCGTTGCCGAACATCCATTAATTCACCCGTCTTAATAACCACCAAGTAACTTTGTGCTAAATAGTACTCAGTTAATCGCGAGGGCTAACGCTAACAATTTCCTTTTGTATATTCTTATAGCCTAAGCGATTTCCTGTCCAAAATCACATACATGCATAGGGTACACCTCCGCAAACATACGGTACACTCGCACCATGTACACACAATATCTCCATACACGTCCAACAACAATCACACCTATACACCTGTCCAGGCTCACATACTGAAATACCCGCCACCGCACGCACACAAACCAACCACAGTCACCCTAAGCACCACCATTAAAAATCACACATACGTAAACCACGACGCCTAGTATACACACATAGCCGCTCAACACCCAATTAATGCACACCCGCCAAAAGTCATACATTCACCGTTTACCTCAATCCATTCTAGCCACCACGAGCATTGTCGCTAAACCATCACTGCGTAGTCACCATCACGCAAGCACACCACCAACCCATTTCCTAATTTTATACAGAGTGCCACCAATTTCTTTAGTCCTAACTCATCAAACCAATAGTATTAAATGCTACCGCCACCGCAAACACCACCACAGTTACGCTACCGCCACCGCAAACACCACCACAGTTACATCCAGTCCAGCCACCACAAGCACCATAATTAAGCCACCATTACAACCACAACAATATCGCAATCCTACCACCGAAATCCGTTCATTTTCCATACCACCAAAACCTAACACACCGGTTGTATATTCACACACTCTCAGAAAACACAGTCACACCCCCTCCATCACAACACATACCCACAAACAGACACCGTCATAATCTAGCCCATTCCAAACACTGCAAGCACTGCCATGATACCATTTCAGCCATCTCAAGCACCTTCGTGGTACCTCCGCTCCATAACGCACCAAAATCAGAACAACTCCCCAAACACAGACACCGTACACCCACCATTGCACACATAAAACCCAACCATAATCAATGTAAACACCGCCATTAGGCCACCACTGCCCACCAAACCACCATCACAACACCACCAAACCCTGCTTCATAAACAATTCCACAAAACCAATTTTATGCCATGGTCATAGATCCCAAAGGTGGTGACAATCGACGGTCATCGTGGCTTAACTGTAATGTCCCTTTGACGGTCAATAGTGCTTGGGTGGCACGGTGGTTCAGTGAAAGGCGATAACGGACAGTGTTGTTATGGCGGTGAAGGTGTAGCCAAAAAAATGAAGAAGAAGGGTAGTTGACTGGAGATGAATGTCGTGCGGTTGGCAGTCGCGATAGTTCTGGCAGCGTAGAGGTGGTCCAAATCTGAGGCGTTGAGTGGTGCGTTTGGTGGAAATGTTGGCCCGAGTTGCTCACCGGTGAAGGGGCTGCTGTGACCCAAAAAAGGCATTGGGCGACGGTGGGACTGCCGGCGACATCGATCTCATCACGGCTTGGCGGTGGCGATCGATGGCACCATGGCTATGGCACGGTGGTTACGGTGGTGTTGTGCGGTTGTGCTCGATGAAGGGGCAGCCGAGATCTAGAAAAGGAGTTGGCCGGGGATGGGACTGCCGGTGACAGCGTATGTGGCCGGAAGTTGAGGAGATCGAAGATGGCGCCGGTGATGGCGATCCACAACGGTTGATGGTGGCGGTTGATTGAAGAATCAAGAGGGTTGCGGGAGTGCTGAGTAGCAGTGTTCGGTGGACGCGACCGGAGTTGGCAGCCGGTGATCGCGAGTTGCCGGCGATGGGGTGCAGAGGCGCGCTGCCCGCTCTTAGGGCTGGCTGCCGCTCTCATCTTTCTTTCTTCCTAGTTTCTCTTTCTCTTTTTGTTCTTTGTTCATATTTTTTCTTTCCTTTCTTTCACTATTTTCTTTTGATTCTTTTATTTTATTTTGCCTAAAAACATATATGGTTTTAATTGCTTCAAAAGTCTCCTCTTTTTCTCCCAATCAGTCATTTCAAATGCCACATTTTTTTTCCATAAATCACTCTCTCTGTCATATTTGAAATAACCAAAACTGATAACTATATACTAAATCCTAATTTAATAATAATTTCTCAAGTTACTTCCCTCGCTATCATTAATTGACGATTAGATTGTTCAGGTCAATCGTCGCTAAAAAAAATATTTTTACTTGTAAAATTTGCCGCTAAATAAGAATAATTAATAAGCAAAGCTGCTAAAATTTTACTAAAAAGTTCAAAACCCAGGTTCGGGGTATTACATTATCCTCCCCTTAAAGAAATTTCGTCCTCGAAATTTGGTGTTCCTTGCATAATCAGGTTTGATCTCAGATAACAACCAACATAACACCTCAAGCGCTTAGACGACTAAATCTATCTAAGGGTTTAGAATCAAACTCAGATATAATTTCAAGTGACTTGATAAGTACATGCACCCAAAGACCTTGCTAGAGTAGTGGAGCACCAAGTGACATCAACTAAGGGGTCATCGATTGAGAAGTTCAAAAGGATGGACCCGCCATCTTTCTTTGGTGCCACTGACCCTTTCAAGGCGGAGTCCTGGATATCGGATCTGGAAGACATCTTTGAGGTTCTTGGTTGTACCCAGAGACAGAAGGTCGTGTTTGCAGCGTTCATGCTCAAGGACGAAGCCAACCAATGGTGGAAGGCCACTAAAAGAGTGAAGGCCGATGAGGTGGCCAATATGGAATGGGAAGGCTTCAAGAACTTGTTCCTCGAGAAATACTTCCCCCAAACCATCAAGGAGCAAATGGAGATCGATTTCATACAGCTAACCTAGGGGAACCATTTCGTTAAGGAATACGAGGCCGAATTCACTAAGTTGTCTCGATACGCTACCCACTTAGTGGATACAGAAGTCAAACGAGCAAGGAAGTTTGAGAATGGACTGAGGCTCAGTATCCGGTCTCGTATTTTGACATTAAGGCTGGGGACTTACGCTGAGGTGGTGGATAGAGCCTTAATTACGGAAAGGGACAGTGAGGACTTGTACCGGATGAGGGACCAACAAAGGAAGAGAGCCAGAAAAACGAATCTCAAGGAAACAACATGTTCGGAGATACCTCCAAGCGCCTGAAACCTCAAGACGGAAACAGAGGAGTGCAGACTCAACGGTGGAATGAACAAAGACAAGGATCTGGTAATAGGGCACCACCACAACAAAGAAATGAACCAAGGTGGAACGTTCAAAGGAATCCGACAACTGAGAAGGGTGGACAAATGGGAGCACCATAATGTAACAGATGCCAGCGCTTTCATCCAGGGCAACCATGTCGGTGGTGGATGAACAGATATTTTGAATGTGGGCAAGAAGGCCACATAGCTAGGAATTGTCCTAGGGCGCGACCTCAAAATCAGGTGAAGAATGATGCAACAAAGCCTAGGGGAACGACGAGAGTTTTTGCTATGACTCAGCAGGATGCACAAGCTTCGGACTCAGTGGTTACTGGTACACTTCCTGTTTCCTCCATATTTGCAAAACTATTGTCTGATTCCAGCGCTACACATTCCTTTGCATCACATGCTTTTATTAAACGCTTGGACAAGCACCTAGAACCATTAGATTCACTGTTATGCATCTCTACCCCAATGGGGGACTCGGTTGTAGCGGACCAAGTGGTCAAGAACTGTCTAATAAAAATTAAGGGGAGAGAACTAGCAGTGAACCTGATTCGTTTAGACATGTTGGAGTTCGATGTCATTCTAGGAATGGATTGGTTGACAACATAGCATGCTTCTGTAGATTGTTTCTATAAAAGAGTGACCTTTAACATTTCAGGCCAAGACTAGTTATTTTGCCAAGGATCTAGTATTGCACCCCCTCCACCTATGGTTTCTGCCTTACAAGCAAACCGACTCCTTAGGAAAGGTTGTCGTGGGTACCTGGCATACGTTATAGATACCCAGCAAAAGGAACAGAAGTTAGAAGACATTTCAGTGGTGAGAGAATTTCCAGAAGTGTTTCCCAAAGATTTGTCAGGGATGCCGCCCAATAGAGAAGTTGAATTTCAGATTGATTTGATTCCGGGGACTGCCCCTATATCTAAGGCACCCTATCGTATGGCACCCATAGAGTTGAGAGAACTTAAGACGCAACTACAAGACCTTTTAGACAAAGGGTTCATTCGCCCTAGTGCATCACCCTATGGTGCACCGGTGCTGCTTGTTAAGAAGAAGGATGGGACAATGAGGTTGTGCATCAATTATCGAGAGTTAAACAAGGTGACAATAAAGAATCGTTACCCGTTACCCTGCATAGATGACCTGTTTGATCAGTTACAGGGGGCGAAGTGGTTTTCGAAGATTGACCTTCGTTCGGGGTATCACCAGCTAAAAATCAAGGCAGAGGACGTGCCTAAGACGGAATTTTGCACGAGATATGGACACTATGAGTTTTTGGTTATGCCGTTTGGATTGACTAACGCCTCAGCGGCATTTATGGACTTAATGAATCGAGTATTCAAAACTTTTTTGGATCAATGTGTGGTGGTGTTCATTGACGATATACTGATATATTCTAAGACGAACGAAGAACACGAAAAACACTTAAGAACGGTATTAAAGATTCTAAGAGAAAAGAAGTTGTATGCCAAGCTTAAGAAATGCGAATTTTGGTATTATTGGGGCATGTGGTATCAGAAGAAGGAATATCGGTCAACCCTAAAAAGATAGAGGCAGTTGTCTATTGGAATAGACCTACTACGGTGATGGAAATTCGGAGCTTCTTAGGGTTGGCGGGATATTACAGAAGATTTGTGGAAAGGTTCTCACGTATAGCAACACCTTTGACTCGCCTGACCCAAAAGGGAGTCAAGTTTGAATAGAGCGAAGATTGTGAGAAAAGCTTTCAAGAGTTAAAGATGAGACTAGTCACAGCCCCTATACTCACACTTCCTAGTGGGTCGGGAGGGTTCACGATCTATAGCGATGCCTCCCATAAGGGTCTAGGGTGCATACTCATGCAAATTGGAAAGGTGATTGCCTACGCCTCTAGACAGCTGAAACCCTATGAAAAGAATTATCCAACCCATGACCTAGAACTGGCGGCGGTAGTTTTTGCCTTAAAGATCTGGAGGCACTACCTATATGGGGAGTCCTGTGAGATTTTTATCGACCATAATATCCTGAAGTACATATTCACCCAGAAGGAACTAAACATGAGACAAAGGCGATGGTTAGAACTACTGAAGGATTATGACCTTAACATCCAGTACCACCCGGGGAAGGCGAATGTAGTTGCCGATGCACTTAGTAGGAAGTCGTCTTCGTCAATGGCTACCCTAATCACAAGACAGAGGCATTTATTGGAAGATATGAGAAAATTGGACTTGGATGTCAGGATCCAAGACACAGACAAGGACAGTTCACTGAACAACCTAGTGGTACGACCCACTCTAATTGATAGAATTAAGACAGCTCAGGAGAATGATGAACATCTACTTAAGATCATAGAAGAAGTAAAGAAAGGAGACAAATCTGAGTACAAGTTGCAAGATGGAATACTTCATTTTGGCAGTAGGATTTGCGTACCGAGTAACCCCAGTTTAAAAAGAGAAATCTTAGAAGAAGCTCATAGATCAGGTTACTCGATCCATCCTGGAAGCACAAAAATGTATAGGGATCTCCGAGAGACTTTTTGGTGGGGAAACATGAAGAGAGAGATTGCAGAGTTTGTATCTAGATGCCTAGTATGTCAGCAACTAAAGGCGGAACATCAACGACCCGCCAGACCATTACAGCCATTACCAATACCGGAATGGAAGTGGAAACACATCACTATAGATTTTGTTTCAGGATTGCCAAAGACCCGTTCTGGACATGATGCTATTTGGGTAATAGTAGACAGATTAACATAGTGTGCACATTTCATGCCTGTCCGGATGACCTATTCGATGGACAAGTTGGCCACTACCTATGTAGAGGAGATAGTGAGGTTGCATGGCATTCTAGTCTCAATCGTTTCAGATAGAGACCCTCATTTTGTATCTAAATTCTGGGGAAGCTTACAACATGCTTTCGGTACTAGGCTACAGTTCAACACGGCTTTCCATCCCCAAATAGATGGTCAGTCAAAAAGGACTATCAAGACATTAGAAGATCTGCTGTGGGCTTGCGTATTAGATTTCAAAGGTAGTTGGGATGACCATTTGCCGTTGATCGAATTTTTTTACAACAACAGTTATCAGAGTAGCATTGGGATGGCTCCTTTTGAAGCCTTATACGGTAGGAAGTGCAGATCGCCACTATGTTGGGACGAGGTAGGGGAAAGGAAATTGTTGGGACCAGAACTAGTGCAATTGACTTTGGAAAAGGTCAGGGTTATTAGAGAGAAGTTACGTGGTGCTCAAAGTAGACAGAAGAGTTATGCAGACATACGCAGACGGGAGTTAGAGTTCCAAGTCGGCGACCGGGTGTTCTTGAGGGTGTCACCAATGAAAGGAGTACTACGATTTGGAAAGAAGGGGAAACTAAGCCCTAGGTATGTGGGACCTTTTGAAATACTGGAAAGAATTGGTTCTCTGGCCTACTGTGTAGCGTTACCGCCGGAATTAGCTAGCGTCCATAACGTGTTTCACGTGTCCGTGCTAAGGAAGTACGTCCCAGACCCTACGCACGTGCTACAACCAGAGCCTTTACAGATTAAACCGGTTCAAATTTTGGATTACAAAGAACAGACACTCTGGACTAAGAAGATCCCCTTGGTAAAGGTCCTGTGGAGAAACCATGTGGTTGAGGAGGCCACCTGGGAACGTGAAGACGAAGTCAAGCAAATATCCCCACCTTTTCCAAAACTGAGGTACGTAAATTTGGAGGACCAAATTCTTTAAAAGGAGGGGAGAATGTAATGCCCGAAAATTTCTTCTTTTTTTTTTAATTTATAATTACTAGTACTCATTCGGATTGAAATAAGCTTTAGCGTCAAACCCTCACCTAACTTTGGTTTACTATTAGTCTTGGGCGGCTTATAGCGACAAAATTGGGGAACACTATGATTACGATATTAACAACATTGGGTGAAGCTTGTGAAGCAACAACTTGTTAATAATTTATCTAACTCGTAAAATATCGTAAGTAGCTATTTGGGTCTTTTCCTTGGTAATAATAGAAAGCCGGGGAAAATTTAATTAACTAACAAAAATTAGGGGGCTAATATGAAATTCCTCAAGTTAGGTTTTCTTCTTTCTTGTATATATAGTTGACCTTACGAGGTCAGCAGACCCTAGGAATTTTAAAGCCATCTGGAAACGACGGAGCGCTTAGAGGGAGATCTCCGGCGATCGAAGGACATTTCCTGTAAGTTTTGCTTTGGTGTTAAGTTTTATATGAGTTGATGTTATGATGTACATGGTCTCCCTGGATATGAAATAGTTGTTAGTGTATATATAAAGATTGGATGTAATATCTAGGGGTATAGATATATACGTGGGATTGCGGTGACAGCCATTGCACCTTGATGGGCTCGTACAACAACCATGGCTACTGTGGGATGTAAGTGGATGGAGTTGCGGTCGATGGGTTTCGTGGAGGTGCGGTGTGAAGCGGCCGTGTGTGAAAGAGAAGAAGAGAAAGTAGCAACGGGGTGCTGCCTTGCGTCGCGCGGTAATGGTTGCGGTATGAAGTACCGTGGATGATAGAGAGAGAAACTTGATGTGTAGTGTAATATTTCTTGGATGAGGTAAAGGGGTGAGTGTAACAGCAAGAGAGAAACGAAACTGGGGAAGGAGATGAGCTGCCGTAAGGCAGTAGTGGGGGTGTGCTTGTATTGGGTATTTTATGGTGTATAAGTTGATGGTGTTGCTGTGGGTTGGTAAGGAAGATGGGGCGTGTACAGGGAAGGGGTATTAAATTGTGGGTATGTTGGTCTGTGACCATTAGAGTGAACGTGTGTGTGTGAACAAGGTGGTGTGTAGTCTGCGCAGGTAAGTGTACCGCGGGTGTATTATGTGTGTAGTGTGTTGCGTGTTTGTGTGTGTGTGAGGCTGCCAAGGAGGCAACTGGGTTTAGTGCATGTGCTGTGTGCTTGTGAGTGTGTGTTGCTGCATGGGTTGTTAGATGGCATGAAATGGGTGTTGAGCTTTGGGAGGAGCAAGTGTATGAGTGATGTATAGAAATGGTATAAAACATATGTGAGGGTGTAATATAAACTGGTGAAGTGGGAAGAGACAAATGGAATTAATGATGGAGAAGAAGGCACTGTGTTTAGAGAGGGAAAGTCTAGTTTTAAGAAATTAACTCAAAAGTGTCGCTAAAGGGGACTATTGTCTTAGCAGTTCATTTCCGAAATTTTAAATATATTTAGAAATTTATTTGGACAAAACTCAAAGAAGTAACTTATGTTAATTTGGCAAGATCTACACACAGTAAAAGTTTCAGATTTTTCGGAGCTCGATAAGCATGCTAAGTAATTTTAGTCGTAAAAGAGATTTCGGTGCATTTTTTATAGTAAATTAAGTTATTAAATTATGATACTTTTATAATAGTCTTAAGTAGGTATGATAATGTATATTCCATAATTTCAAAAGTTTTGAAAGTCGTTTGCTATTTTTAGCGTTCTTAGTAGTGTAGCGCTCGAACGGATATAGCGTAGCGCTTTATTATCACGATAGTTATTAAATTATTTCTAATGACTCTTTTAGGTTATATCTGGGTGGATAAGGTACTTTAGGCATTAGGGGCAAATAGGTAATTATACATTAGTCGGGGGACGGTTGGGTAAAGTTTTACTCATCTAAAAGAAACATAATACCTAAACGTGCTCGAGCGACAATAAATGACCTTCGTATGATTTGTTATTTAGGTTTTGATAGTCAAGAGCTAGGGCCAGCATTTGAGCAAATACCAGAAGCAGATTTTGAGCGAGGTAAATACCCCTGTCATGTTCCTCCGTATATTTATTTGCAAAACCTATAATATGTATTTATGATTTGATCATTGAAGTTTAAAGTTTTATTCTGCATATGTTTTATTTCTAAAGTATTTGATGAGAAATGTAATTTGAAAGAATGCCATGGAATGTCATGTGAGTCATAAAATTTTACTGAGTAGATGTTAATGGGCAATGAAACTCGTCTTGGTTGTTGTGCCTCATATCCAACGAGGGAATGTTTGATTTCGGGCCCTGGTCAACGGGTCTTGTACGTTGATGCACAGTACTGTGGCTGGTGGTGCGCCCTTGCGTCCACATAATTATTTTATCCCGGGTGTAGGAGGGATTTCGGGCCCTAGTCAGGGGGGCTCGTACGCTGACCGCAGCATACTACGAAAAGAAATATATGTGTCTGATGTGAATGGAATGAACGATGATTGTACTCAGATTTGAAAATCTTTTCTTTAGAAATTTCATGTATATGTGTATATCTATGTGAAGGACGTTTTAACGAATGACAATAATCGATTGTTTGATTTGTTAAAAGAAAACCCATGGCATGTTTTAGAAATTTCAAACTTATTTTAGGAACCTGGCTGGTGTATTTGCTGGGCTTTCGCTCATTCCTTATTTTTTAGGTGACGACTTAAGGGAAAGTTGAGCCGTATGAGCCACACGGGGGAGTAGTGCCCGAAGAGAACTTTTAGAATAATGAGTGCCCACTATTCAAACATTTTAGTCTATGTTAATTTACGTTATGCTTGAACTGATGTAAGGAGCTTAGGTCTCCTCGAGTTTTATTTATAAGTTTTAAAGACATGTAATGAAAGTTTTATTTGAATTTTTGGAGGTCCGTAAATTAGAATTAACTTGGAGTCACAGGATTGTAGTAAGGCCTAGTAGAGCCCTGGCAGGTGTTTGAATGGGCCTGCAGCCGGTCATGTGCCTAGCTCGTGGGCCTACCCGTGGGTTCGGGTCGTGACATCCATGCTCCATTCTTGCATCACGTGCCTCCGCCACGATGCCCACCTCCACGACACTAGTCCTCATGCCACTGCTCCGTTCTTACGTCATATGCCTTTGGCACGATGCCCGAATCCACGACAACCATCACCGCCCCCCGTGTGTTGGTCTTACATCATGTGCCCTTACACTACACTTGACTGTACAACACCCATCGTCGCACCCATGCGTCCTTTCCATGTCACCTGGTCCCCAGCACAGCACACATCAACCGCGCTACTAGCACAGTTGTGCCCCTCGTTCACTGGCGCATTACTGCGCCTCCCGATGTTGGGTCCATTTATTCACTACATCATATGCGCCCCACCTTGGACATGCAACATGCTTGGACCCACTCTCTGGAGCTTACAGTATTCTTAGGGGCTCTGCTTGTAGTGCTCCGGCACAAGGACCCTTTGTAGTAGGATAGGCTCACTCTCAAAGACACTATGCCTTGCTGGGGCGGCTTGCATGATACGAGGCACGCTTGAGGTGTGACCATGTGGCACTCATGTTACAATGATTGTCAATGCCTCAAGGACGATGACCCTTAGGTCACTCCGAGAGGGGAATAAGTCTTCGGAGGGCATCGTGCCTAATCTGCCTGACACTCAGGCGTATGGACCCTCTTCCACCACTGTCAGGTTCTCTGTGCGTCTCTTGACACCCCCCGTGGGACTTAGTAAGGGCTTTGGATCGATGGCTAAATCAAGGGCATTCTCTGATCATGCCAACGTTGTGTAGTCAGTCTTTTCAGACAGGTAGAGCAAAACTGTGTGGGGCAAGCAGGCCGAATATGCGATCTGACAGTCTGAATGAGGACCGATATTTTTTGTAAAGCCCCGATTTTTTTGGAGCGTTAATTTCATATAAACAAAGGCAGAAAATCACAAAATATCAAAAAGTTTCCTAATTGGGTATTCAAAGCATCTAAGAATAAGTCTCTAAGAAACATCAATAAATGCACACCAGTTTAAAACTGTTACATTGACCTCAATTACTCCTACACGGAGCTCCAAAATAAAATCTAAAGCAAAATTTACTCGTATAATAAATATAAAAGGAAAATCCTTCCCTAAAAAGCTTCTTACTTAACCATGTTTTATAATCCTTTGCATAGCTCCGAACACTGGCTGATAACCTAAAAGTAAGGGAAGGGTGAGCACAAAGCCCAGTAAAAATAATCGCACACACCCACCCACTGAGTACGAAGCACGTTATATCGATAGTAGTACTTAGAGTTGATAAAATACGATACCAAGGTGCATGGCGAATACCAAAACTAACTCACTAACTTTTGATTCAAAAATCAGATTAGCAACAAGATCAAATAGCTTGTACCAGCAGAAATACAATCTCAAAGTAAGAAATTACCATATATAGCTAAATTTGCAGTGGGTCAAAATGTTTTGATGTGTTTAAAATGATACAAATTTAAGTTTGAAACGTTTCCACAAGTTCTGATAATGATCCCATATTTCAAAAAGACTCAAGTGAATCTAATAATACTTCAGATAAGTTCAAAAATGTCGTCAAATAGATCAGATATCAAATTCTAAATGTTCAATTAGTACAAAGATTAAGAGCAGGGGAGTCATTAAAAAATGCATCACTCATGCCATCACTAACACGTGAGACAAGGTTCAGAAATTAAGATCGCAATCTCTAGCTTATCCCGCTAAGCTAGCCCACGTTCCAATCCACGTGGGTCAGTTGGAAATAGATAAGTCACATACACAGTGACATGGCTTGCCAGATTACAAAAACATAAACCAAATCAACTTAATTAACACAAAGATTTTGAAGCCGACAAAGTCATTCTCATTCACACGATTCTACGTTGAATAGTCTTATTGAAGGGCTAACTTCAACAATGAAATCAACGAATTCTAATAAAACTAAAAGCTTAAAAGTTAAAGAGGACTCGTTACTGTTTTCATAATGTCTAAGATCATCAAAAACTAATAAGAAACGAATAAGACAAAACAAGTCAAAGTAAGCTGATTTGCAGTGTCAAACAGCTCAGACAGCAACTTTTGCTTCGACGAATAACTTTCAAACTGAAGTTCAATAAGATAATATATATGGATTCTGATAAAACACAAAACTAAGAAGTTTAAGAGGATTCTTTAAGGTTTCCAGATTGTCTAGAATCATCAAAAGCTAATGAGAAATAAAGGAGATAGAACAAATTGAAGTAGGCTGATTTTCAGTGTCAAAAACAGAACAGTCTGCACTGACAAATAACTTTCAAACTCAATTTTGACCAAGAATCAAATTGATTCTGATAAAACCTTAAACTAAAAATATTAAGAAGACTCTTCAAGTATTTCAGAATGTCTAAGATTATTAAAAGCCAATGAGAAACAAATAAGATAGAATAAATCGAAGATGGCTGACCTGAATTGGAAGAAATATAAGCATAACAATGTTCAGGTCTATTTGTGAATATCGATCACTTAAAATTTTAGAGAACCCAAAACTGTAAAGTTGTAGTACACTATTTCAGGTTTCTGAAAAGTAAAAGAGCACTGAAATTGGACAAGGAAAGAAAAAGTTACGACTTTTGAAATTTCCTTAAAGATTTATAATAAAAAGATCACGAATCAAGTCAATAATCGGAAGTACAAGGAACTATTTATCGTAACGATCAAGAATGTAATTAGGGTTCTAAAGAATCAATAGATCTCTGTATACAATAAATCAATTGATGAATGAATCGATAATCAGAATTCAGATCGGGTAAATGAGCGAGAAAACCCTTACCTCAATTGCCCAAATCAACTGCAAGTCTTGATCTTCTCAAACAAATTATACCAAAAATCCTAATATAATAATGCCAAAATTTTTACTTAGACTCCATCAATCACAATAGCTTATGTGCTTCTTATCACAAACCTCAATCCCATTACCAAAATAAGCTATTACCTCAGTGTAATGACCAAAATCTCAAGAGTGTTCTTCCTAGAGATTCTTTGGAGGCTCTTTTGAAGTTTGTGGTGCTCCTAAGAATGATAGTACATAAGTCATTAACCTAAAATGAATGTAATTATATTCCTAAAACAATAAGAATTGAAAAATATTCATTACGTCCCAAGATTCTCTAACTTTATAAATATGTCAAACTAAAGCCCAAATTTAAATTGGGCCATCTAATCCTAAAAGTATAACCCATTTTCCGGGAAGAAAATTTTAAATTGATTTTTTAGGACAACTATTTAATTCAAAGTCATCATACATTATTATTCCTACTTACACAAGTATCTTGAAAAAAAAACTGGGGTATTACATTTGTGGTCCCCCTAATGACGTGTCAGTCCTAGGGGACGCCTCGTGTCGACTGATGACACATGCGTACTTTTGCCTATAAATAGTGGACTTTGGACTTCATTTTGAAAGAGAACTTCATTTGTTAAAATTACTTTCTCACTCTAGAATCCGGAGCTACATAATTCTAGAGAAAGAAACATAATGAACCCTAACACTGGACCGTAACATTGGACCGTGACTTGTACCTCAGCTCGCACTATTGACTGTTAGCCCTATTCGCCTCAGCCCATGCCCTCAAAGTACTGTCACTCCTCAGGCCCTGTCTGGGATGCCTTATTCTCTACCCTTACTCCGCCCTCACTGTGTCCCACTACTATACATCTGGCAGCTGATTCGGACTATACCCTTTGTGGCACCTCCACGTAAGCTAGGAACTCACTTCCTTGGCATCACGGTTCAGTTTATTGCATTTGCTTTTGTATTATTTAAGAACTTGTACTTTAATTTCTTTTTCTTGATATTTATTGGTCTAAAATCGAGAATTTTAGTGTAGCACGATGTAGTGTATTCATCGCACTTGCATCTTGTAAATAATTGTTAAGAGGTCATTATAGGTGGCATCTCGTCTCCTTATATACTTGACAACATCAATCCATCACTGAATATTGACCTTGAAATTCTGGACAAGAAATGTGTGGAAGAACACCCAAATGATGTTCCTTGTGTTCAAAATTATCTGTCCGATAACATATTGGTAAAAGTTTTTCCTTTTTGATACTAATATGTTGGTCAACGCTCTTCAAATACACTTTTTTTACATATTGACAAATAAAAGGTTGGCTTTAGTTTTTGAAAAAATTGTAAATCAAGTAAATCTTTAACTTTTAGCGACACAAAAACGTAAAATTTTTTGAAGATAAATTCACAGCATACCAAAGAAAAGGCAGGATTCATGTCATCTCCTTGATAATTTGATCAAACGATTTTAAAATTTAAGCAAGTTACAACTCCTTTTTTGTGGAATAATTTGATAACAACCCTCCCCCTAGCCCAACACACACCTGCACCCACACGTACACAAAATCCCAAAGAAACAGATGGAGGGAATTTTCATTTTCGGTAAACAATATTGGTAATAGGATTGGTACATGTTTTGTCTAGGTCACGATATAGAGTTGCATTTTGATACAAACATCATGAAATATCATGACTCATAAACGATATTTTCAGATCCAAACAAAAGACGAGCCTAATATTTTGTTCCCAACCTATTCTGGTCGCACCCAAAGGCCCACTGGGGGTCCCATTTCACATGACACGTCTGCACAAACAACAGGCAATATTCAACTATTCCAACAGGTCAAAGGTTGACGCTTAAGTCACGTGCACTTCTCACTTTTTTGACGTAACTTCGTCACTAAGAAACTCATCCTTGTGCAATTGATCATCATGCTCCGACCGTCGCACTTCGCCCGTCGCCCGTCGGCGCACCTTGGCTCTTACTGAAGGAAGTCGGCCTTGACCCTCCCCTTGGGGTCGGTCTCGGCCTCCCTCTAGGGCCGGCCTCGGCCTTCCCCCAAGGGGTTGGCCTTTGGCTGCTTCCATACTTAGCATCTTCAATACTCTTCAAAGGGTCGGACGTCACTCTATGACCCCCATCGCCCGAAAGTCACTCTGCGACCCCCGTCGCCAAGACGTCACTCCACCGCGCCCATGCGCCGTGCCACTGATACAGTCGCGCTCCCTGGCTCCCTATCACATTACAGTGCCCTCGACACCATACACACTCCGCGCCGCCCGTGCGCCATGCCGCTGATACAGCCGTGCCCCCAAGCTCTCTGTCACACTACTGTGCCATCGGCACCATACGCACTTTGTCGCGCCCATGCGCTGTGCCACTAACACAGATGTGCCACCGGCACCTTACTCACTCTGCCGTGCCCATACGCCCCACCACTGATAGAGCCCTGCCTTGAGGCTTTCTGTCATAATGTCATACCCTCGGGCACCATACACACTTCACCGCGCTAGTGCGCCATCTCTATGACATGCCCCCGGGCCCCACACTCAATCACCACACCATGTGCCCCCGCCATGGACGTGGAACATGCTTCGACCCACTCGCCGGAGTGTGCAGCATCCCGCGGGGATATGTGACTCCTCAGAGACACTATATCTGCCAGGGAGCTTTTCAACTCCCCTTCCGCTAGATAGACGGCTCCTCCTGGATGCTACCTCGGCCCGTAGGGTAAACGGCTTCTCCGGGATGCTACCTTGACGCGCTCCTAGTGATCCGGCACAAGGACTCACCCGCGGGGATAGGCGACTCCTCCGGGACACTATCTCCGTCAGGGAGCTTTTCAACTCCCTTTCTGCCAGGTAGACGGCTCCTCTGGGATGCTACCTCGACCCGTTAGGTAGACAGCTCCCCTAGGATGCTACCTTGACAAGCTCCAAGTGCTCCAGCACAAGGACTCACCAGCGGGGATAGGCGACTCCTCCGTGACACTATCTCCGTTAGGGAGCTTTTTAACTCCCCTTTTGCCAGGTAGACGGCTCCTCCGGGATGCTACCTTGACGTGCTCTGAGTGCTTCGGCATAAGGACTCACCCGCTGGGATAGGCGACTGCTCCGGGACACTATCTCCGCCACGGAGCTTTTCAACTCCCCTTCTGTCAGGTAGACGGCTCCTTCGAGAATGCTACCTCGGCCGTCTAGGTAGATGGCTCCTCTAGGATGCTACCTCGATCTGCAGAATAGGCAACTCCTCCGAGACACTATCTCCCCTAGGGAGCTTTTCAACTCCCCTTCTGCCAGGTAGACGGCTCCTCGGGGATGCTACCTCGGCCTGCGAAATAGGCAACTCATCCGGGACACTGTCTCTACCAGGGAGCTTTTCAACTCCCCTTCCGCCAGGTAGATGGCTCCTCCAGGATGCTACCTGGCCCGTTGGGTAGACGACTCTTCCGGGATGCTACCTTGACGGGTTCCAAGTGCTCCAACATAAGGACTCATTAGCGGGATAGGCGACTCTTTCGGGACACTATCTTCGCCAGGGTGTCTTCGTGACCGGACTACGTGCTCTGACACTAGGGGCTCGCGTCGGCACCTCTAGCGACTATGACCCTCGGGTCACTCCAAGACGGGATGAGGTATTCGGAGGGCATCACGCCTAGTCCACCTGGCAGCTAGGCGTAGGGTCTTTCTCACCATTGTCGGGTCTGTGGGACTCTGGAAGGGCTTGGATTGGTGGCTAGATCAAGGGGTTTCTCTGGCCACACCGATGCTATGGGAGCCAATCTTTCCAGACAGACAGAGTGACGCTGTGAGGAGCAGGCTGAGTGAATATGCGATCGACGGTCCATGGAGCACCGGCAACAGTGGACCCCCCGATGATGTGTCACTCTCAGGGAGTGCCACGTGTTCGTTAATGACATCATTATCTCAATCTCTATAAATAGAGGTGTTGAGAATTCATTCAGGACAAAACTTTGACATTTTTACTTTCTCACTCTAGAATCCTAGAGAGAAACATACAGGACCCTGACTCTGGACCTAAGCATCGGACTGTGACTATCGTCGTGTATTCACCCTGCGCCATCGCCCTCGCAGTACTGCCACCCTCAGGCTCTGGCTGGAAAGCCCTTGGTCTCTGCCCTTGCTCCACCCTTGCTGTGTCCCACATTAGCGCACTTGGCATCTGACTCGGACTGCATTCCTTGTGGCACCTCCACGTCGACTGCGAACCCACTTTCCTTCATATTTTACACTTCGAAGTATCAAAAACCAAAATATGAACAAGAGATCACATCACAGCAAAAGTCATGCACACGGTCCTGGTAGACATCTATTCGTGCATGATAAGCAAAAGCAGGTAGTGATCTGAATTCCTTTAGCTAAATTGAAGATGCCCTATCAATACTAACCGATGAAAGTCTGAGACTATTAAGTAAAGGTCAAATTAAATAGGGGTGAAAATGTCCAACCTCTAAGAAAGTAGAAATGATGACCCAATTAGTAACTTGATATATAGCCATTTCTTTTCCTCGGCCAAGAAGTAAAAATAAGCATTACTTTGTGCAGTCATTTTGTGAATGCTAAATCTAGACCTAATAACACCAATTAATATTGTCGCGGTGCTCAAAACGAGTTTCAAAGGATAATTTTTTGAAAGAGATGACCATGATCATAGTGATGCCATGATCATAGTGATGGGTCTGAATCATATCTTCACAGTACAGTACATGTTAGAGGGCTAGGATGTATAGGAAGTACCAAGGAAAATATAAACCTTATTTACCACGAACCGCCATGCCCAGCAAAGGTTGTTTCACTCCGGATTCTACAATATTGCAGAAGAGATGACTTTTTCTTTTTGTCATATCCTAAGGATTGGAAAGGCTTTTGGTCAAAGTTTTTATGATTTCGGTAGATTTTGGTACTTCAAATGCACCAGACTGTGGAGGCAGACTGAATTGTTGTAGCGATATCTTTTTGCCTAAAAGGCAAATATGAATCTTAGGAACCCTGACGCACATAGAGTAGCGTGGAGATTCAAAAAGCAACTAATGAGTTTTGAAAAGAAACGAATCTACCTCCCTCCAATTTTTTTAAATGAAACCCAATCGTTACCCAATTGCCCAAAAAAATTTAGGGTTTTGAATTTTACCCCTTTTTACAACTCCCTGGGTTCCGATCTTTTGAAGTTCCATTAAATACTTCCATTTGAAGTTCAATTAGGTCAAAACCTGTTCCCTAACCAGTAACCAAAATCGTGGAGACCATTCATACACATGAAATCCCTAAAACCCATCTTTATATCCACAATATATTATTGCCCATATTGGGGATCTTCACGGAGGAAGACCATCTACTGCTTTTCAAAGCCATAAAGATGTAAGGTTCTATTTTTTAGTTTTATATGGTCTTACAATAACATAATTTTTGCGTGGCTTTCAAATATTTGTCATAGAGTAGCTACTAATTCTAATCGGATAAAGTTGCTTTTTTTTTTAGTTCAAACAGGATAATGATGATATATACGATAAAGGATTTCTCCATGGCTACAAGAGTAGACGAGCTACTTATGGAGATCACAAGATAGAAATACGATTACAACCAGATTGAAGTTCATGCTAGGTTACATAGTAATTACATGAGAGAAATAGTAGAAAGATTCAAAATGATAAAGGGTTAATTAACATCCCTCTATTTTATTGCAAACATCTGCTTCTGCTTTGTCCTTAACTGTCTTGATTTGGTGTTTGTACATTAGCATATCGGGATGGAGTTATATTCTTGTAAAGCAACACGAATATCCTTCATTTATCTAGTATTGTTAACATCTATTGTCACGACCCGAACACACGGTTGGGCCCATAAGCTAGATCTCTGACAGGTCGCAGGCACATTAGACTTTCACCTAGGGCTATGTCCGCCCTTATTCATTAAAATCAATATGAATACAACGGAACTAAAACTTTTACAACTTCAAATGTATTTTTAAATTTCCAATTTTAGTAAAATGCTAAAAATAGTCAACAACTAAAGCTAAACCTACAATTCTATATAAAACTGCTTTTTTCAAATTACATTGCGATTCTTGTTAAAATTGCACTTATGATACTCACGATCAACTAATGCAGTCTTTGAAAATCCATAGCGCTGCTTTTCAAAACCCCAAGCCTTCGCTCGTTACCATCACCTTACTTTCAAAACTGAAATGATAAGTAAGAGGTGAGCTTTCACGTGTTCAGTAAGTAACCAGTGACCCACTTAGGTGGACTGTAACATGTCAAAAAATAACTCACTTAACCAAAATAGCAACTTTTCAAGAAATAAAATTGAAACCAGTAAATGAAAATTCATACGATAAGGCATGACAGAGTAGAAATAAAACAACTTTGAGGGCATAAAAGTCACTTAGCACAAAAACATCATCACAACACAGTTCCATCCTAACACTAGCTCATACAGTGTGTTGTGGTCAGCATTTGGTCCAATTGACTTGGACTCGGAATCCAACTTCGGGTTAATAATCATTATGGAAGCGGAGGCAATCACGAGCAACAACACTGTGCGTCAACATTTCGTCCAGTTGGCATGGACTCGAAATCTAACTTTCTCTCATTAGATATGGGGCACAACAACCGAAGAAGCAAAAATCACCCTTTTCGTTTATGCTAAACACAATCATTCATTAATTGATGATCAAACCACTTCATTTCACTCTTTTCCAAGACATTTCATATCCAAAAACATCTCAATCTGAGAACCAGTCACACTTACACTAAGCATTTTGAATCCAAATTTCACAACAAGGGCTATCAAAATATTGCTTACATGCTGGTCTGGTTTTAACAAGATATAAGAGTTGCTAAAAGCAGTTCATACCTGATAAATAGTTCATTCCCTTAAGAAACAGATAAACATCACTAAAATAGTCCATTTAAGGCAAACATTGATTTTTCAACATAAATGTTGTATATGCTTTATACAAAAACACTATCAGAGGTCACTGACATGAATTACTAACCGAATCCAGAAGTTTTCCTTTGAATCTGACCTCAGTTGCCTTCTCTCGAATCTCTTGCTACAGCTAGCTATCCTAATAGTAAAAATTCTATGCGTTAACCTAAACAAAACAATCCAATTATTAGAATACGATCCATGTTATGATACTACAAACCTAATACCAATTCACTCCTAAATTATGAAAATGACCAACTCACCAATTATGTAAAATTACCAAAATACCCCTACGCATGTAAAATTACAAAAATCACCCATGTCATATCTAAATCACCAGAACCTCATTCTTGTAAGTAAAATTTCATTTATGACAGTCTACTGAGAGAAAGATTTAAATTGATGGTTTCGCTGCTCTGATCGCTTATGGTATTATCCTGATGATGACTATCCACTGGTTATGAGGTTATAATTGTCTTAGTGTCATCAATCGATAGAATTGTTAACATTACACATAATACATCCATACAGGCAGTGTCACCCAAACAACTTCATACACCTACTACACACCCGACACACACACACACACGACTGTGATAGCCACCCACACACATGCATCCGCTGCGATACACACACACACACACACGCATGGGCACACACACCCACCCACCACAGTGTAAAGCGTGCGCGCAAACACACATGAACACACCCTCACGACACACACAATACATGCAATACCCTCACACATACTGCCCCATAACAGTGCCCCTTCCTTGCCACTTACACACACACACACACTCTCTCTCTCTCTCTCTCTCTCTCTCTCTCTCTCTCTCACACACACACACACACACTCAAGCACCATGGCTGCCCACAACACCCATCCCTTTCTCACGCACACGTTGCTCCTTCTCATGGCTATTAAGCCAAGCACAATCACATATATCTCACGGCAACCATCCTCTTTAAATCCCGTACACACATACATACACGCACACACATTGTATATATATATATGTATATGTATATATATATATATGTATATGTATATGTATATATATATATATATATGTATATGTATATGTATATGTATATGTATATGTATATGTATATGTATACACACACACGCACACACACACGCACATATATACCTAACATATACATATACACACACTTGTGTGTGTGTGTGTATATATATAAATATAACACACACACACACACACATATATATATATATATAATGTAATAGGAGAGTTGGGACGGCTGGGTTTTATACACCCATTTAAATCAAAACCCTAAAGTTGTAATTTACCAAAAGGTCTCTCCGACTTTCGATACTCTTTCAAAGTTCACCCAAAATTTTTAAAACTATGAAAAAAACCCTTACAAATAAAAAAGAAACTAGCTTATGAAAAACTTTTACAGAGTGTTAAAATCTTCCTACCTTATGAAATTTCGTCCTCAAAATTTGGTGCTCCTTAGATTACTGTTCTTAATCATATTTGATCTTAGATATTCAACCAAATATAATTTCAAGCATCTTACGAAGTATTTGCGTCGAGAATCTAAAAGTACAGGGTTGCCCAATATGTAATTAACACGCTTTAATTATAGCCTCAAATATTAAAACTCGTAATGACAAGCTCCACCACAATGTAAATGCTATCCTTATATTTTACCATTTCTATTTATACCATTAAATCATCGCTGAACAGTAAAGTCTTGCCATACGAGCAATGACCACAAATAGTCCAAGAAAATTACCACATTTTTCCCAAACAAATTTTAGAGCGGAATATTATACTCTTTTCCGTTAAAAGAATTCTGGCCTCGAATTTCAGGACGTTGACAATTCCAAGCACTACGCTTCCCCTACATAACTCCGATAGGAACCAACACATTAGTGATGCACTGCCTAAACTCCGCACTGAAATATGTCCTATGGATATCCAAGCACTACAATTGACGTTCAAATTGTATCGTTGAGCTCAAACCTATGGGATTATCACTTACGCTCTAACAGTCCCACAACTTCAAGAGACCATGTCACTGTTTCAAAAGTCCCTAAATCTCTATTCTCTGATCACGAAAATTGTAGCGTTACTTTATCTTTGTCTAGCTACGACGCTACATGCATCTCCACGACCTTGGTGAGGTTTTCGGCAAGTAGAAACACATTTCTCCTGACCATCCTAATCCAGCTTCACTTATTGAAATGAAGTCCTCATAATATTATATATAACCTCTAAAATGTAAGTAAAATCACCACTTGCAATCGTGGCAACTTTAAGCATTTTACCACACTATATGATTTATCACTTGGGACTTTACAACTCAGCTAGCCGAATCATTAAT
The DNA here is from genome assembly GCA_033070095.1 of Escallonia herrerae. Taxonomy (NCBI): domain Eukaryota; kingdom Viridiplantae; phylum Streptophyta; class Magnoliopsida; order Escalloniales; family Escalloniaceae; genus Escallonia; species Escallonia herrerae. The sequence continues at coordinate 540,220 of JAVXUP010000288.1, forward strand.
TAAGCTCTAAGCACACATGACCATAACGCTCTAATACCATATATGTCACGAGCTGGACCAACGGTTGGGCCTGTAAGCTAGGTTTGTGACAGGCCACATCCTACTAGACTTTCACTCAAGACTCTGTCAGGCCTTATTCACTAAAATCATCAAGAATACAGCAGAACTAAAACTTTTACAACTTCAAATGTATTTTTAAATTTCAAAATTTCAGTCTAACACTTATGCTAGGACTCTTCATTACTCTGAATAGTCAACAGCTACAACTGAACCTACAATTCTATATAAAAATGTTTTTGAATTTCATGCAATCCTTCTTAAAATAGCACTTATGATACAATTCTCGATCAACTAATGCAGTCATCGAAAATCCATAGCGTTTCTTTTTAAAACCCCAACCCTTGCTCGTTACCATCACCTTACTTTTAAATCTGAAATGAAAAGTAAGAGGTGAGCTTTCACGTGCTCAGTAAGTAGCCAGTGACCCACTTAGGTGGACAGTAACATATCAAAAAATAATTCAGTTAACCAACTTTATTGAGAAATTATTTTGAAAACCATAAATAGAAATTTATATGATAAAGCATGATAGACTAGAAGTAAAATAGCTTTGAGGGCACAAAAATTCACTTAGCACAAAAACATCATCACACACAGTTCTATGCCAACACCAGCTTAAACAATATGATGTAGTTAGTGTTTGGTCCATTGACTTTGACTTAGGATCCAATCTCGGGTTAGTAATCATTGTGGAAGCAGGGACGACCACAAGAAACAACATCGCTGTCAACATTCTGTCGAGTTGATAAGGACCCAAAATCTAACTTTTCCCATTAGATACGGGGCACAGCAACCGAGGAAGCAAAAACAACCCTTTTTGTTTATCATAAACACAATTACTGATCAATTAATGGTCAAATCATCCTACTTTCTTTCACTCTTTTCCAAGACATTTCGTATCTAAAAACATCTCATTTTGAGAACCAGTCACACTTGCACTAAGCATTTTAAATCCAAATTTCACAACAAGGGCTAATAAAATATTGTTTACATGCCGGCCCAATTTTTAACAAGAAATAAGTGTCGCTAAAAGCAGTTCATGCCCGATAAATGGTTCTTTCGCTTAAGAAATAGATAAACCTTATTTAAATAGTACATTTAAGGCGAACAATGATTTTCAAACATAAATGATGTATATGCTTTATATAAAAACAATACTAGGATCAAATGTCAGTTACATGAACCGCTAACTGAATCTAGAAGTTTTCCTTTAAATCTGACCTTGGTCACGTTCTTTAAAATCTTGGTATGGCTAGAAATCCTAACAGTAAAATATCCTTCGCATTAACCTAAATGGAACAATATAATTATTAGAATACAATCCATATTACGATACTACAAATTAACTTATTACCAACTCACTGCTAAATTCTAAAAATGACCAACTCTTAAATGACCTACTAAAATAGCCCCTGTCTCTACCCAAGATACCAGCATTACAACTTGAACTCACATATTATGTAAAATTACAAAAATGCCCTCACATGTAAAAGTATCAAAAACACCCCTCTCATACACCAGAACTATAAGTAAAATTATCAAAATATTCCTATCGCATGTGAATTTACGAAACATCCCTCTTATAAGTAAAATTACCAAAGTACACTCTCAGGTGAAATTGAAAAAGAAAAGAAAACTGGCAATGAAAAAAAACGCAGAGACACTAGATCACAACAACATGCAAACTTACTAAATTGACCCAAATCACCACGGCTTCACCTGACGCATCATCGCAGCACGGCCATCACCACAGATCGGGCCTATACCCGATCAACATCATCACTGCCAAACCACCATCATGCTTTCAACTGAAAATCACCGTCGGTGCCGATCTCATCACAGCACCACCGGAGCCAACATCGCCCACCAGCGCCAAGACTACAACCCACCGTGGTCATACCACCATCACTAGTCACCACTGTTGCCGCTCACAAACCCATCGTCACTTGCACCATCTTTGGTCAGCAAGCTGTCACGACGCTCACATGTGCTACACAACCACAATAACACTAGTAAACCACCAAATCACCCCAGCATAGCCAGCCTCAACGCAGTATCATTGATAGCTAGATGTCCACCTAAAAACACCACCAGATCAGCCTCACCATCGCACCACCGAATCACAACAACCCATTGACATCACCGCCAGCATCATAGCAGCACCACCGGTACCCAGATCAATATCGCTGCCGGTCCGATCAATCACTGATGGATCATCATCATTAGACTTCCATCACCAGTCACATCAACCACCAACGTCAGTGCCGCATGATTTGTCTCAAACCAAGAACCAGCGTTCATCGGTGCACCTAGCACCACCACCACCTGACATCACCACCATCCCATTAACTGAAACTGGTGGGATCTTTATCGATAGTAATGCCGCCAGCCACTCAGGACCATGATTGATGGTCTTGTGAACGATGGATTTGGAGTTGCGACAGAATTTTACAGTGACGAATGACTTGACGCGACTTCGATCTTGAGGGGATTTTGAGCGTGCTGCTAGTAGACATGCTCTGTACAGAGGAAGCATCGGATTTGTAAATTGGAATTAAAGGAGGATTTGAAAAAAACAAAGTTGGCTTGAAAATATTAACCTTGACGGTTTTGCCTTGAAAGTTAGGAATTTTGGCAAAAGTCATTACTTGTTGCGTAATTAAAAATACAAACCATTTTCTGTAAAAATTGAACATTTGGACCGTCAGGTGAAATTTTGGAATACTTTAGGGTACTAAAGTTTATTTAACCCATCATTTAACACCTTTCGCGATCTCGAAAAAATCTCAAATTCTCCCACATAGTAGATTTCCCAAAAATAACAAGGTTTTCTTCTTTACACTTTGCTAGAAACCGTTCAGAACTATTTTTAAAATTTTGAACAGTGGACTGGTGGAAATCAATTGTCTTTAGTGACATTTTGCGGTTAACCCTTAGCCCTAATTTCTACTGTTCATCCTGACCTTCCTTCTCTCAGCAGGCCCCTTTACTAGTTCAAACACCACACATCCACTTACAAAAAATCCTCACTTCCACTTTCCTTTACCCGCATACACACACATACACACTTCTACACACACACCCCCTACTACGCAGACTAACACAGCCATAAACCACACTTACACACATCTATACACACACTGTCATGCACACACAACTTCATGCTCCTACTATACACACACTGTCACGAACACACAACTTCATGCTCCTACTATACACCTGACATACACACCAACTTCCATACCCACGACATATACCAAAACAAACACACACACACACACACAAAGTGTTATGTTTTACACACACACACGCGCGCGCGCGACCTACTACAACACACACACACCCAATTTATCACCACACACACACACACATAGCTGTGACGACTACCCACACACATGCACACACTGCAATACACAAACCGCACCACAGCACTGCTCTACCACACACACACTACACGGTGTAAAACACATGCACACACATGAATACACCCCACGGTACACACAATAAACGCAATACCCATGCACATATTGCCACACGGCAACGCCCCTTTCCTACCCATTATACACACGCGCGCGTGCACGCACAGGCCCGCGCGAACACACACACACGCACACAAAACTCTTACTCAAGCACCATGGTTACCCACAACACCCACCCTTCTCTTACGTACACGCTGCTCCTTCTCAAGGCTATAAAGCCATGCACACCACATATATCTCAGATAACCATCCACTTTAAATACCTTAGACACAGAGAGAATTTTAGAAAAAAAAAGAAGCAAAAAAGGTAGAAGTCTTACCTTTGGAATCAATCCAACCCGCTTCTCTCTCTCTCTCTCTCGTGTGTAACAGGAGAGGTGGGATGGCTGGATTTTCTACACCAATTTAAATCAAAACTCTAAAGCAAAATTTTACTAAAAGTCCCCTCTGACTTTCTGTACTCGTTGAAAGTTCACCCAAAACTTTTTAAAACTACGAATAGACCCCTTACATATAAACAGCAAAATCACTATAAACTAACTTACGAATAATTCTTACGGTGTGTTACATCTAGAAAACTATAGAGCTACATCTGAGAAATAATGAGTTTGTTAGGAATATATAGGGAAACATGAGTTAGATATAATTTTTTAATCCAACGCAAGCTAATAACAAGGCTTTTGAGAAAGGCTTCTTTTTTAGAGTTAGCGTAGGAAATCTTTCAAAAATGATGAAAAGGTGGGAGGTTAACACTATTATGTACGAAATTGTAATCCAAACGGATGCCTTGTTATATCATAGTGATAACCGAAGAAGGCTGAAGACGTGGTTGGTTCTAAGCAATTGCAGCTTGTAGAGAGTTGGAGAAGAGGATTGTACCTTTCTTTTATTCTCTGAGACTGGATAGCTCGGTTTATTATCTTAATTGATTTTCTGTAAGCTATATAGAAAGATCGACTAAGATGCCTTCACTGAACCAAGATATCTTCTTAATTCCAGTCTATACTTTGGAAGATCACCATAATACGAGTATTCCAAATAAGCTAGTGGGATATTATAATTATGTTATGAAGTTGAAATAAGTGAGAAGAGTTTGGTGTGGATACCCAAGAAATAAGCCATTCGCTAAAAGTATCGGTTTCACTACAAGCTGGGATAGTCATATTCATCGAAAGCCAGATGAAGGTAACTTTTGAGCAATGCAAAAAGAGATGGATAGCCGATTCTTCAGAGGAGTGACATAATAGACAAAGCGAGGACCGGGTGATGCCTATTCGAGTGAGAAATTTTCTAATGGGAAGTCTGTCAGGCAACAACATCTAGAGGAAGAAAGAAATTTTAACAGGCAGGCTTAATGACCAAACTGCTTCCATGTCTTTTCTAAAATTTTAGGCAGTCTTGTTGGCTGATGTCCCATACGCTTGGTTTTTCTTTGTACAAGAAATTTTGAGCAGGTGATACATAGAGATTAGCTGAAAATTTAGTTTTCCATAAAGGATATCTGGAGAACCTGAATAAGAGATGTGGATTCCTATAATTCTGTTTACAATCTGACAGGGAATAAGTTGTCAGAGCTTGCATGTCCCAAGAGTCAGCTATGATTGAGTCTGAAACTGTTCTTGCATTAGAATATCCTGAGTCGTTAGAATCTAAGAGAGTCTGGTGTGTGGTCTTGGATCCCATGGTCTTTCCAACTAGTAACTGAAGGATTGTTACCAATTTGCCAAAAGATTCCCAAATTTAAAACATTAATACCTGCTTGGATGCCTTTTTAAGCCAAGGAAGAAGATATGATTCGGACGACTGAAGAAACTTGTGTTGGTTGCAGTACTTGGATTGGAAAACTTTAGCAAAGAGACATTCAGGCTGAGGTAGGATTTTCCAGCTAGCTTTTGCAAGAAGTGCTAGATAAAAGAGTCTAGAATCGCGGAAGCCTAGTCCCTATGGTTTTAGGCACACAGAGGGTGTGCCAATCAACTCACTGAAGACTGTGTTTAGAAGCATCACCAGACCAGAAGAAGGAGTTAAGAATGGAGTTGAGCTTATTACTTACATAGAACGGGAAGAGAAATAATTGCATGTGATAGACCAAGAAACTATTCAACACTAAAGAGATTAAAGTTGCACCCCCTGCTTTGTTCAAGACCCTTACATCCAGCATATCAAGATTTAATTTTCTGAATTAAGAATTGAAAAAAAAAAGCATTTAGGTTTGTGATCACATCCAGAAAAGGGAAAATATTTTCTAGCTTGATGTTAAAACAAGCTGAAGCATAAGCTTGTAATTCTTCCGAGGTGTTAGGGCTACAAAAGAACAATGATTTGCAACTTGATGAGATCTGATAGTAGAGGTCTAGAAGGAGCTTGATAGTTTCACAATTAAAGAGAATTATCTAGAAGAACAATATTGTCATCTGTGAACATGAGGTGGTTGATCGGAGGTGTTGATTTGCAAATTTTGATACCACATAAGCATTTGAGGATTTCTGCTTTAATAAGCAATGCTGAGAGGACTTCAGAACATAAGACAAAAAGGTATCGGGTCACCTTGTCTTATTCTGCATAAAGGATGGAATCTTTTGGAGGGGGATCCGTTGACTATGACTGCATAAGAGACTATGGTCACCCATTACACGATGAGCTAGATCCGGTTAGATGGAAAATTGAGCTTGATAATGTCTGCTTGAATAAAATCCCAGTTTACTCGATTGAATACTTTGCTCATGTCAATTTTTAAGTGCTGCCATTCCCGTTTTCCCACTCTTCTTTGCGCAAATCACATTGCTTAGTTCTTGGGCAATCAGAATGTTATCAGATATGAATCTATTATTAATAAACACGTTTTAGAAGGGAGAGATGATTGAGGGCAGACTTTGTTGAGTCAATTAGCAAGAACCTTGGAAGTGACCTTGTATAAAGTGATATCACACTTTAGGAAATCCCAGCAATTTATGTATACTAGAGGTGGAGTTCAGTCAGGTCCAGGATCAAAAAGAGCTTCTTTGACTTTGATATCTAGAACGGTGAATGAAGAAGAAGAACATGATCTTCCAAAGAGAAACATCTAAAGCATTTAAGAGAGATGAGTTAAAATCTAGATGAGGTTGGACTTTATTGCACTTAAAGAGGTTAGAAAAGTAACTTTCAAAAGACTTCATGATGTCCGCATCCTTTGTGCACCAAGAGTTGTCACTATTAAATATGCCTGCAATCTGGTTATGGGCTCTGTGTATTCTCGTTATGGTATGAACAATTTTGTGCTACAGTCACCTTCTTTTGCCCATTTTGGTTTCATTTTCTGTGCCCATAAGAGTTCTTCACAACCTAGGAGCCATTTTAAGTGTTGAGATAGAAGAAGACAACTTTCACTGGCTGACTGATTAGGAAGGTTAGCTTGAGCGGAGTAAAGCTTTTAAAGAGTATCTTTAATTCTGGTGGGGATGTGACTGAAGTTTGAGAAAATTTCATCGAATTCATAAGGTGCATTCATCTGTGCATTAGCTGGAAGAGGGGGAACTAGAGATGCCAAATGGGCCGGGCAACCTACGGGCTGGCCTGACCCGGCCCGAAAAAAGCCCGTGCAGGCCCGGCCCTGTAATGAACAATGAACAGTGCAGGCCAGCGAATAAAGGGCCTTGGACCTGGGCTTGGAACAAGCTAAGGTTTCACCAAAAATGGCCTGGGCAAGGCCAGGCCCTAAAAAGCCCGAAATTGGGCCTAATCTTGGCCCTAAATTTGGCCTTTTTCTGGCCCTAAATTTGGCCCCCCTGTTTGGCTGTTTCATTTCTCTTCTCTGTTTCTTGTTTTCTGTCTTGGACCTCTTAGTTCTTCTTTCTTTCCCGAAAGGGAAAGGTTTCCCTTTTTTTTCCCTTCATTATCTTCCACCCGAGACATCCATTATCCACATATCTCATATTTTAACATTTAACTAGCTTAGTCATTGTAACAAGGAGGAGGTGACAAGACAATAAAACATGGTTTTTAAATTATTTTTTATAAAATTACACAAATGTCCCTAAACTTTACGTATTTATAAAAACACCCCAAACTTTGAGAGTCATGGTGATATTATTGTCAAACGTCTCTATAAGAATACTTTTGCTTCGTACTTCGGATAATTAGCAATCATTTTTCTGTAGACTTTCAGACGAAGATACGTAATCTCGGGACATATTTTGACATCGAGATTTGTGTACTATTTGAATTATACTTACAAGATTTTCTTTGATTGCACGATTTTGACAAATCTCATATTCACGTCTCTTACTAAAACAACAAGAATTGGCAAGCAAAAAGAAAACATTTTTTTGCTTGTCGCTTTTGCTTTAGTTCCTTTTTAGCATTGAGGAATGATAATGGTAAAATGTAAGAGCGCATCAACAATAAAAATTTTCGAGCGTCAACCATTATTAAAAGTAAAAGTAGCCTACAACAGTTTGCTCTATATAACGATCATTGTCGCTAAATGTTATTAGTGTCATTTTGCATATATTCTTTTAACAATTGTTTTAGCATTACAATCGTTTTGCATACGTTCTTTTAAGAATTGTTTTAGTGTTACAAAATAAAAGTTACTAAACATATTTAAAAGGAAATACCCATGTAGTAACCAATTCTTTTTTCCCAATTCAAGATAAATTCATGAGGAAGTGTATCTCTAATAAAACAACATTATGAGTAAAGAGGGATAATTATAGCCAATAAAAGAAAGAAAACTACACACACACAAAAATTTGGGCCCGGGCCCGGCCCAAGCCTGGCCCTAAATATTGGGCCTAGGGCTTAGACTGGGCCCATATATCCAGATTTCAGGCCCGGCCGGCCCATTTTTCAGTCACCAGTCCCGGCCCCGGCCCTTTTTGTTGGAAGCCCGTTAGGCTTGGGCTGGGCCGGCCCAAGCCCGGCCCATTTGACACCTTTAGGGGAAACCCCGATGCTTGACAGTTTTAACCGCAAATGATTTGGTTTACAGTCCGGGTGCATAAACCAAATGGCTTGGAAACCACTAGAAATTCTTGCTAGAGACCAAAGGTGCGAGCAAGGTTACGAATAGTAGCTTGGGGGAAGAGATATAACCAATCAGCGTTCGCCATACCTTTGCCCAGCTTTTCAAATGTACAAGCCTTCCCTGACATATTACTTGCCCAGGTCAAGGTGGGTCCCACACAAGGAAGCTCTATCAGTCCCAGCTTAAAATGAAATTGAGAAAGGCGGGTCTAACCGGGTCTACCCGAGATGGTGGGAGCATTAGGGCCAGCTTTTTCGGACGAATCTTTAACTTGACTGAAGTCACTAAAACACCAGTAGTGGGCTAGGATGAATATTTAAGATCGTAGAGGTATTCCTAAGTCTCTTGATGGTCAACAAGGTGAGGGTTACCAAAACTAAAAGCTCCCCACCATTAAGGAGAGGAAGAGGCCAGGGAGAAAATTGGAAAAGCAGCAGATTGTTATCGATATGGACTACTATAGTGATCCATGAAAGACGCCAGCCAATCCAAAGGCCATCGCTAATTCCTCTGGTTCTAGGGGGTTAATCGGACCAATACCGGTGGAGGAAGAAAAACCAAAACGAAAGAGGAGGTAATTTACATGAAGGAGGAAACTAAGGGTTTATTAAAAGAAGATAGTGTCAGGATTAAATTTTTGGATAAATTACACACGGCACCCCTAAAGTTTACCCTAAACTACACATGGCTCCTACCATCTTTTTTATTAGACTCCGTTCCCTGAAGTTTGTACCCGCATTTCATTGAGCTACACAAATCTGACAAGAAGCCTAACTCCATCTGGAGATTCCCTGACACATTACTTTTTGCATTTTTATACCCAAACTACCCTCCCTAATTTATATCATTAACCACTATTAATTTAGAAATTTAAAAAAAATCCAAAATCTCATTAAACCCCTAAGCTACTAAAATTCCACACCATCATTGCGACCCAGCCACACCACACAACGCTGGTGAACCACCACTACAACCCAGTCACGGCGACCCATCAAAGCTGGTGAACCACCACTACCGCAAGACCATCACTCCCAGTCGCATGCCAAGGGCCATCAAAACCCACCAATCGACCACAACACGCACACACCTACACACACACACACACCACACACACACACACCGTAAACAGTAGGTCACAACCACCGCTGCGACCCCATCTTCTGTCATCACGATGACCCACTGCTCGATCTGCAGAGAGAAGTCGCTTGGCACAATGACCCACCACTCGATTTGGCATGACGACCCAGTCTTCCGTGCATATCATTTATATTTCACTACAAGAAATAAGGCCTTTGGCGACAGAGAAATCAATCGCTAGAGGCCTATATTTCGTCGCTAAAAGTTTAGCGATAGACTTACCATTGCTAAAAGTCCCTCGTACAAAAGTCCGTCACTAAAAGTTTTGCGACGGAAAAATTCGTCGTCTAATATTAGACTTTCAGCGACGGAATTCTTTATACATTAGCGACAGAACTTCCGTTACTAATTGTAGTTTACGTATTTTAATTTATTTTTTTTCAAAAATAATTTAATTGATAAATATTTAGCGACGGAATAAACTTTTTGCTACAGAATATCCGTCGCTAAATGTCCTTTTAAATGACAGAATATTCAATCGTTGAAAGTTCAGAATTAGGTATACTCTTTAGCGACAAAATTAATTCATTGCTAAAATTCAATTTTTTTAAAATAATTTTTTTTATTTTTTTAATGCCCAAACATGTAATCAAAAAATCAAGCCTCAACAACAAGGCACAATCCTCAAATGCACATTAGGATTAAATAATTGTTGATCGATCAGCAATTATTTAACCCTACAACAGACACAAAATAACTATATACAACTTTAAAAAATGTTTACTATAACATAAAAATAAAATGTACAAGCCGGGAACCGGATACAACCAGTTAGGGGAAGGGAGAAGAGTACAAGCCGGGAAGGAGGTACAAGCTGGGAGGGCACAAAAGGGGGCTTATCAGGGGTTGTTGAGTCCCAGATTTGGATCTTGCTGCTCCGAAGCAGGCTCGACATGTCCAGCAGCAGTGCCCTACTGATCTTGCTCCCTGATCATCCTCAACACCACCGTAACAATGCGCTGGATCTCCTCCTTGTCCAACAGACACTATTCAATCGGTGTCTGTGGAGGGGCAGCGGGGGTGGGGACGCTCCTATCACGGCACGTGCAGTCGTGCTAGCCAGGCCGCGTATGCGGCCTTTCGATCAATTGACAACCTCTGGTGTATCCAGCCATCGCTTCAACACCCCAGTACTCGCACCTGTATTAATGGACGCTGATGGCTGTCCGGACTGCTGCTCGGACCCCTAAGCTGTTCATATAAGGCCTGTAAAAACAGTGATTTAAGGATAATATGTCAGAGCATCAACGCAACAAACATTGAATAGAAAGATAAAAAATTAACGAATTAAACAAATTGACTCAAACTTACATCGATCCGTCGAGCAATATCTAAAACATAGTCGCCCGCCCAGCGCGCCTCGTCCTTGTCCTTCTTCCGCACGTGCATCTGATTATACGTGAGAGCTACAATCTGACGTATAATTAGTGTTAGTTAGGAGTACTTTGGGCTAATTATAGCTAATTAGGGTTGATTAGTACTAGTAAGGGCTAATTAGAGCTAATTAAGGTTTAATTAAGTGGATTAGTGTTGATTAGTCGTAATTAGGGCTAATTAGGTTAATTGAGTTATTAGGGTTAATTACGATTAATAGGGTTTAGGGTTTAGCGTTTTGGGTTTAATTAATCTAATTAGTGCCTATTAAGATATGTTAAGGCTAATTAGTGTTAATTGGGGGTACTTTGGGCTAATTATAGCTAATTAGGGTTGATTAGTACTAGTAAGGGCTAATTAAAATGAATTAGGGTTTAATTAAGCGAATTAGTATTGATTAGTCGTAATTAGGGCTAATTAAGATTAACTAAGTTATTAGGGTTAATTACGATTAATAGGTTTAGGGTTTAATTAATCTAATTAGGGCTTATTAAGATATTTTAGGGCTAATTAGTGTTAATTAGGAGTACTTTGGGCTAATTATAGCTAATTAGGGAAGTTTAGGACTAATGAGGGTTATTTAGAGCTAATTAGGGTTTAATTATGGGGATTAGTGTTAATTAGTCATAATTAGGACTAACTAGGCTAACTATAATCAATTATGGTTAATTGGGTATATTAGAGCTAATCAGGATTTAGTTAGGTTTTAGGGTTTAATTAATCTAATTACGGGTTACAAAGATATGAGTAATTAGGGCTAATTAAGGGTTTACTTTGGGCTGATTAGTGTTGACTATGACTAATTTGGGCTAATTACAGCTAATTAGGGTTCATTGGGTTTTAGGGTTAATTAAAACTAATTAGGTTAATCAGAGCAAATTAGGGTTAGTTGGGTTCATTAGGATTAATCGGGCCTAATTAGGGCTAATTATAGCCAGTGGCGGAACGACGATGAGATTTCAGGGGGTGCTAAAAATATTGCGTTAACCTTAACCTAAATTCAACAACCAACCATTTAACTAAATCACAGATATCTCAATCCAATTGGGTCTCATCCTCCGTCAACAATCTCAATTCTCAAATACTCAATGCACAATTAACAAAATTATATAAAGAATGAAAATTAATATAAACAAGTCTAACAATTAAAACTAAATCACAGTTAACAAATTCAATTGGGTCTCATCCTCCGTCAGCAATCTCAATTCTCAAATGTTCAATGTATAGTCGACAATCTCAATTCTCAATTCTCAAATTCTCAATGCACAATTAACAAAATTATATAAAGAATGAAAATTAATATAAAGAAGTCTAACAATTTTAGAACAAATTAAATCATAGATATCTCAATCCAATTGGGTTGAAAGTTATTCTGCTAAGTTCAAGTGTTAGTTATTCGGGGGGGGCTTGATTTGGAAATCACTTCAAGAGTAGATACTTGAGCGGGCTTACGCCTTGTAACCTAACCTGAACTTCTGTTCGCTTACTATTCTTTAGTTTTAAAAAAGAATAGTAAGAGAACAGAAGTTTAGGTTAGGGTTAGTTAGTTGAGCTCGGCCCCGGCCCGTTTTGTCAGTTGGCCCGCTGGGCCTGGGTTGGGCCGGCCGATTGACAAGTCCTGTGAATCATAAGAGAGCTGCCCTGAAGAATTTCTATACATTGTGCTCAGCGACTGATCAAATAATGCAAATAATGGCAACACTACAACCTGATCTAGAGATTCGTAATAGAGTGTGCTATTGTGCGACAAACATAGTATGAAAATGAACCTATTTGCGAAATGAACATTTATTTTGACATGTTTAAGTTCACATGTTTCTCAATAGGACAGTATTGGTTGCACAAATGCCTGGCCTTTTTCCAGAGGTTTGCTGATACTAATACCATTGGCATAAATGGTGTGTGCAGTCTATCCATATTTTAAAGGCCTTTGAAGTTATGGTTTTCATAGTTAAATTGTTTTCTTTTTTCCTTTCATTCTTTCTATAAGGACTTCAGGGTATCCTATTATGTAATGTCTTGTACAAAAGTAATGTATGCAATTTTACTGCAGTAAATGGTTTCTTTTGTGCTTCTCTAAAGTATATCTGCAAGATGTAAGTAAGTCAACAATCTTCCTTTAGTACCTCAACAAGCACCTTCTGGGGATTCGATGGTATTCTTTGTACCATACCGGCTTACAAAAACTAGAGTTTTCAAAGAAGCAGGTATAATATACACCTGCCCTATAGTGTCACCGAACGATGTGACTCCTTAAACCTTTTAGTAGCAGATGTATTGAGCCGTAGAAAGTTTAGGATACTATTATTTAGACTTTTTAATCTCATTCTTATAAGCAGAGAAAGTTATGATTTAACTTTTTCAGTCTTTGGGTGCTCATCCTTTTAAGCACAGAAAAGTTTTGTTTGGACTTTTCCAACTTTGCAGTTTGCACCCATGTGATATTTACCTCCGCTTTGTGTCTTACACTCTTTTTAGGTTAGGGCCTGATTGGGTTGGTGGTCAATCTACTGCACTCCACACCCTCGATTGGTAGAGTACAAGATCTAAAGGTAATGAAATTGTTGATCAATACCTACGTCATTCTTAGAATCTATGGCCTTAAGGCATTGGTTTGTGACTGAAGGTATTTCTTTTTTTACTTCGAAGTAAGTAAGAAGGCAGGAATCTCAGCTTTGTGTCTTATACACTTGCTATGTTTTGCCCCAGCTATGGTTTTGTGCTTTAGTTGTGGGTTCGGGGTACTGGGGTGTAGAGTACCAATGCATCATTATTGATTACTATATCCAGGGAACGTACGAGGTTCAGGTGTGAGGTGCCGGATCATCTGGTTGGCAGACTATTTATGGTGGCATGCAAATCTCAACATGTCATTTGGCACATCTTCTTTTCCTTGATTGTGAGACTGAATTGAGTATTTTGATTCAGCACTTTGTGCTTTTTATAAACTTGCATGTAGCAATGGATTTGGCTTCTACATACCCTTATTAAGAAGCAAGTGCTGCATATAAAGGTTGCCACCAAAAAAAAAATTCTTGTATGTGGTTTAGAACTTTGGACAGCCAGCCCATTGGAACGGTTTGAAGGCTATGTTTGCTTTTTGTTTTTCCTCTCTTGATGGATTTCACATGGGCGTCCTTTAATAAGTCTCTTCCTCTCTGGTTAATCTAATGCCAATTACAATCGAGGCTGCACAATTTGAAAGTTTCCTTTTGATTAATGCCACTGCTCATTCAGCATCATTTATCTTTCAAGATTTTCTACTACAATTCAACCTTGGTCACAGATAAATTAAGTCTTTGTTTATCTGATGGAGCTGGGCACGAGTGTAGTAGAAATACATCTTAGTGATTAAGGACAAAGAAAATCTTAGATTGTCAAGAAAATGTAGTAGAAATGAATGAAGGAATAGGGTATCTTCGTATCTGATTTTATGATTAATGTACTCCCCTTGTAATTAGTTTACTACATAAAGTTGGACTAGACAACAATCAATATGGCAATCTACATATTATGCATCATCGGCATCTCAAGGTGTTTGGCATATCCAAGCTAAAATTACAATCCAAAAATGAAACCAAATCCCAATTGCACACTGAAAAGAACATGGATGAATATCAAAATCTTACTCGACAGTAGTCACCATACGAAACTATATACAGATTCAAAATCAAAATTGTTGGAAGAAATCATACCTTCTAAGTGAGGCTGACAGGTAATTATTGTAGGCGGCAGTGGAGGCTTGGTGGCGCGGCGGCAGTAGAGGTGGATATATTGGTCACGCGATGTCGGGGGGAGGATGAAGTGTTGCCGGAGGTAGGGCACCGTGGAGGTGAGGACAAGGCAGTAGAGGTGGGGCACCGTGGGATCGCCGACAGTGAGAACTCAGAGCATTCGAAGAGAGAAACGAGGAGAGAGAAAAACTAGATCTTGGTGACTTAAAAAGGCTTTTAGCGACAGAATGAGACTGTCGCTAAAAGTCCATCGGTGAAGGTTGTACTTTTATTGACGGAATTTTAGCGACGGTGATTTTTCGTCGCTTAAATTTTTTTATTAAACCCTCAAAAATAAAAAAATTCTAAAACAAGTTTAGCGACGGAAGTACTGTCGCTAAAAGACCGTCGGCAAAATTCTGTCGCCAAAAACATTTTTTGACGTCAGATTCTGTCGCTAAGAGTATTTAACGACGAAATTCTTGCCGATGGAATTATCCGTCGACGAAAGCTCTATTAGTGATTGAAACACTTCCGTCACTAAAAATACTTCGTAAAAAACGTCTTTTCTTGTAGTGTTTGTAGGGGACAAAATTGTTCAATGTGAGAATGGTGACGATCAGGATCACGACAGGCTAATTTATGAGTGCATTGAGAGGAGAAACTCTGGTTTTGACTAAACATCTAAATTGGATTCTAATCCGTCTTTAAGCTTCTGAATCACATATCCAAATGTCTGCAATTCCTTCAGCAGATTTTGCACTACCTCAGAATCGATGCCTTCACGTTTTGGTTGCATGAACTTTGAAATCAGTCACAAATATCCAACAACCTGAGAGATCCGTCAAAGAACTTATCTGCCCTATGTTTTTCATTGGAAAGCGTTTGCTGGACTGATGGTAGATGGTAGATGGATTCAATCACAAAGGCATTTGTGCAAATCTTTAAGGCCATTTAATTGGTAAAATATTGAAGATGGTGATGAGGAAATGCTTTCAGAGGCCTTTAACCTGAATAAATGATGCTCTACACTTGATGAAAGAGGATGAGATCTAGTTGGAAAATTGTTTGATCGAGCATGGCAAGCACCTGTAGAGAGTTGTTAAGGGAGAAGGGGAAATGCAGAGTGAAGAATGAAGAGGGTAAAAATGTCTTTTTGAGTCTCACCGTCAACACCGTCAAAGAAATCGAGATTCGAGGAGTGGAGTGTAATAAAAAAAGATGGTAGGAACCGTGTGTAGTTTATGGTAAACCTCAGGGGTGGCATGTGTAATTTATCCTAAATTTTTTGATCAAGTTTTTAGAAGTGCTAACCATTCGGGGATGACCAAAACCCCATGGGTTCCAGTTAAAAATCTTCATTTAGGGTGAAGGGATTGTTACTGGACACCACCTGAAACCCCAAAAAAGAAAGTGGGGGGAGGGAAAGAGGGAAAACAACACAAAGGTTGCATTTTTTATTAGGGAGGGAGTGGTGTTCAGAGGCTAGATTGAGGTTTTTTCCATTTACGGGGTTTTCACTGAGAAGCAAAAAGGTTTAGTGATAACCAGAAAAAATAGGCATATAGAGAATATCGAAACAAGTATAGAGCAAGGAAGTAAGTTTGGTGGTTGGAAGAACCTGGGTAGTCCCCGAAGTCACAATGTAGGTTAGATGTTGAAGAGGCCACATAGATGTCTGGTGAAAGATTTGATTTTTTTCCTCGCATCAGAATCAGAACTCTCGTCAATGCTGTAATAAGAATACTTCATTTTCTGAGTATAGGGACCATAGAAAGGATGGCTTCACTACTGACAGGAGCTAAGTTGTTTATAGATGGTTCATCCGAGCTGACAAGAGTATTGAGTATGGCCTCCACAGTATGGTGAGAATCATCCTTAACCAAGTTTTTTTTTCCATTTCATTAACTTATTAAAGAAGATTAGAGAGAGATGTTGCTGTGGAGGAGGGTAAGGGCTTACTTTTAGGGCCACATGTTTGACATTTAAGTGCTTAGCAGTCATAAGAAATGGGTCCAATTGACGGGGGTGGTTCCACGGCCTGGTGAGTGAGGTTGGGTTGTGACAGATACTTTAGGTTGTTGCGCTGTGTAGACATGGTTTCCACTTGCGGTAAGATTTTTTCATTTTCCATGCACAATGCTTGGTCCTTAAGGTATTTTCAATAATTTAGAGGAATTCACATAGGATTTTGCCGAGTCAAGATGAACACATGTATGAAGTGGAAGTGAAAGCTGTTGAGAGTTAATCTTGATTCACATAGTTATGAAAAATTAATGAGGAAGAATCAAGACATGAATAAATGAAGAGAAGTTCAAAAGTTAAAGGTTAGGGGAGTGATGACAAGGAAAGTGAGTTCGCAGTTGATGTGGAGGTGCCACAAGGAATACATATGGTGCTGGGGGCACCGTAGTGTGACAGAGAGCCTGGGGGCACCGGTGCATCAGCGGTGCGACGCATGGGCGCGGTGAAGTGACATTTGGGCGACGGGGGTCGCGGAGTGACGTCCGGCCCCTTGAAGAGTAGTGAAGATGCCAAGTATGGAAGCCAAAGGCCAACCCTTGGGGAAAGCCAAAGGCCAACCCTTGGGGAAGGCCAAGGTCAACCTTAGAGGAAGGCCGAGGCTGACCCCCAAGGGGAAGGCTAAGGCTGACTTCCTTCGGTAAGCACCAAGGTGCGCCGACAGGCGACGGGCGAAGTGCGACGGTCGAAGCATGATGAGCAGTCGCGCAAGGATGAGCTTCTTGATGATGAAGTCACGTAGAAAAAGTGAGAAGTGCGCCTGACTTGAGCTGCACATTTTGACCGGTTGGAGGCGTTGAATACTGATTGTTGTTTGTGCAGACATGTCGTGCAAAATGGGATCCCCAGTGGGCCTTTGGGTGCGACCAGAATAGGTTGGAAATAGGGAGTTATCTTTTAGGAGATAAATGAATCTTTAAATGTCATAGTATAAAAAGGTGTATCACCTAGTTATTTTGCAAGTGTGAAAAAAGTGAAATGAAAAACAAAGTACCTAAGTGTTGAAAAAGTGAGTGAGTGAGTTTATGAAAAGAAGTGTTGATTGAGTTGAGAAAAATATCCAAGAGTGTTTCTCCTCTCCACATCCTCCTCTTCTACTATAATACTCTAATATTTTCGCTGCAAATATATATTTCCTTTATATTGTGTCCACCACGCAACGAAAGCTTGTTATGTGCGGGATGCTGAATGCTAGATGAGGGAATCTTAGTAGTATGTCTAGTGTAAAACTCTTCCACACGAGTTTACGAAAGGAAGTGGGAATCAGTAAAAAGATGAGGCGAATACTGAGTCTTACCTTTTAGAGTAGCGATAGTGGGTCTCCAAAAGGAGTAGGAGAAAAAAAATAAAAAAAATTCTTGTGTCGAAGGACGAGTCTTTTACATGAAGAGAAAGACATGGCTTAAAATAAGTAGGAAAAAGGGCATCACGTGGGGAAAGGGGGGAGGGAACCCGTAAATGAAGAGTATTTAAAGGAGGATCCAGGTAGGTGTGAACCCCTGAGGATTTTCAGAGCAAGTGAGCAGTGGAAAATACGGAGCTAGCAAAGTTGGCTTTTTCAGAGGAAGGACGTTTATCGTGACGAAATCTGGGACCAAAAGGGGTAATTAAAGATTTCAAAGCTGGAGGATCGGTTGTGATGGGTGTTGGATAGTCCCCGTCTTATGGAAGGATTCCATTGTCAATAAATTGCTGATAAAGATTTGAGCACTGGAACAGCTGAGCCGTCCTTCTACAACGATGTGAATATCTCCCCAACATCTATGGTACGAATGACCAACAATACCCCAGTGGTAACAAACACAGAATATTTTTTGATACTGAAATTTGATCCAAGTGACCCTTACAAGTTGTGAGTTTGTTTGAGGTAGATGCCAAGGATGAGGGGATAGATCCTGCTGAGCAAACGGAAGTAATTGGTTTTTATGTTTTATGCTTTCCATCCATGGGATAGAGACTAGTTGACCGATGATATGCCTGCGGCTGAGGATAAAGTTGTTGTGGCCACTTACGTTGTTTCCATTTTATTTTGCGTGCTCTAATAAGCATCTTTGTTATTCACTTTATGTTGTCATTGACTTCTGTACTTCGTTGTTCCTTTATGCCTATACTAGAATGTGAGTCAGGTGGCACCCATCTTAGCTTATACGTACGTGGTGTGCTTTAACTAAGTGAACCGCATAACATGTGGTGCTGGTAAAACGAACTCATATTAATTTTAGAGGTTCATGAAATATGCAATTGTGGATCAACATAAATAAGATAAATTTACACATTTCTTATTTTGCGACAACTTTTCTAATGGTTTAGACAAATTATTGAATAGCTTAAGTTTAGTCATATTAGCTTCCAACATAATATCTATTTTCATTTTGGCTTGATTGGTTTTCCTTGTAGAATCTTGATGAAAATAATAATGTCACTGTTGCGGGCTCCTAACCAACTGGATGGTTGATGAGATACTAGCTAATACGAGACGAACACAATACATGCTTGGGTTGAACTAGGGATATTGTTTTCCCAGTGTCTTGCGATGTTGGATTTTAATTTCTAGCTACGAACTTATGAATGTTATGTTGTAACTCAGCTTTGTAACTCTATATCCTAGCTACGTATAACCCCTACTAGTGGACTAATCAAGTTTAGTCATTAGCTACAAACAAAATATATTGGAGCTACGGCACTTTTGCAAATTTTTCACTAGCTACAAAGTGGCATATTGCTACAGAACTTTCGATGGCTATCAGAAGCCACAATTTTTTTTTCTTTTTTCTGTAGCAACAGTTTAGCTACCCTCGGTTTGAACGACGAACTTTGTTACGACAAAAATTTTGTAGTTAAATGTGTTTGGTTACTTGAATATGACTCTTTTGCTTGGTTTTGGCCGTAACAGTAGCCCTCTTTTTGTTAAAGGGGCAAGCAAAAAGATTCGAATCAAAGAATTTATGTATTGCACTGCACGAGAATCAATTCCACACATGGAATACTAAAAACAACCCAATCCATGTGAACAAAAGTGTCACGCCTCCGACCTGGAGGCGGGCCTTGACATAAAATTTATATTCTTCCTTTTGAGATACCCAAAGTATTTTACCAAGTATATAACCTCAAAGAAGTAATCAGAACTCTAAATCATATCTCAAATCAAAGGCAAATGAACTCATCATCAATGTCTAATAATTGCAGCGAAAATCTCATCACAATAATCACTTTTCAGATAATAGGGTTCTTAAAAGCTACTTATCAAAATTATTACAAAGCTCTTATTCTCAAATCACTAAAAACGAATTAAGGATATATATATATATATATATATATATATATATATATATATATATATATATATCTCCAAACTCATGCAAATAGCTTCTAACTCCTCTAGGTTATCTCAGCTTAATTACCTGAATTGGGAGGAGGAGGAGGAGGAGGCGCGCGATGGGGAAGGAGGGGGTGGAGGTTAGATGGCAGTGGCATCCGTTGCTCTATGCTCACAATTTGTTTTGCGATGGGTAGAACTTTTTTGTTTGTTTGTGCAGGACTTATGGGGGCAAAATGGTGGTTCTGCGGTCGCAGACCACGTCACCACCGCCCTTATGGCCGATTGAGCCCATCAGCGTCCCTATTGCAGGCAATTATGTACATTCAGCATCATCCACACGCACATATAAATCAAGATGGGTCTCGCATCCGTTTCACTACAGACGACCGTGCACCTCACTGGTGCTTTGACGGCCACGCAGATCAAGATAGATCAGGAGGCGAGATCAGATCTCCATAACCAATCTCGGGGGGGGGGGGGGGGCACAAAGTTCAGCAAAGATCACACACACTCACGGAGTACAACGCAGGTATTTAATAACATATTACTGAGTCAAAACAAAACATCTGAGATCGAAAGTGAAAAGCCGATAAATAATCTTAGCATGACAAATCTCATTTCTAGATATTTATCCATCAAAGATCAAATTAAAGTCAAAGATTCATATTCGAATAATTAAACTAATTATCGAATACGATACAACCACGTACTACCTGAGTGTAAAGATATTAATTTAAGCACGTAAAGGTTCTAAGTTTCAAGTTTGCATACTGGTTGTAATTGACATATCATGTCATAGCGTCACATTAACCTAAGCACGTAAATGTTTTAAATATTAGTTCAATTCAAAAGGGGTGCAATAGACATAAACTAACTCAAAAGGCACAAGGCCACAAAGCACTAAAACTTTGTAACAGCTTAACGATTTTAGAAAATGTTTATTTTTAGACTCAAAAATCGAAGAGGAAGAAAATGCGAGCTTAAAGGAATTTAAATTGTTTTAATCTGAATTCGTTTGAGATAATAATAATAATAATAATAATAAGTCTAATCAACATAAGCAAAAAGTATAAAAGGAACAAGGTTCAATTAAATAATGACATGTGGCTAAGCCACGTGTGATGTTCACTCAACAGAGAGAAAGGTTGCATAAGAGAGGTCAGCAAGAGAAATTTGTTTCATGGAGCAGTTGTCCAAAGCGAAAATGGGTTGCCTAAGTGGCTTTTTAAGAATGGCCTGTAAAAATACATGCACTGCCAAAGCAATGTTTGATGATAAGCTGATAAGAGAAATAAAGACGAGATACCCATATTCATTCCATAACTATAATAATAGAACAGTAACACGAATTGAGTAGGAATCACTAAACGTCAACTGTTAGGAATTCGATTCATGTTATGAAACCAATGGGCTTGAGCGTTTAACAAATCCAAGAATTTTATACACAGTGCTAGCGACTCCGTAATGAGATCATCAAAATTATCCAATAGAAACAATCCAACATCTTGAGTTCAATAGAGATAGATGTAGTATGTATAACTCTTACCTCAATTTATACGATAAGATTTGCAAAGTTGCGTAAGCTTCTGAAAATTTCATCCTCGTTAATAAATGGGTCAATGGACCCATTATCCGCCCACTAATAGATAATGTGTATTTGTTAGTTTGGATAAATACAGTTTAGAGAATATTTATCTCTTAAGTATTTGAGATAAATACAATCTTTATCTCCTAAGAGTTTGAGGTAAAATCAGTCTCTAATTGTATCTCTATATAAAGGTTAGAGATATCCCAATAAGTCAGTAGTCATAGCAATAACCCTCTCTCTATAGCACTCTCTCTAGAGCAATCACCAAGCTCTAGGAATTGGTTCGTGGACGAAGAACTCGACTCTAGTAGCTGGTTTCGTACCTGCGAAAAAGATCAAGCGTGTTGGAGGCTCGTAACAACAAGGATCCTACGTCGGATTTTTTGGAGACTACGCACGGTATGTTTTCGAACCCATTACGTGTTACGTGGTAGTGAATTAAATCGTTTCAACATTGGTATCAGAGCCAGGTTACTTGTTGATTCGCCTTTAACATGCTAAATTAAATTATGTGCATGTTGTATTTTTTTCGGATACATGAATGAGACCCATTATTAAAATTTGAAAATTTTTGAGCATGTTTTTTCTGAAAATTAATTATATAGTTTTGTTCTCCTATGGTTGAGGATGAACTCCGTAAAATTTCATGATTTTTGGATGCATAGTTTGTGAGAAATCACGATTTTATTTTTCAAGAAAACTGTGATTTTTTTGAGTTTTGGGACTCAAATTCGGAGCATGATATTAAATTTTTATCATGATCGGTTGGTACATAATTAATCTATGTCATATAAGCTTTCCAACGATATATGGCACGCATTATTTGGCTTAAAAACGAGAGAGATATGGCCTTCGGAAGTTGGCATCGTGGCATGGCGGCGGTTGAAGAATTAGGGTTTTTTAAAGAAGAAGATGAACAGTCTCTTCACGCGCTCCATGCGCCCAAGCCGAACCGCAGAGGCACTCCACGCGCCAACACGCGCGGCATGCACTGTCACGCGCCAGCCAAGGCTGTTGTCCCACGCGGCCGAGTCTACGCACCACACGCGCGTGTGCTTACCAGGCGCCTGCCAATGAAAATCCAGAAGCTTCCCCACGCGCACGGCGGTGCGTGTAGGCGCATGACGGCTGTTTTTTGTCCGATGTTTGTCTCCGCCGGCGAGTGGAGCTCCATCTTGACCCACTGATTTTTTCTATGGTGTTAAAACTTACCTTTATACCCTTTATGTGTATTCTGTTTAATTTTTAAACAACTTTTTCTATTAAAATTAGCTTTAAAATTTTGTTTTATACACACAGAATTTTTTCTTTAATTGCAGAGGGTATATTAGGGATAAATGTACTGTTTGCCAATTTTAAGAATTTATCTCTCAATTTTTGGCCATTTGGAAATATTTTTTATGGTACTTATGTGGTCCCAAAAATACGAATAATGTGTAAATATTAATTTTTGCACTTCGTGGGCAAAAATAAATATTTTTTGGAGAGCTATATGACATAGACGAATTATGTTTTATTATTTGCATTGATTAGAGTTATGGTTTAAATATGCTTTTGTTGAGATATATTTGTTGGGCTTTTGGCAAGCCCACACCTCTTTAAACTCAATTTCAAGGCATTTACGCCCGTTTTCCTTGGAATGAGAATGTGGCTTATTCATCCATTTAAATTACCCTTTAACTTGTTATTTGAGCATGCTAGTTTTAGGTTAAATGGATGGATACTAGATTGACATTCTAAAGAAACTTATGTTTATGTGTTTACTCTTGTTTTAAGAAAATTCTTTTGAGAATAATGTGTTGTGCGGCATCTCCATTTGTTTTATTGGAGTAGTTTGTAGTAGGATTCTCAAAGATGTTGTATTCTACTATTTCCCTGTATATTTTCAGAAAGCCTTGTACGGGGATGTAATTTCGCACACACATTATTCAAGCCAGAATTTTCTTAGCATAAGTTATTAGAATGCCAATAGGGCTCAATGGAGTCCTTGCACACTTTATTGTATGGTGTAATTATATTGTTCTAAATTATCATGTGGATGATTTATTATATTGTGGCTTATATAATGATGAAATTTATTGCGAAAAATTACTTGAAAAATATTTTTCCCAACTCACATACATGGGAGATGATTACGAGCTTAGCAAATTTTCGATTTCATGATGTGAGGAAGGATTATGTTTTTCATTTGAATTTTTTGAAATAAATAGAAGGATGTATAATTAATGTCTTTTCCTTGCGCAATCTAATGTAGTGAATATAATGGCCACCAAGAATGTCATAGCTGATCTCATTAAGGGTGAGAAACTTAACGAAGATAATTATGACGTTTGGCACAAAAAGATGAAATTCATGTTGAACGAACAAGAGCTCGAGGAGCACTTGACCAAAGAGATGGTCGCGCCAACTAAGGCGCAACCCCTAAGAGACCACACTGCCTACCAGAAATGGAATCAGAAAGATCGTAGTGCGCGCTACACCTTGTTGAGCAGCTTGCAAAATGATCTAATCGGGCAGTATGATGAACTTCCAACTTGCAAAGCTTTATGGGAGCAGCTCAAGTTCTCTTTTGGTGGAACCTCAACTACGCGGCTTCATAGCCTTGTGATTAAGTTTGAGGAGTACACAAAAGACCCTAAACATACCATAAGTGAACATCTAAGGATGATGTCCAATATGATTGGTAAGCTAAGGGATGCTGGACATGCGCTCACAGATGAGCAGCAAGTCAGAGCTGTCATAAGGTCCCTTCCTGCCTCATGGGCCAATATGAAACAGATATTGACCCATAGTGAAAACATCAAGAATTTTTCTGATGTTTCACAGCATGTCATCCTTGAGGACGAGACTCGAGATGCTAACAAGACCCTTGCTTATGTCGCCCAAGGGGGATCGCGCAATGCAAATGGCAAGTGCGGAAGACAAATTAAGAAAGGTAAGAAAGGCGAGGCTAGCACTTCTGCGCCAAAGGAAGGAAAAATGAAGAAACGCAAGAGAGGAAAACATGGTGGGAAAAAGGATCTGTCTAAAGTTAAATGCTTCAACTGTCAACAGAAAGGACACTTCGCTCGTGATTGCACTGAGCCGAAGAAGGTACTTTCAGAATCTCTCTCTCAGTTATATGTTTCCTCACATGTGATGGTTGCTCATTCCCAACCTGTGTGGTTTGTGGATACAGGTGCAACAAAACATGTAGCACGTGATCGAGAGGGGTTCGTAGATTATCACCGGATTTCAGCGGGTAGCAAACATATCTTCATGGGAAACAATAGCTCCGAAGAGGTGCTAGGGGTTAGTTCTTACCAGCTCAAGTTGCGCACTGGGTGCACATTGATTCTTGAAGATGTGCGATATGCACCAACTGTTCGGCTTAATCTACTTTCAGTTACTGCTTTATTAGACAGTGGTTTTTCCTTTATTTTTAAGGGTAATAAGTTGGACATCTTTTTGGATGATGTTTTGTTCGGACATGGTTTTCGCATGGATAGTCTTTTTCAATTGGATTTAAATGATTCTCAGTCCTCTTATTCTTATGTTGTGAATGATAATATTGTGAATGATTCTACCACCTGGCATGCAAGACAGGGCCACATAGGCCAAGATAGAATGACTCGTTTGGCTAGAGAAGGCCTTTTAGGCCTACTCGCAAAAGTCAATCTACAAACTTGTGAGGCTTGTTTGGCCGGTAAAGCATGCAGGAAGCCTTTTGGAAAGGCTATGAGAGCAACTCAACCACTTGAGCTAGTTCACTCTGACATATGCGGACCTATGAGTGTAAAGGCAAGCCATGGTGCCTCTTATTTCCTTACACTGATAGATGATTATACGCGATATGGTTATGTGTATCTGATATCTCATCGCTATGAAGCTTTGGACTGTTTCGAACGCTTTATAGCTGAGGTTGAGAATCAGAAAGAGAAGAGTTTAAAAACTCTTCGCACTGACCGGGGACGCGAATATTTGTCCGATCACTTTAAGAAGTTTTGTGAGGAAAAAGGGATACGCAGGCAACTTACTATTCCTAATACTCCACAACAAAATGGTGTTGCGGAAAGAAGGTATAGAACATTGTTAGACATGGTTAGGTCTATGATGGCGCAAGCAAACCTCCCAATATCTTTCTGGGGGGATGCTCTTTTGACTGCAGCCTATATACTTAATCTTGTGCCTTCACAGACAGTCAAATCCACCCCTTATGAGCTTTGAAATAGTCAAAAGCCAAATTTAGATAACTTGCGCCCATGGGGCTCAGCAGGTTATGTTCACAGTACTTCTCATAAGTATGGGAAACTAAGGCCTAGAGCAAAGAAGAGTATCTTTCTAAGATATTCTAAAAACTCTAAAGGCTATGTGATGTATGGTGAACATCCAAATGGTAGAAGGACTGAAATAGAGTCTTGTGATGTCGATTTCATAGAGAATGATTTTCCAGCATTGGAGACGCGAGTAAGAATCTTGACCTCTATGAGTTAGAGGAGATTGAAGCCACTTTACCATCTCCAAGCGAAGGTGGGGAATTAGTTCCT
The DNA here is from genome assembly GCA_033070095.1 of Escallonia herrerae. Classification (NCBI taxonomy): domain Eukaryota; kingdom Viridiplantae; phylum Streptophyta; class Magnoliopsida; order Escalloniales; family Escalloniaceae; genus Escallonia; species Escallonia herrerae. The sequence continues at coordinate 566,446 of JAVXUP010000288.1, forward strand.
CATCCGGTTGTCGCTGAAGATAGTGTAAGTGACTTCAACCTAGTGGGAGTATCCCAGAAAGTGGGAGCACACCACAAGGACCATTAGGTCAACAAGATTCTCAACTGCGTAGAGGTGCATGAAGAAAAGTTCCACGTCGTCGTTTTGAGATTGACAGAGAAATTCTTATGTGCACTCCAACTGATGAAGATGAGCCCACTTCTGTGGAAGAAGCCTTATCTTCACCTGCTAGTAATGAGTGGATGGCTGCAATGAAAGATGAGTTGAGCTCAATGAAGAAGAATCAGGTCTGGGAGTTGATTGACCTTCCGCCAGGGCGCAAGACTGTTGGAAACAAGTGGGTTTTAAAAGTCAAGCGCAAGGCAGACGGGTCAATTGACAAGTATAAGGCACGTCTTGTGGCAAAAGGCTATACCCAACTGCGGGGTGTGGACTATGAAGACACTTTCTCCCCAGTGGTGAGATTTGCTTCAATTCGCCTGATCCTAACTATTGTCGCCCAGCAGGATTTAGAACTTTTTCATATGGATGTTAAGACTGCGTTTCTCAATGGAGAACTAGACGAAGAGATTTATATGGCTCAACCCGAGGGTTTTGAAGTCAAAGGACATGAGCGCAAAGTTTGCCGTCTCAAACGTTCTATATATGGTCTCAAACAATCGTCTAGGCAGTGGTACTTTAGGTTTCATCATGCCATTACCTCTATAGGTTTTGAAATGATTGAACAAGACCATTGCGTTTACGTAAAACGATCCAAGAAAAATATTCTAATCATTTCTTTGTATGTGGATGACATTCTTTTAGCTGGAAATGACATGAGTTCCATTGTCGCCACTAAGCAGTGGTTGTCCTCAACTTTTGAGATGAAGGACATGGGAGAAGCTAATTATGTGCTCGGGGTTAAAATCATACGTGATCGTCCAAAGAGACTTCTCGTTTGTCTCAAGAGACATACATCAAGAAAGTCATTGAACGATTCTGTATGCATAACTCAAAACCCATAGACACTCCAATGGACAAGGCGTGTACTTTAACAACAGACCAATGCCCAAAGAATGATGAGGAAAAGAATCGGATGTCCAAAGTGCCTTACGCGGCTGCAGTAGGAAGTCTGATGTACGCTATGCTGTGTACGCGTCCAGACATCTGCTATGCCGTTGGAATGGTGAGTCGTTATCAGAGTAATCCTGGACCCGCTCATTGGAATGCGGTGAAGAGGATCCTTCGATACCTGCGTGGAACCGCTGATCTCGTCCTGTGTTATCATGGTGGAGACTTGAGACTGAGAGGATACAACGATGCTGATTGGGGCGGTGATAGAGATGAGCGCATATCCACTTCAGGTTATGCATTCATACTAGGAGGTGGAGCTATCTCTTGGTGCAGCAAGAAATAGACTTGCATCGCCCTATCCACGATGGAGTCGGAGTATGTTGCTTGTTCAGCAGCAGTCCAGGAAGCTGTTTGGTTGAGGTCATTCTTACAGTCTTTAGGGGTTACAGCTCATGCAGATGAGGCTGTCACTGTTCACTGTGACAATACAGCTGCCCTAGATTTTGTAAAGGACCCCAAATATCATGGGAAGGCCAAACACATAGGCCTTCGTTATCACTTCATTAGAACTTTAGTTGCGCAAGGAGAGGTGACCATGAAGCATATACCTACTGGCAGAATGGTGGCTGATCCTTTGACCAAGCCTATTGCTAGAGATGTTTTCCTTTCTCACATTAGGAGTATGGGACTACGTAGGTTTTGATATGTTTATGGCATCTTATGTACTTGACATTATTTATTACATTAAATTTTCGTTCCTTGATTTGAGTTTATTTTGGAATGAATGGATAATCTTTGTGATTACATATACATCCTTATTGAGAGTGTCACCAGGCTCGAATTGACCCACTCACACGGGTAATTCACCTTGGCGCTAAGATAGCGAGCAAGATGAGACATAATTGTCTTAAGCGCCAAGTGGGCGAATAAGATGATACAGCTTATAAAGCAAACATGTCGCCTTAGTTGGAGCTAAGATGAGACCTAAAAAATGTAGGTCGATCATAGAGTATCTCCACAACTCTATGTAGCCTGCTTTCAGCCGAATGTGAGATTTCAGGCAGGCACTATGAGAGTGACTGGGCTGAAAAACTCAGGTTAGGCGCTTGTACAGCGACTAGACTTAGATTCGTATGGCGTATTTTATTATACATTTATGTGACACGCCCTTGCGGGTTACGCCATAGCATGCAAATCATACTGCATGTGCTAAATGCAGACCGACAGTGGGAGTGACGAATGAATCCCTGCTTCGTCACTGTGTGAGCCACTTGGATCGAAATTTTTGATCCTATATGGTACCCTTTTCACCTTAGACTATGTCATGAAGAGGATACTCAATGTCGCTACTTTAGCATGTACCCTTGGATCATGGATGATGCGGTCTCGCGGGGCATGTCTAGGAAAGCGGTTGGGTCTAATTGGAATGACATGAGGGCTTTGGGAAGAAAGTTCAATATTACATCATGTTGTGTGATTCATAGCCCGGGCGACTTTGTCGATTTTCGTTTCGATATGAGTCATGAATACATAACATATGAGAGGTTTAACACTGCTCACTATGAGGGATTTGAGAGTGTTTAATCTGGTGTAGTTGAACTATCTGGGGTACATACGAGATTTTTTGGGAGTGATGTATTGTGTTAGTTTGGTGATAACTTAATACAATACTCCTTAACTGGGCATTTTTCTGTATGAGGAGATGAGTGGATGAGAGATAAAGAGGGACTGTACGATTTATTTGCCCTGTGTGTGGGCGAGTGGGAGCTGTTAATAAATTGGGTCAATGGACCCATTATCCGCCCACTAACAGATAATGTGTATTTGTTAGTTTGGATAAATACAGTTATTTAGAGAATATTTATCTCTTAAGTGTTTGAGATAAATACAATCTTTATCTCCTAAGAGTTTGAGGTAAAACCAGTCTCTAATTGTATCTCTATATAAAGGCTAGAGATATCCCAATAAGTCAGAAGTCATAGCAATAACCCTCTCTCTATAGCACTCTCTCTAGAGCAATCACCAAGCTCTAGGATTTGGTTCGTGGACGAAGAACTCGACTCTAGTAGCCCTTTTCGTACCTGCGAAAAAGATCAAGCGTGTTGGAGGCTTGTAACAACAAATATCCTACGTCAGAATTTTCGGAGACTACGTACGGTATGTTTCCAAACCCATTACGTGTTACGTGGTAGCGCATTAAATCGTTTCAACAATCCTAAATAATTCTTATATCAAAATCTTCAAAAGCATAATTCTAATTTGATTCCAATCCTACTTATAATTAAATTGGCTTTAGGATCACTTACCAATCTTGAGTAGAAATTGCAATCCTTGAAACCCTAGGTTTTCCCTTCTTCTATCTCACTAGAGGACCAAACTCAATTTATCGACAAATCACAATCGACTAGTCCTTTTTTTGTTTAAAATGAAATGCAACCAACTATTCTCTAAATCTCTAAACTTGATAAAGAACTCAAAAGACCCCTGAAGACATACTATTACTTATTCAAAAGTATTTCAAATCTATGTCTATATCTATACATATATAAAGGCACATATGGGCTTAAATGACTAATCTTTTCTTTCCTTAAAGTACCCTTTTCTAATTGATATTTTCATAGAAGATTAATAGTGAGTAAGGGTGTTTTTGACATATAACATTAAATAACATTTTTAAGTTAGAGTGTTTTTTTTTTTTCAAAATGAAGGTGTTTTTGACTTCTCATAGGATATAAAGCCTATTTCCTTAAAATACCCTTATTGGGATATATGTTATGGTTAGAATTAAGGATTGCTTTGACTTTTGACTTAAAATTTTTATTATTATTAAATAAGAGTAGTGACTAAAAAATAAGGGTGTTTTTTAATTTTCATATGTAACAAGCCTCTTTCATTAAAATATCTTTATTATAATATATACTTTTGTTAGAGTAAAGAGTTGTTTTGACTTTTATTAAAAGGAAAAGAAATCCTATGAAAATTCTATAAAATCACCCTTTATTTCATTTGATGACACATATTAGTGTAAGAAAGTTATCGTAAAATTGGAGCTTTAGAAATTTTAAATACATACGAACTGCTAGATCATACAACTCTGCTTCTAATTGTAGCTTGAGCTCTTGGCAATTACATAATCTTATATTTGTATTAGAGTTTTGGAATACACTTATTTGCATGGCAATATATACTTTATATGGTTATTGTCTTTCTATGATCTACTGTATCCCAAGATATCATATATTTACATGATTATATATTATTCATATAGTAGTTTTTGTCTTCGTAGATTTCACTCTTATAAGAAATAAGAGTAGATAAAATTCAATTGATAAATATTTCAATTTATTTTGGCTCAAATGATTAATAAATTTTTTTGAGCTTGAAAACTCTCAAGTTTTGATACGCAAAAGGTTAATAATTAAAAAAAATTCTTGAACTATTCTTTTCAAGTTTAAAAGTTTTCTAAATATTTTGACTTTTTAAAGGTGAGTCTAAATTCTACCGTTTTGACTAACTTTAAACATTTTGATGCTAGAGAGGTTCACTAATGCATCCTTTGGTGATAAATCACATGTGATATAGTTGGATTGCAAAGTTACCCTCATACAAAATTCACCAACACACAGAGTCCATATAATCATTACAAAAACTTAAAAGAAAAGGCAAGAGCTATTCATAAGAAATTACCTTTCTCCTTGTAGCCTTATCCTTAGAATTTGACGAATAATGGAGCCAACATGCATAGCTAGAGGCTTTGGTGGCTTAGGTTAATAACATGAATGGAAGTAAGTTTTGGAGTCCATGCATGACTTGAAGTATAGTTCTTTAGGGTTTAGATTTTTTTTTTTTACTTTTTTTCTAATTTGAGTAAAAGTCAAAATAACCCTTAAATCTAATAAAGCTCTATACTCCAATAAGGATATTTCAGGAAAGATACTTGATATTATATAAGAAGTCAAAGATACCCTTATTTTTTTAATGAACATCTAATCTAAAAAAGGTATTTAATGAGAAAGAAATTGACAAGTCAAAAACGCCATTACTCATCCTTAACCTTTTATGAAAAAATCAATTAGAATCGGGTATCTTAAGGACCTAACCCATTTTTATAAATATAATACTAAGACTCTATTCACTTTTGAAGAAAACTCTATTAAAAAATAATCTTAAACATTATCAACATCAAAATAACTCATGTCCCTTATGTTAGTGTGAAATTACAATTAAGAAGGTGAGACTAAACTATAATTTTTTTGGCTAAATATAAACAATTTGCTGCTAAGGAGGTTAAAAGTTTACTAATGCATTTTTAAGTGAAGAAAATGTGGGAGTGAACCTAGCCCATTTTTTATAAAATATGATACTAAGACTATGTTCACCTTTGAAGAAAATCCTATCAAAATAGCCTTAAAAACTATCAACATCAAAATAACTCATGTCTTTGAGGTTAGGGTGAAATTACGATCAATGACACTAAGTTTTAAAAGGTAAAGTCATATTGATCCATTAAAATAAATTATTTTTTTGCTTATATCCTCAAAACGTATTTTTCAAATGTCAATACTGCCTCATTTTAATCTACAAGGTATATACAATATAAAAATTTACAAATCCTAATTTTGCAAATTAGGATTTCAACCCAAATTCTCCCCCTACCTCGCCGCCACACTTTCCTCGGCAAGCACTCAGCCTGAAAGTTGGCAAACTGGTTCAGCCCCACCTGCTTCATTCCAGTGCGATGACCGTCAGTATCCACGTTATCCTACCTCATCTGGCTGCCTCCACCACCGTAAACGTCCTAGGTAGCAGCACAAATATGAAAATCTCAAAGCCGCAAATCAGTCACGTCTATAACATTAGTTGAGAGTGTGTATGTGTGTTAACATGTAGTGCGGTAGGTCGTGGAAGGCTGACTGATGGTGATTGTGGTTTGTGGGTGGATTTGAGGCGGTGAGGGGTCGTCTGATGGCGATGGGTGAATTGGACAGGTGGTGGGCTGATTGGTCGCAGTGGTAGGCTGATTAATAGTGGTGAAAGGCTACTCTAGTAGTGGATAATGGCAGCTGCTGTCGTGGTGTTGGGTAGTAGTTTGATGCAAACAAGAATCTTATACATCTTCTTCTAGCTTTTGAACCCCAAATTCAATTTTTCATTTTATTTCATTTGGTTTGCTAAATCGTGATGATTTGCTACAAATGATTGGAGTGAGAAAGCTATGACAATTTATTGGGGGTAAAAAGGCTGAAGAAAGGTGGAAAAGCTGAAGAACACGATGATGGTGGGACGCGATTGTGGTGGTTGTGGTCGGTTAGGGGGGAGGGGTGTGTGTGTGTGTGTTGTCTATATGAGTTGAAGCTAAAGAAGTGTAAAGGGGTGATGGTGGTCGGGTTGTATGGTGAGATAGAGTGACAAAGAATGATATTTGAAGAATTACGTTCCTAAGTGATGGGCATTCTGGTTTTTTTTATCTTTCAGCATTTTCATCCGGTCAAGGAACATAAGTGCTATTGTTCCAGCTAATGGGCACGCATGTAATTTTACCCTAATCTCAAGGTCATGGGTGCTATTGAGCCTCTAAGTTTCTTAACTCTTAAAATCTTAATACATAGGTAATATTTTTTTTTCCTTTTTATTTTGACGATACATGTCTTTATTTGATGAATGATTTAAACTTATTCTTGATAAACTTTTTTTGAGCTTGTATTTATATTAAACCTGTAATGCGTAGGAATTAATATATGATGATAAACGTAAGTTTGTAAATATTATTAAAATTATGTAGTTCATTACGATTATCTGATATCAACATTACCGATTTATTTTGAATTATAGATTTCAAAAAGACACACACAGGCACACATGTATATAGACTTTTTAGATGAGTAGATTTGTTATTATCAGATAAGTCTCTATTAAAAATAAAAGTCCTTATTTATTACTAAAATGAACAAGATCATGCTAAATAAAAATAAAATAGAGTTTTAGAGTATACTATCAAGAGAAATTTAGAGTACACTATAAATTTTTTAATTAAAAAGTAGAAAAATGAAAGTAATTAAAATTAAGCGTAGTTTTAGACAAATTGTAATTTTAGGATATGAGTCTTATTATATGAATTTTTCATTTTATTCCGAGAGAGGGGAGGGTGGGGGACAGGGGAAAGAAAGTAGTTGAGTAGAGAAGCAAACTGGTTAAGGATCAGATGTGGAGAGAAGTAGAATAACAAAAAGTGTAGAGAAGGTAAACATTTAAAAACATCTAAGGAATCTTTCTTATCTTGAAAATTCATTAAAAAAAATTTGGACAACTTAAAAAGGAAATATAATAAAAAAAATTTGGAACAGAGAGAGTAATAGATTAGATTCCGGTTTGAAAGTAAGACCATATTTTGTACAATTAACTTTTCATATTTTGAGTCTTTGATTAGCAGTTAACAATTAATTTATTGTTACAATTTAATTAAAATAGTCATAATAATTAATTTCAATTGTATTTTTTATTAAGGTTCATAATATTTTAAATTACTATATAACGTACAAAGCACGTGATCCCGACTAGTGTTATTAAAACTACGAAAAATTGGCCCAAAAAATAAAATTATAATTTATAGATTATTTGGGGTCTTACAAAAAGAAAGAGCATAAATGGAAAGGGAATAAACTCCACCCTTAGAGCATCATTTTGTATTCTTAATCGATTGAGTAATTTTTTTAACGTATCGTAAAAAGGTAGCTCGTTAATAGAATGAGTTTCATAACGGGCAAAGGAAGGAGTAACTGGTCAATAATCTGAATTATGATAGCTATCAAAAAGTCATCTCAAAAGGTTGAGGCTTTTAGTAGGGGAAAGAAGGCAATTTTTCCTTTAGGAAAAAAGGGTCACTAAAGACGTTAAAAGGAGTAATTACGGGTTGCAACTTGTATACGTTCGACTGACTAAAAATCCCTTATCCACAGTGTGTACATGCCTGCATACTCCAATGTGAAGGCAAACACGCCGGAACAAGAAAAATATGTCCAAGAGGAAAATTGACACCGGAGAGTTGTCTTGAATACGTATAATTGAAGGGTCCAGCTCCAGAGCCCAAGTGCAAGGAACCAATGTGGCTCCTCCTTACATAATTTAAAAAATTCAGTACTGAAATTATATATGAGAAAGGGGTCCATTCTGTTGTTAGTGATTACCCGTGACCTCATTTTGGTTTCTGCCCAGCTTCCAAGATGGGACCTTATGAATGGTATTGTACCTTCCAAACAAGCCCTTCCATTCTATGGATAGAACGATACAACATCACCTTATTTTACTGCATTAGTTGTGACTAGAGCGGCCTTGAAGTCTAAGGGCATCACGTCTACAAAAATGCCTAGAGTTTTCCTGGTTTTGAAGATAGCCTCTCTCTCCCTCTGATCTTTGTGATGGGTTTTTCTTGTACCGTGTTGCTTCTTGCTCTCTCCATTTCATTCACTCACTTCTTTCACAACCCACTTGTTTTTGCGAATGGAGACGCTGGTTTGATTCAGAGGACCTGTAAGACCACGAAATACTACGATCTCTGCGTATCGTCGCTGAAATCCGATACGACGAGCCTGAAAGCGGACACCAAGGGGTTGGCAGTTATTATGGTTAAAGTTGGAATAGCCAATGCCACAGCCACCGGTACATACTTGTCCTCTCAAGTTCTGAGCAAGGCCGCGAACGACACATCAGTTAAAAAGCTTTTCAAGGAGTGTGCTGACAGGTATTCATATTCCAATGAATCTCTCCAGTCTTCGCTTCATGATCTGGCTGCGGAGTCGTATGATTACGCGTATGTGCACGTTATGGCCGCTTCGGACTATCCAAATGCTTGCCACAATGCGTTTAAGCGGTACCCTGGGTTGGCTTATCCTCCTGAGCTTGCAGCTAGGGAGGACGGTTTTAAGCATATATGTGATGTGGTTATGGGAATTATTGATACTCTTGGCTCGCTCTCTTTCTAGAAACATGAGAATTGAAAGCATTAATTGTTATTTGTTTCACGTGTAAGCTATGGACTTATGTGATACAAAAGTTGTTGAAGTTTGTCATTTGCGCGATACTTACAAGTAGACTTAAGGAATTTCGTACCAAGCCTACGCTAGAAACAGCCGCGAATGAGCAAAACTAGCAACATCTGGTCGCATATTTGGCTGAGAAGGATACGAAGGGATGTTTTAAGGACATTTTATATCTTTCTTGTGCAAATATGTATCTCTTTAACGCGTGTATAACTATGTTGGAAATAATTAAAATTGAATCCTGCGCACTTATTCATGGTGCACCAAGAGGTGATTACGAAAATATTGCATTTATCATTACCAGTAAAATGATCCTGCATGACCCCTCATTCCAATTTCAATCTGACTTGTATGTCGATAAATGGGCGCATGTCCAAAGTGCACCTTTGGGCCATTGCTGACCCGGGCGCTTGCGATGCACCGCAGTGCGAGCCCATGCCTATACCATTTTGTGTTACTGAATGGTATATCACATAGGCTTATATAAGCCCATCAACTTTTTTTCTTCCTAGCAATGTGAGAATGTCACAAGTTGACCTTTTAACTTTCTTGCTTTTTCTTTTTTTTTGCAATAAAATCTTAGATACCCTGAACCACTAAATTAATTTGTA